>VACF01001595.1:0-380104 GCA_006891605.1 Pleurozium schreberi
AAAAAAAAAAAAAAACTTTCACTTAACCCATTAAGGACCGGTCGACCACTTTTGGGTTGATACTAACACCTTTTCATTGATAGCTAAAGTTTTAGAATGAATTTGGATACAGATGAAAGGGGACAGATCTGAGGAATTGTAAATTGCATTTATTGGGACAAGAATCAAGACAATCTGTGCTAGCATGCGGTTCAGGGATTGAAAAAAGTACTGAAATTTGGGTTGAAAATACAAAAAGTCTTCCACTAAAAGAACCTTGAATTGCCACAAAGTTTATTGTGGAGGTCCAATCGTTCATGTCAGTTCCATCGGCATGGTCAAATCTTTAGAAAACATCACAATTTGATAATTTTTTCCATGTTTAATTAGAAGCTAGAGAATGTCTTGCCCGCCCTCCAAATCAACCACGGTCCTTAATAAATTAAAAAATGCTTATGCCTTTCAATCTGTATGGTCAAATGTCACAAAAGAAATTTCCACCTGTTCTTTTGTAAGTGTTGTGCAAGACCCAAAGGTTGGAATTGCCGAAAATAGAATTTTCTTGAAATTTGGAGGTATGTAGCAAAAATGGCAGGTTTGAGTGGGGTTTGATGCCTTTGGAGTTGTAGAGGTTAAATATGAATTATATATTCACTAAATCTCATTGGCATCTAAAAGAGGATTCCAATGCACTGTTGCATGCATTATGTTTGGACACGAAAAGAATAAGTTATGGATTCTGAATGTATTGTCTTTAGATGTATTGGTGAAATCCCTCAAATTTACTATTGGTCCAACAATTCCCAAGTATTGAAAAATGAACAAATAAACCAAACATTGATAATTCACTATCAAATTTGGACAAACTTTTCCATCAGTCAATGTCCAAATCGCACACCACACCACAACACAACCCCCTTCTTTGCTTTGCACTCCATGTTCTACATCAAACTAACATATGGATACACTTGTTCTTATGTAGCAACTATCCAAACATCAAAGCAATATTCATCCATGGACATAACAAAGCAATTCTCGACTAATATGAACTATTGTCGTCGTGCTACATCAAGATGATTTGTACTCATGAATGTAGAAATTTTCAAAGACAAAACCCCAAAACACATTGTCCCCCAGTTATACCCTTGATAATGCTTCAATCCAACACATCACACTTAGAGTTAAGAATGCTTGACTCCTAAATGCCTAAGGCACCAAAATGTTGTATTGACAAAACTTTAAAGTTGACGAAACCATACCTACCCACAAACTAAAACTCCTCATAACTTTTAGCTCACTCATCAAAATGGAATGATTCAAAGCTTCCCACATACATATAAATGTAAAGAACCAATTTCAAATTTTAAATCTTTTTCAAAAAGGAATTTTTAAAGAAGTTTTTTGAGCTGCCCGGGTTGCCCAAAGTTCAAAGAAAATCACATATCATGCAATAACTTTTTGATCGTGTAGTCAAAAGTTATGACAATTGTTGTATCTTAAAGCTACTCTTTGGGCACATGTTGTGTGAAAATTTCAAAGAAAAATAATAAAAATTCCATTTGTACTGAGTTATCCCAAATTGCTATGTTGCCAGAAAGCGCAGCTTGGTCCTTTAGGAGTTAAAGGGCTTGGCTTTTGTCATTTGTTTATCTTATTTTAACCCCTAAAGTCCCAAGGCCATTTTTATGTCAAAATCCACTGAAAATTGTCATTTTTGTTGCATTCATCCAAAAAAACAATTTTTTTTTTCTTCCAAAATCTAACCGTAGGATCTTGTACTTCACTTGTCTTAAATCATGTAGTAAAAATTTCATGAAGTTTGACCTTATAGATCGGAAGATATTAGCACTCAAAGTGGAAAAAGAGAGTTTTTTTTTAACACTGCATTGCAATTTCAGATGACTTTGACTGTCATTTGTCAAATTGTTTTGCACTACAAATTTTGAATTTAAAATATTTTATATTGAAGAATTGAATTGAAATTCTAGAAAAAAAAACTCAAAAAAAACACACTTGATTTTCAATCTTTAAAAAATTGTTAAGTAGAAGTAAGTCCAAGATTGAAAGGAAAACTAAATGGTTAATAGCTCTAAGATGGGATTGAAACACAATAATCCAAACGGCAAGATTGTTCTAGAAAGTAAACTTCACCTTGTCCAACAATTTGTTTTGAAAAATTGTGAAAATTGCATTTAGAAATTATTGCTATAAGTTTTTTTTTTCAAGAAGATGCTTAGATTGCCCAAAAAACAAGACTGTCCATAACTTTCTCATTACTAGTCCAAATAGAATGAATCAAAGCTTCACATGTAGAAAAAAATAATTTTTTGTACACTTACAAAAATTGCCATAGCTAATTGAGAAATTACAGGTTTTCAAAAAAATTTAAACATATTGTAATATATCAATACTTACAAGAGCCATTGCACCAAATTATTTAGCAATACATATTGGAGAAATTACCAAACTTGATTAGTTCTAGTGTAAAACTCACCGTAAGAAGTGATTATTTGTAAATTATGATGTGTCCATTTTAGAAAATTATAACAATAATTTGAGTTGAATACATCACCGTTATAGATGCACCATCACTTGATTTTAGATCAATCTAGTGACTTTTCAAATCTCTTTTGATGACACTCTTCAAATATTCAAAACTAATTCATGCCTTATTAAAAAAAGTATAATTCCAATTGCTTTCATATTATCTCCCATTTTTTACATGTAAAAAAAAAGTAGACAATCTTTTTACCTATTGTCCTAAAACTATGTTCATCACTTCCTTTACATCTCCAAAATCAATATGTACCTCTGTGGAAGGAACAATTGGAAAAAAAACTATYGGAAAAAACTCTGACTCTTCATAATTTTTTGCATACAGTATACAAATGTTGTATTCTTTTGTGCTTTAGAACTTCTTTTCACTTGCCGACATAAAACTAGTAAAAATAGAATACAAAGAAAATAGAAACTAGGCACAAGGTTCAAGGGTGGGGTACACCAACCTCTTCGCTCGTCCCCAAGGAAAAATGATGAATTTCGAAACCATATTTGCAACTATAGGCCCCAAATTAGCTAGAGGAGGTGTATAAGATCAACTTATCAAGCACAAAATAGTTTTTTTTTTTTTTACACCTACAACCCTTAGGGAATCTTTGATGGGTTCCATTCACCCCGATCAAGGCCGACATAGTAGCAAAAAGTGGCCATATTATAAAGGTTGCTTTACATCTAGAGGCCTGGACACTTTGTTCTTTCAGAATCCTCACTTGTGATTGAACAAAACCCTAAAAATCAAGCTGACACAGTAGCAAAAAGAGGCCACGTTATAAGAGGCCACTTTTGATCTAGAGCCCAGGCCAATTTATTCTCTAAAAGGCCAAGAATCCTCACTTGTGATTGAATAAAACCCTAAAATTCAGGCTCACTTAGTTGCAAAAAGTGGCCACATTATAGAAGGCCGCTTTAAATTTAGATTCCGGGCCAATTTATTGTCTCATAGGCCAAGAATCCTCACTTGTGATTAGAGAAAACGCTCAAGTCAACCCCAACCATCAAGACCGGCACAGTAGCAAAAAGTGACCACGTTGCAAGAAGCTTCTATAAGTTAACTTAGAGCATCCCCACCCGACTTGCAAAACGGATGAACTTCTTAAGAGGCCGGCTCCAAAAGCTCTAGTGGCTTGCAAAATGGGTGGGTTTGCAAGCCAAAGCTTGGTTTGCAAACCGTATAAGACAAAATAAAGTGCATGAAAAGTCAACATGAGTGGGGATTGCCTCCTATGAAAAGTCGCCACTATAGTTTGCTATTGTCCTTGCTATTGTCCTCCTTGGCTTCTTAACAAGCCATGGGTGGGCCGTCTGGCTTGCAAAATGGATGCCCTCCCATTTTGCAAGCCAAATCCCAGCCACAGTTTGCAAGTCTGGTGGGGATGCTCTTAAATAGCGGCCTTAGTATCTCTCTCTCTCCTCTCCACCCAGCCCGGCTTTGCTTTCCTTTGAGGACCGTCCGTCCGTCCGCTCCAATGCCGAGTGCTGTTGTCAGCTTTCCCACTCCTTTCCACAGAGACGTCGTTGACGGTGAATTGTTTACTATTTCCATCGACGCCACACACAAACATATTAAAAACATGGCTTTCTCCCCCCAAAAAAACAAAAACAAAAAAGCAACACACACACGCACAATGATGGAGAAGAGACGGACGCCATTGATAGTAAGATACCTTCCGAGTAAAAGAAAAGAAGATATATACAGTAAGTTGGAGGTCCGTCAGTCATGCAATATTCTTTCTGCCGTGGATGCCGAAATTGTGATTACTATTATTATTACGACGACGACGCAGTAGGATCGGATATCATACTCCCTTCCAATTCGGAACTTCAGTCGGAAGGCCCCGCCACCACACTGATGGTCATGATCGATCACACTTCCGTTCGTCGTCATCAATGCCAGCACTCCAGTGATGATCGCAGAACAGCAGCAGCACTGCTTGCAGTGCTGCTCCTGCGGGCGGGGTGCGGACTGCGGATTGCGGACTGCGGAGGAGACGACGGACGGAAGCTTTTCCGGAACTTGACGAACTTCTTGTTTTAACTTATTCCTGCTTCTGGAAGTCGCTCACCAGCCCAACTTCCGCAGACCGGCAGAGGATGGCTGGGAATGGCTGAGAATGGAATTKTTTTTTCTTTTCCTTTTTCTCATGATCATCAGTCCTCGCTCATCAGTGCTTTTGGTTGATGAGTGGCAAGCACGCACTTGCCTGGTCCGGTCTTACTCTGTCTGAATTCCAGATGTCAGGGTAGTTGATTGTTTTGCACATTCAACCATAGGATCTTGCATAAGACTTGTATGAAAATGTGTCCAAACTTTTCAAAAACTTTGACCGAGTAGATTCTAAGATATTAGTATTCAGTTTTACAGTTTTACAGTATCATATTAGACTTAAACAAACTTTTGTATTGCAAAACTTTGAGTTTTTAATGTTCATATTGGAAAATTTAGTTTATAATTCAGGGAAATCAATAAATAGTCAAATTAATAGTCATTCTCCAAGATAGAAGGAAAATTAAATTGAAATATGTCAATTGTAATAATGAGATTTTTATAGCAAGTAATGTACACCTTGTGGACCTTTTGGAATTGAAAATTTGTGAAAATAGAGGTCAAAAATAAAATCGTGGAAGTATTTCTTTCTTGAAGATATTGTGATTACTCGCAAAACAATACTCTGCATAGCTTTCACATCCAAATGAAATTATTTGAAAGCTGTTCATGTGACCATAAATATAATCTATTAGGGGAGATTTTATTTTAAATTTAATTGATCTCTTTGTTGTTGGTATTGTTGTTGTCCAAGCTCAAGCATTTMGTGCTTATGAGAGTATGATATTTTTTTCTTAGACACAATGAAATAAAAAATGATGTCTCCAAAAAGATACTCCRTAGTACATTTCCTTACCTTCCCAAAAAAAAATTCCCCATATTAACGTAAATTTGGACATCATGAACTTCCTGAAATCCCAAAAGATTCATTCCAGGACTTTGACCTAATTTGCAGAGTGGTGACGATGACCTAATTTTGCTACTACTACCGGTATCGCTGAGGCAATGTTTGTGTTAGAGTAGCCAAGAATACGCATCCAGTAAACCTAAGCATTTCGAAATTACTCAACGGAGAGATTGCGCCATCGATTGAGTTGCAGTACAGGTGCTGAAGCAAGCATTCTGTCTCAATTCTGAGCCCCGATTTCAATCTGCGATGTCCGTTGTTGGGTTTTTAGGGTTTAGGATTTGTGTGTGAAATCACCTTCTGTGGAAACGAATGCAATTCGAATTTTTTATGGAAARATTACCGCTGCTCTCGATGTTGTTGTTGCATTGCGGCTAGCTGCTGAAGCATGAAGTCTGTCCAGCTCTAATCTCTCGCGGGGATTTCGAGGCTTGCGTTGACGAAAAACCGTAAAGTCCGTCTCTTCACATTTGTATGAGACAATCAGGTTTGAAAGAGGATCCAATTACATTACTTTGTAATGGAATGAAGACAGCGTTTCTTTTTCTGGTGTAGCGATTATTCAAATCCAGACATCTAAGTTACAATACAAAAGCTCTTGCGGTCAGTGTTTTGATTGACAAGTTGGATTTTGTTTTTTTGTCGACAACTCGAAAGAGACACAATGATTCTCTGGAATTTGAGGCTGTTACTGTTGTTGCCTTAGCGCTGATTACCCTTAGCTCTCTAAATTCTCGTATAAGGAATTCTCAGAAAGATGATGATGAGCGAGGGAAGCAGATTTTGTTTTGTGATACCCAAACTTTGTTTTTTTTACTTACAAATTGTAAACGAAGCTTTGTTGATTTTGCTTCTGTCGACAACTCGAAAGAAGCACAATGATTCTCTATCTGGATGGGATGTGAGGCTGTTGTTGCCTCAACGTTAGCTTTCTAAATTCTCGTGTAAGGAATTTCTCAGAGAGATGATGATGATGATGAGCAAGGGAAGCAGTCGGATTTGTTTTGTGATACCCAAACTTTTTTTTTTAACTTCTGATTGTAACTTAAACGAAGCTTGTTGACCGAGTGCTCCTTCCGGATCCTGAAAAAGGAGATTCCAATCTCTCGAGCCTATGAGGATCTTGGACTTTTTCAAAAGAATTGGTATGAGTGGTGCTCTTTAATTGTAGCCCAAAGAGGTTTCTAACATGTGTTATCAGTTGAGTTGTTGAGGAGAAGAACAATCTTTCTGTTTCTRTCTGGACACGTGCTATTGACTCCAAAGGACATAACTATAGGCCAGTAGACTACACTTTAGACCATTAGCTTTCCAAACTGATGAAGATTGAAAAATTTGAAGTTATTTATCAATAGTCTTTAACCAACATTAGAGTTAACATTCCTTGACTTTGTTAACCAATAATAGCATCAATATTCCTTGACTTTGTTAACCAATATTAGCATCAATAGTCCTTAACATTATTAACCAATGTAAAGGGGGCCCTTTTCCAAATTGAAGGTTAAAACTCAAATTTCAATATCATACACCCATATGTCACCGAAGGCAACTATGACTCAATCCTAGCTTTGGAAGAYAAAGTTAATTTATTTGGCCTCTATGTAATTTGTGAAGATATTGTAGGGATCTAATGGGGAGAAAGTTTAGAGATTTAGTGATTTTATTGTTCAATGTTATGACTATTTTTCTTATTTTGTAATTTTTGTAACGAATGTTTTAATTATTTTTTGGAACAAATTTATATAAAAAACATTGTTATTAACTTTCTAATCTCAAAATTTAATGCATTATTATAAAGCAAATTTTTACCTTATAAACAATAATAATACATTATTTGACTTCTTAAATGAAGATTTTGCATATCTTTTGGAAAGAAGTTGTTCTTAGAATATTCAAATACCAGTATAAAAATAAGATGGCTTTTACTAGACAAAAAAATTGTATTCCCTTTGTCCCACTAATAACCTCCAAAAATCTTYATAAGAAGGATTAACTATATTTATAGTTTTTGTGCAAGAGATACATGCATTAAAGAATCAATATCTCACCCCTCACATCTATAAAATATCTTCAACTTAGGGATTGTCATTTAGGCACCCAAAATCCATGCAGAAAGTATCATATTTAAATGGACTTTGTAAATGTTGTTTGCTTGTCATTTTAGATGGTTTAAAGGTTGGTGGCAACAATGGGATTATAGAAATATGTGCTCCAATCTAAATACCTACAACAAAGAAACTTGGCCCACTTCATGAGAAAATTTTCATAGGGCCCAAGCAGTCACTGATCCATTGTCAACACTATAATTGTCTAAGGAAGCAATAAGTACAAGGTGCCTCATATCACTAAGGCCAAGCTTCTTAGGAGAGGAATGTTCCCAAATCATTTCACTTATCCCCTTGAAGYTGCTCAACACGGTGAATGCTTCCTTTATGGTTGAAATCAATAAACTAAGTTTTTAATAAGACACGAACTATGTCTAATTTGGAGATTTTTAGTGGAACAAAGGGAGTACTATTTTGAAACTACTAGTTATACATTCAAACTATTTTCAAGCCCATATCTTTTGTAGGACATATGCAATTTAGGTTAGATCTAYAGTAAAATAAATAATCAAAATTCTAGTTGTAGTGTATGTCTTCTAAAGATTAAAAAAACCTAGTATTCAAAACAAATTTTGGTTATTTGATACACTTGGGATTTTATGGTTGAAGTAATTTGATTAATTTGAATTGTTAAAGCTATGAACTTTGAATTCAAATTTTGAAAGTATGTTTTTCTATTGGGTTTATATTAATAGAAATTAGAGGAGGTCTTAGCAAAGATTATTGTTTTATTTATGCGAGTAAAGTACTTTCAATGCCTTAAATGAATCRAAAGACTTGCATCCTCAACTACAATAAATTTCAAATTGATTARAACTTATTCTAGCCAAGAATATTGTTTGTCWATTTTGATGTCATTGAGATATTAYTTTTTTGAATGCATTTATAGTTAGTACGTATATGTGTAAGATTTATTGAAGATTATATATCTTTATAAATATGCATCTCAATCAATAAATATTTGCATTATATTCATAAATGTATTATTTATTCATGCTTCATATTCAAAAGCCTCTAGTTTTATACTTTGGTGCCTAATTTCCAAGATGAGACATTMTATAATTTTGGAGTCATATAAAGTCATAGTCAAAGTGCTTCCTACAAACATGCATTTTTAAGCCAYAATAAACAATTTTCCATTGATTACTTGTGTAAAGTATTTCCATCATAAAATTTTACAAATTGATTAMTATGTAAAATTCTTTTTTTTCTTTTTTTTCTAAATACAAGTCAAAGTTATAATTTCTTGAGTTTTTTAGTTTTCCTTCTTTAGTTAAAGAATTGTTCCAAGTTTGATTTTCTATGGTAAAATTYTTTTAAGGCTTGTGAACATCAAACATATTACATATTTTAAAACTTTTACTCATTACTTTAAAACTACGCCAAAAAATTGTAGTGGATGAAAATCTTAAGCTCAACTTGCTACATTGGATATTGCCATGAAATCTTAGTTTCAATGTATGCTCCATTGTAAGAATAAATTTTTCAAGCTATATACAATCCCAAGCTAGTGTACAAAATGTGGATTGTGCCCCAAACCCCTCGAAGGCTATGATTTTATGCTATATTGATAAGAAAGAATTTGATCACTCGATGTATTAAATTTGAATAGGTGTCTAAATATCCACCTTATATCCATCAATACTCTTCAACTTTGACCTCGTCTTCACCCTTGTATTCCTCTAACAAGTGTTTGAAATGTTTTTTTGGAGTTTTATTGACTAATTTCCTTCAATTCTCACACTAAACCATCTCTTCAAGTATTGGCTTCAATTATTCTTCCTATTTTATCTCTTACTAGAAATTTTACAGATTATTCATCAATCTTTTGTTCATGTTTTCAAACTGCAATGAGAGAAGTGTCTTCCCAATTCCATTAGGTAACTTTGAACTAACCATAAAGAATCGTTGGTTATTTTAGCACATGGCCTCTAGCTATGGAGTGAACTTGGATCATGGGAACTTGAGAAGAATGGTACAAGGGCCCCTTTTTATCTTTAAATTTTGTGTAAGATAAGTACCCATTCTAGAAAAAATGYGAGCAAGCCCATTGTGGGCTTGCTTCTTTTTGGTCAAGAATGGGGTACTTAATCTTATAGAAGACATGATTTTCTTTAAATTGTTGAGTTTTATTATTTTTATARTTTCGTTTATTTTCATATTRGTGAATTGTTTTTGCAAAGTATACTTACATAGCTAAACACATATACAYAAAACAACAAAATTTCCCTACAGATGCCATACTAGATAGAAAACCATACACAAGAAAAARCAAATAAGAAACTCAACAAATGACAACMYAATRCCTACACTACAAGAGAAGGGGTTGTTTTAAGTATAGTCCCAGAGATAAGATTTTAAGTAATGACCTTTTTAGGAGAGTTTTAGTAAGAATTTACTAGAAATATGTGTCTTTTTAGTAAAAATTTCTAGTAAATTCTTGCTAAAAATCTTCTAATAATGTCATTACTTAAAATCTTATCTCTAGGACTATACTTAAAACAACTCTTTCTTTTGTAGTGCTATTTGAATGGATACTACCAAATAATGTCACATATACAAAATGGACTCTTGAAAAACATATCTTTCTATGTAACCAACAAACCATTACAAAATATAACATTAAAATACTAGAAAAATACTATACACAAAAACAAAAAACATATTTTGYCAATATTATCTTCCAAAACTTCCACCAATCACAACACCRAGATACATGATAAATAATCCCACACATGCACCTAACCCATGTATAAATATCTATCAAAAAATGTAATCTTAATAAAGATATCAAAACAACTAGGTACACAATGTATACACATTAAAGAACACATAATTATACGATAATTTAGGCCAACACATACACAATACCCAACACCCAAATGCAATAGCTATGGAGCTAACACCAAATATTCTCACATTAACAAATAATAGACCCYATCATTGCAAAACTTCSAAACAAAAGTAGTGCAATCATTCCAAAGATACCATGGAAGAGATACAACATATCATAAAAGCTTGCAAACCTAACATCATATAGATACAAACATACTCCAATATATAATTGAAAAATTCCATATAGAACAATCATAATTCTCATCACCAATAACATGCCCACCACAAATAAAAATATACAACTCACCACACCCTCAAGATTGAATCTTTGGATATCAGAGACCTGCATTCATAAAAAAATTAATCAAAACAAGCACAATACATGCAATCAAACAAGCATAATACATGTTTTTTTAGTAAATTCTTACTTAAAAGACTCTTTATAGGTCATTACTTAAAATCTTATCTCTAGGACTATACTTAAAAAACCAATTTTCTTGTAGAGTACACATATTAATAGATATAGGCCATTATCGGTTACTCTTGGCAAGTCCATATTAGAAAGTCTATCTTCAAAAGAAGGCACCATGGATAGCACCTACTACTAAAGCCTACAAAGCTTAAGGCCTCCTACCATGTGAGTTGGGTGGGCAAAGTTCCCTAGGGAAGATACAATGTCAAATAAAAAACTGTCGTGTTATGTGGACCTGGTGGGTGGGAGAGAGATCGAGTAAAAAAAGCAACATGTAGTGATTCCCTTCAAGTTGACCAGTCTCCACCAATCTCCACCAATGGGCTTGTCCACTAATATTGGTAAATCTTGAAACCCGACTTCTCCGCTCACTAAGGCCATCAAGACAATCAATGTTCATTTCATTAGAAAAAATCTGAACCCTCAAAGAGACCTCGACCTTGCTGCCGCAGTGGTGCAATTACGGGGAAAAAAATTAAAAATTAAAAAAAAAAAAAAAAAAAAAAGAGAAATGACAGGGCACGAGTGCGACCATGTCAGATATGGCAATTTTAATTTTTAATTAATTAATTAATTTTTTTGGTAGTGTATTTTTTAATTTTTAATTTTGAAAAAAAAAATTTTGTATTGTCTCCCTGCTGCGCTGCGAAGTGGCTTCTTTTAGGGTCCAAATTTTTTCTAATGCTAGTCTTCTAGTGCTTTTTCTACTAGTCCAATTCACATGTCAAGAGGCCCTTAGAGCATTGCCACCGTGGGGCAACCAAATCCCCACGGTAGGCTAAACAATTGGTAACCCTCCATTGTGAGCCGGTTAGTTGAGCCCCCACAGTGGTTTCTACCATGACTAGAAGGCGCAGGGAGAATTGACCCCCTCATTGCCCTGGTCAACTTAGGTTTGAAAAAAAAGCCCCCTATGTTGTGCCAATTTTTTGGTAATTCTTGCGCCTCCTCACAGGAATTTGGGGCCTCTGATTGCAAATATGAATTCAGAATTTCAAAAAAAAACTAAGCCTCGCAAATATAAAATTCCAGGGTTTGCCCCGGAGGTGCAATGAGGGGGTCAATCCACCCTGGCCGACTAGAAGGCATCTCTTAACCCCTAAAGGACCATTTATCCCTCTAGGGGACAAGGTAGAATTCGGGCATGTACCTACGGTCTCAATTTTTGTCCTGATTTTTTGAAACTTTTTTGGATGATAGAAAAACTAATTGGCTTCATGGGAATATAAATTTTTTCTCAATTGGTGCCCGGGAACAAAAGTTATGCCCAAAATAAGTCAACACGGGGGAGAAGGGGGGAGAGGGGGCAACAAAAAAAGTTTCAAAACTTTGAATCTTTTTTTTTTAATCTTTTTTCTCATATTTTATATTTTTGTCTACATGGAAAGCATTGATTCATTCCATTTGGATTTGTTATGAGAAAGTTATGGACAATCTTGTTTTTCGGGCAATTGGAGCATCTTCTTGAAAAAGTAACTTGTAGGAATCATTTTTGAATGCAATTTTTACAAATTTAAGAAAAAAAATGCTCCACATGGTTTAGTTTTTTTGCTAGAACAATCTCACCATTGGGATTAGTGCATTTTAATTCCGCCTTCGAGAACTAGACAAATGCAATATATATATTCCTTAATTACTGGTGATTTTCGTTACCAAGACAATTGGTCCAGTCACTATTTAACTAGCTTCATTACTAGTTTAGATGAGTGGAAACTAGTCTCAGTCCTACAACAATTTGTCTCTATCTAATGCAGGGCATGATTGCAATGCATTCACCAAGCTTATGTCAATCTGCACATTCACAACAATTTGTCATAACATACGACTCATGCAACTTTATGAATACATCCAAAGGCACATGTTCCATTACCAGCTTTACTGATTCCCTTTGGTTCCCTGACTACTTGTCTTATCCAAAATGAACTCACTCCATTTGGATATAGTCTCATAACTCTCAAAACCTATTTTCAATCTCAGTCCTAATCTAGCACTAGATCTCACAATATCTGTGCTATCCTAAAAGACAATTAGTCATGTTCAATCACACCTACCCATGGCTCACTTATATCCAAACTCACTCACTAATACAAACTAATCACTAGATCAGACTGACTCTTGTAAATTTAGCCCTTTGACAATTTGTACTATCTCTCCAAACTATAATTGAGAAATCCAAAGACAGTTTGTTAAATCCTCCAAACTGGAAGTAAATTATTTAACAAATTGTCAAACGGAAAGACCACTAAATTTATCACTCCTTGCCAACTTACTCAATTTCACATACACATCACGTATAGATTATATTCATATCAATGCACAAGCACATGAATCACAACAAGAAAACATTCAATTTATAATTTAATTAATAAATGACAACTTGTCATCTTCCACTGGTCCTTCTCTACCCTAAATAAATCCACAATTACTTCCACAAATCAACCACACAATTAGTCTTAGAAAACAAACATTTATATATATATATATATAAATTCTCAAAGCACACAATCTACAAATTGTCCACAAATTCTATCAATTTCAATTTAATTTAGAACATCACGGTTCATGGTTAAACTACAACAATTTATCTATGACACACTACAAGTAAAACCACTCACTGGAATTTATAATCACCAAAATTACATCCTCAAGTTCTCTAGTTTTCCATGAACAATTAGTCGATTTCACATACTACAAAATCCTTGTTTACTTAATTCAATTCAGACTTAAAGGCCAAGTCCAGTCACTGGACTCTCCAACAATTTGTTAAGCACAACCCAATTTAAGGGAACCAATCACTGGTTCATAATTTGTCTTGACAAATTGTCAAACAAAAGAAATCCAATCTCTGGATCTATTATCAAAAACAGACAACTTGTCCAACACTTACGAACAACGAATTTAATTAAAACCATTTGTTAAGTTTCACATACCTGAATTTATCCGAGTCTTTTGCTGGTTCTCCGCAACTTGATTCCATTTAGCTGCTCCAGCTTCTCAACTGACAACTTGTCTTTTAATCAGCATCCCCATCCACACTCGATTGATAATTTGTTTAATCACAACTCACATACAACCTCTCAACTTAACAGACCGAAATCACTTCGACAGGCATGCTTTACAAATCGTCATGAAATATACTCAAACACTCAAGAACAATCTCCCAAGTTAATTTGACAAATTGTTATAAGTACAAGCACAAAAGTTATAAATTCACTCACGGGATATTTTCACAAAATCAAGGTCACGAATACACCAAACCCAATCACTGGGTAAACATACGCTTAACTACAAATTGTCACACACAACAAACAAATCCAATCACTGGATATAATTCACAGAATTATCAACAAACAAAGTTAACACACCCAATCACTGGGTTAATACACAATTTGTCACGCACACCACAAAGATCCAATCACTGGATATAACACTACACTCAGCACAACTGTGCTAAACAATTTGTTTACAAAAGGCGAATTATATTAAAAATTGAAGGAGTTCACAGCTTGCAAAAACTTGACAGCATAGAGCATGAGAGAGAGCTTCGACTCTATGAGTGAGACTCGAGTGACGAATCGTCCGGCCTTAGCCACGGGAAACCGTATAACTGCATTCACCAACTGCCCAACGACAATTTGTCTGTTCCCAACTAAACACAACACAGCTTTTGAAATCCCTCATCTAATTGTCTATCTTACTTCATTCATTCCTAAATCAACCAATAAGTGACTGCATTTTCCACAACTAAAGACAATTAGTCAAAAAACAAAAATTTACTACGCTCACATATATATACATGAGAAGCTTTGAATTACTCCATTTTGATCAATGAGTCAAAAGTTATGAAAAGTTTTTGTTTGCGGGCAATCATGGAATCTCTATTTTTCCACATCTTCCCAAAGTATTTTGATACAAGATCCTACGGTTACTTTTGTCCAAAAATGTTTTTTTTTCTAAAATTTGGTACTTGCACTAGAAATGGCAGTTTTGGAGCGTTTTTGGTGAAAGCATAGTCAATGACCTTTAGGGGTTAAGAAAACTTCAAACACATTTTATTTAAATTTTTTTTCAAATTTTTTGTATTTTTGCCTATATCGAAAGCTTTGATTCATTCCATTTGGATTTGTTATGTAAAAGTTATGGACAATCTTAGATTTTGGGCAATTAAAGCATGTTCTTGAAAAAATAACTTAGGATTCATTTCTAACCTCAATTTTCACAATTTTTCAAAAAACAAAGCTTCACAAGGTTAAGATCTCTTGCTAGAACAATCTCACCGTTAAGATTAGTGTTTTCAAATCCATCTTAGAGCTATTAACAATTTAGATTTTCCTTCAATCTTGAACCTACTTCTACTTCACAAGTTTTGAATGAGTGAAAATTAAGTGTATTTTTGTTGAATTTATTTTCCTAAATTCTCAACTCAATTTTTAATCATATAAAAAAAGAAATTCAAAATCAATAGAGAAAAAATCATAAGTTATGAAGGTTCAAAGCCAAAAAGTGTAGTTGAGCAAGTTGCAAAAAAAACTTGTTCCCTTCACTTTAAATGCAAATATCTTACAATCTACGTGGCCAAAGTTTGTGAAATTTCTTCCACTCATTCTTGGGCAAGTCGAGTACAAGATTCTATGGTTAGAAATGCCAAAAAAACATTTTAAAATTTTTTTGCTCTTTGCTTTAGAGATGGCAGTTTTGAGTGGTTTTTGATGGAAAAAAGGCCTTGGGACTCTAGAGGTTAAGAACACAAAAATTTCAAAAAATCACCATGTAAAGAGAACTTCATTTTGAATCCCTTTCAACAAATTCTACTCCGAAAATGGTAATATTTTGTTTCTCATCGAATTTTTGAGGAATTTTGAAATTCCCCTTTCAAAATTTATAAAAAAATATTGGTGATAGCATTGGTGAATCTAGCTGTACTAATGGAATCTACAACACCTTTGTTGAGTACACAACTTTTATTTGTATATCAATTCCAAATTATGCTTCCGAATAGCACTTTATAATGATTTTTCTGAAGTAGTCAATTTGGGGATGAATCAGGACGCTCTAGGGTTAAGTTACTCTTCGTTTTTTTATTTAGATTTTTTGCATGTAAAAATCCCAACTATGTTAAGCCAGAATGACATGGAAATCAGCGTATCCAAGTGAATTTATGCCATTGACTGCAGCACAAGTTTCCAGGAAAAAAACAATGGATAAAAAAACATTGATCCGGTTCTAAGTTAAGTTAGT
Source organism: Pleurozium schreberi (assembly GCA_006891605.1). Classification (NCBI taxonomy): domain Eukaryota; kingdom Viridiplantae; phylum Streptophyta; class Bryopsida; order Hypnales; family Hylocomiaceae; genus Pleurozium; species Pleurozium schreberi. Next base: position 16,140 of record VACF01001595.1, read on the forward strand.
GAACATGTGTACCAAATGGATAGATTCTTGGGAAGCCACCACTACTAATAATGGCCCCCAGGAACATCGAGCCGAAAGCAAAGACTGATGAGGGCAGTGAGGTGGGGCCGGGGGGGGGCCATTTTTGTCATAAATTGAAAAACTAAAAAATTAAAAAATTAAAAAATTAAAAAATTAAAAAATTAAAAAAATCAGGAACACCTGAAGGAACAGAGAGGGTGACTTATGTCTAGGGTAAGTTAATTTCTGTGGGTGAATTTTCGTTTTCTGCCGCAGTCAATGGGATACTGTAGTCAGGGTTTATGGTAATACTGTTGCATCACGCGCGGGGATCGGGGGCACTGTTGTAGGGCCAGATATTTGGTCAAAATTACTTTACTTTACTGACGTGGGTAAAAATGAAGCAAAAGTTACGAAGGACTGGATTCACCCTCAGTYACTGACTGAGTTCTGTCCGCACTGTAGCCAGCGAGATACTGTAACTGAGTAATAAGGAGTAAATAAATCAATAGGTAGTCGCCTGTATTGAAAGGGTTTCTTGCAATAAGGTGGAAGCATCCAGAACTGTCAATATAAGCAATTCAGCATAGTTCGAGGCACCTTTTTCTTGAAATAATGTCTTTTTAGTATGAATGAGTGAAAATCATGAATATTAGAAAAAAATGAAAAAAATGAAAAATCTTTTTTTTTTCTATTTCTGATATTGTATGTAATTTCTATGACATTTCAAAGTGTAGGCTCCTTGGACCACTAAATTGTCATATTGGTGGATCCAAATATGAAATTTACAAAAATTAGCAGTCATTGAATCAAAGATAAGTATGCCTCCTTCGAATGCGTCAACCAGTCAAAGTTAAGCCTTTAGAGGACACATTAACCAAAGTTTAGGGACACAATTACTCAATTAGATATAGTCTATGGTACAAGAATGGGACCAAGGACGCTAATGGGTGTTTAGTCTGCGTTAACCTCTAAAGTCCCATTGTCCTCTCGGGGGAAAATTTGGATTTCGGGCAGGTTCTTGTGACCTTGATTTTTTACAAAACTTTTTGAAACTTTCTCATAAGATAGAAAAACTAATTAGCTTTGTGGGGATATAATTTTTATTTCAATTGGTGCCCGGGAGCAAAAGTTATACCCCAAAAATCCCAAAACTGAACTTAGTGGGCAACAAATTTTTTTTTTGCAAGAATTCAAAATTAAATTTTTGATTTTATTTTTTCTGAAATGATATATTTTTTTCTACATGTGAAAATTTGATTCATTCTATGTGGACTAGTAATGAGAAAGCTATGGACAATCTTGTTTTTCGGGCAATCTAAGCATCTTTTTGTAAAAAAATTTATAGGATTCATTTCTGAATGCAATTTTCACAATTTTTCAAAAGAAATTGTTGGACAAAGTGAAGTTTACTTTCTAGAACAATCTCACCATTGGGGTTATTGTGTTTTAATCCCATCTTAGAGCTATTACCCATTTAGTTTCTCTTTCAATCTTGGACCTACTTCTTCTTAACAATTTTTTAAAGATTGAAAATCAAGTGTGTGTTTTTTGAATTTTTTTCTAGACTTTCTAGACTTTCAATTCTTCAACATAATTTTTTTTTTTAATTCAAAGTTTGTAGTGCAAAAACATTTGACAAATGGCGGACAAAGTCATCTGAAATTGCAAGCTAGTGTTCAAAAAAGTTTTCTTTTTCAACTTTGAATGCTAATATCTTCCAATCTATATGGTCAAACTTCATGAAATGTTTACCACATGATTTAAGACAAGTGAAGTACAAGATCATGCGGTTAGAGTTTAGGAAAAATTCTTTTTTTGTTTTCTTGGATGAATGCAACAAAAATGACAGTTTTTAGTGTTTTTTGACAAAAATAATGGCCTTGGGACTTTAGGGGTTAATAGAACCACCTATAATCAATCACTTAAGCAATTCCTCACATGTATAGTAGCACTTTAGGGCAAAAGGCCATATTCGTTGTATTGAGACTTTTTGCAGATTTTGAGACAGAATGCTGGTTATTGGAAAATTCAATTAAAAAAATAGAAATAGAAACAAAAAATAAATAAGGCTCAAATAGTGATCTACAATGAAATTCTAAAGTTGGTGTTGTCACCTATTTATAAAAAAATACTAGTAAAAAAATAAAGTGGTTTATCTTCAAGTCAAGGATGAAAATGAGACTGCCATATAACAAATAAGTCTCAATATAACGAATGTAAATTTAAGGTGTGTCAAAAGATAGAAATAATGGGATTGCAATTTTTTGGGTGATTTTATTCCTTAAATTGAAATTACTATGAATTTTGGGAGCCAGAAAGGGTTGTGGACCCATAGTTGATGTCCAGACTCTTCCAATGCCAATTATTCAAGAACTACTTCTCTGCTCATTACTGCCTACTTTCTTGCCACTACTTTAATACATGTGTCATGAATTTAGTAGTCCCAATCTTGAAAAGGAGGAAAAAAACAAATGCCAAGCTTGGGTTGAAAATTTGTTTTAGCCTTGGTTCGAAATAACTACACCCTACAAGTTGGATATGGATCTGTAGTCGGGAATGGGTGGTCCTACCTTACTTACTAAGAGAAATTCAATATCTTCTCTAGGGGTTGCAGTCAATGTGCAGTTGGAATTGAATTTGTACAAAGTCTTAATCCTAGGACACGTGGGGGGGGGGTCCTTGTGAAAATCATCATTTCTGAAACCGTGGGAACAATTGGTATTAAAAAATTCAAAAGAACTCATTTGAAGTCAAACTATTGTTTAAGATGTCCCCTTTCCACACAGAATTCCAGAGATGAATAGTTGCACTTTTGTTCCACACGGAAATATTCTGTCATCCATGAGACACTAAAAGTTTGCAGTTTCTTTCTTGGGTTAATATATGTTTTGCAAATTGATGGTAAGTTTTGCATAATTTTTATACCCCCTACCCTTTGTTTCTAAATAGTATCAATGTCTCCTTTGTAAAAACAAAAGAAACATTGATCTTATTCACAAACAAACTCCCTTTGTGTTATGTATGGTTGCCTACCACAAACTAGTATTAAGAAGAAAGTAAAGTGAATTGACCCATTACCACCAACCTTTGTCAATTTTGTCTTCACTTTTGTGCGGGGTACATTGTTTTTATGAAATATATCCCATGGTTACATAAGGATAAAATTAAGAAGGGTGGTGGTAATACGCTTGTTCACACCATAATTGGACTGTGGCTTTGTTTTGGCAAGTCTTCCTCTACAAGCAATCATTTTACTCCTAAGTCACCCAAGATGAATCTAGATACARGCTCTTCATTTTAGCAAGTTTTTATTTGCAGTGTTTTCCATCCCTACATGAACCATGAACTAGGTAATGACCTTGCACAAAAGCCATTAAGTATCCAATGATTTTAGTAGATATRTTACCGAAAATAAACAATTTTTTTTAATGTATTTGGATGTACCACATCCCATCTTTGTAGCTCCAAGAATAAGTTCTCATGGCCATCTATAAAAATCTACTTAGCAAGAAACCAAGATTTTCAGGAGATTGATAAATTAGTTGTCATTGACATTTGACATGCTTCATTCCTCTCTATAGATGTGAGTATCTATAAGGTAAGACAACCCATCGTGGTTATTTCTTCCATTGTGGTCACCTATGAAGTGGCCCCATTGTGGGTTTTTTAGTTTTGTGAGATCTCGGCCACAATCAATGTCTTACATGGTAGTGATAGAGTGATTAGTGACCACATAAGGCACTTCCAACTTTTCAGTGTGAAATTCATTACATGGATTCACTTTTCAGGCATTCCATGTTAGAAAATATTGTGATTGCATTAGGTAGTGAGATGACGAAATATGGATTCAGATTTTGTTGGCTATGGGGTAGTCTACAGACCCTGTTGGGCCATGGAAAACTGAATACTTCAAAAATTCCTAGCAAATCCATACTTTATCGAAAAAATATAATTTCAATTGCACTTGCTGTTTCTCACACTTGTCTTTGAGTGGGGAAAAAATTGAAAAATTTCAACAGTAGCGTGAGGCCAAACTCTAAATTCTGACCACAATGGGCTGTCTCACCTTAGATGTGAGAAGCACAAAAACCTCAAAGCACCAAATGATCATCTTASTCAAGTCATTGCAAAATAGATAAAAGAACCTGCCTCGGCAATATCCCCSAATGTACTTCATTCCTTTCTTATACCTCCCACAACAAGGTCTTGAAAACATCCCAAATCCACCCGATAGAATTCCTAAGCCCCTCAAAAACACAAATGGGTTGTCATCCACATTTGGCATGTTTCATCCACACAGATGAACCATGGATGTAAATAACTTCACGACTCCCGAGAAWAGATCACTTTCTGCACTGCCCCCCCTAAATGAAACCCCGGGGCACGTACAAGGGACGGCTTGCAGCAGAGCAGAGCAGCTGCCCGGGAAGGAAGCAGGAAAATAATCCTTCACCAATGGGAGGCTGCGTTTAAGGGCGAATTCCGACCATTRTAGGTAGAGTAGGTTCAGGCTACGTCGTGACGTCATCCCGACAAAGCCTGTGGGCCCGGGTGGAGCCTCCGCCCCACTCTGCGCTCGCCACGTTCCCCCCCCCTCAACCAACTCACTACTAGTGACTTCCTTAGCGAGGGCGGGCTTACGAACGGTCGTAGAGAACGACGGCTGGACGACGACGAGGAGACGACGACGACGACGACGACGACGAGGCGACGAGCGGGGCATACTTTAGCTGGGGTGCTGATTGCCGTATCGTTCTCTGTAGCTGCAGCGTGTGTGCTCATGGACATGGTGATGATGCAACGAGCGAATAGTCGGAAATGAGTCAAGGGGTGGAAGGAGGGCAGAAGAAGAAGGAGAAATAGAAGAGCACGGCAGAGGCCCCACGGCGTTTGCTGCAGGGGTATGTGTTTTTTGTGTGGTGGCTTCACTTCGCTGCAGTAGTGTTATGTGTGAGGACGGTGGGGTGTTAGAGAGAAAGAGAGACGGGGGGAGAGAGAGGGAGTGGGGAGTGGGAAGTGGGGGAGGAGGGAGAGAGGGGGAAGGAGGGAGGGAAGAGGAGTAGAAGGCGTCCTCGTGCCTTACTTGTTGTTGATGGTTTATGCTTGTCCTGCACATTGCCTCTTGAGGCGGTCTAGTTAGGATCGTCGCTGTTGGAAGAGGTGGTGATCACTGTGGCTGTGATAGCAGTGTGTGAAAAAGAGAGCTAGTGCGCGTGTTTGAAGTTGATCAGACGAGGGAAGGGACGGGACGAGGGACGAGGAACGAGGGAGGAGAGGGGACTCAGGGGTCGCACTAGTGGTGGTAACCGCGGGGGCTTGGGAATATAAAGTTTCAAGGAAGGGACGAGAGGGGGTACTGGCACCATGAGTGCAGCGCCAGCCTTGACGTCGGTCTGACAGGCTGAGGGCTTTCATAAGAGCTACTTCTCTCAGAGGGATTTGGCTGCACGGAGGGGCTCAAAGGGAGAGGGGCGGTCGGGACGGGAGCTCGTACGGGCCGGGGATGATCATCGTGGCTTCCGGGATCGAACGAGCAGGGTTGGACGTTGAGAGAACTGTGTCAGAGAGATTGTGTGAGATTGTGTATGTGAGTGGGAGAGAGGAGAGAGAGAGAGGAGGGAGAGAGAGCCAGAGAGTGCTGGTGAGGAGGAAGCTGGAGAAAATTTTAGTGTCTTGGAAGTGAGTGGCGTGAAGCGAAGAGGAAGAATAAGAAGAGGAAGAGGGGAGGAGAGTGAGTGAGAGCCTGCTTGAGACAGGGGAACACCTGCGATTGCGATGAGTGTGTAGTGGTTTGAGGTGCTTGATTGAGTGAGAGGTTACCGGGAACAAGGCTTGTGGCGGGAGACGGGGGTGGAGAGGCTGCTGTCGTCTACGCGGCCTTGATACTGTGCTATTTGTACAGCTTGCTTCGAAAAACTTGTAAGTGAGCTCGGAGCCAAGGGTTGTCGGGAAATCGAGACTGAGTTGTTAGTGTGTTYGTGAGCTGATGGTTGTTTGCGAGGGTGTCGAGTCGAGTCGACCAATGRCAGAGGAGAGTGGCTGTCAACAATTACGTTTCGGATTTCGTGCCAGGAACTTCTTATTGAAGTTGCTGAAGATTAATTCGACTCACCTTTAAGCCAGTATAAGAAATAGTGATTCTGCTGATGAGKTTGCTGATGGCAGTAGATTCGAACACTGAGTGGAAGGTTATGGAGCGTTACGGCTCCGTTTTTCGTTTACAGACGAGGCCTAGGTAGATGTAGAACGAGTCTTCGTGAAGGTACCTTAGGTTTCGAAGGGAAACTGGGGGAGTGCATCGCCGGTAGGTCGCTGCGTGTGATCGAGTCGGTTAAGTATTCGAAGTTCCAGTGTAGTAACGTACTCTTACAGTAAAGAGGCTTAGGGGGGCTGTCTTAGTCGCTTCAGAAGTCACGTTGCGCAATCGGTTCAGGAGACACATGATGTAAAACTCTTTAATGAGACGCTCTGAATCTTCTGCTATATAAGGTAAATGATCTTGGGATTGTATAGCATGAATTAGCCTTGCTATTCCATGTGAATGAATTTTCCCACAAGAGAATTAAATCGAAATTTGGTGTGGATATACAAATATAATCGGGTAAGTCGTTCATGATTCAGTCTCATGAGCTCAGAGGAACATCTAACCTGAACCTGAGTGAGGATGAAAGGTCGGCATCTCATGCAATGTAATAGCGGCATTTTATATGCACATCGACTAGCTGGTATGTGTAGACGTCAAGAACCACTTTCGAGAAGTTAACACCAGATATAACAGATTGAGAGTTTAGTTAAAATTAGAAGGTAAGCATTAAATATCCGTCTGAACGTGTTTAGTAGAGCTTAAGTAACATTGTTTTTGAACGCGTTGTAACGTTCCAGTTTGATATGCCGCGGTTATCACTATTTAGTAAGCAGTCCCGAAATTTAAGATTTTAGCTTGAATCCTGTTCGCTTACATCAGTTCTGTTGCTTCGACTCTCTATAGTGAGTGGAAGCCAATAGTTTACTSGCGATATCGTTGCTGAATTCAGTCAGTGGATATGGGCAAGTGTGGAACATGGCCTACTTTGTTCCGGTTAAAACGCTTGCCTGCTGCGATCCGGTACGAGAGCTCGCTGCCGTCTTGGTCATTGCGAGCCTTCGTATTTACTGAGTCTCTCCTTAAGCACGTACTTACCTCTTAGCTTATGTCGAAGACGACTAGCGTTATCAGAAAAGCAGAAAATCCTACCCCAAGTGCCAACGTAATTTTCTCTTCTGTTTCTATTTTAATCAACAGGAAGAACATGTAAAAAACAGTGAGAGTTTTTAATGAATGGTAGAACTTTGGAACTCCGCAATCCGCCATTGATTTGATATTGCAATTGTTCTTCTTTCGCACTGAATGGTCACAGGTGCACTAGATTCATGCTGCTTTAATTGGTTTGATAGAAGCAGTACATGCRTAGAGTCTACTCCAGAAAAAATCACAGTAGCTGCCTGCACTGTAGCTTGATGATATAAATAATCAAGGCAAATGGATTAAGATAGGAATCTGGGATGCGACAAAAAAAAGATGTTCAATGAAGAGAAAAAAACGTTGAATCGGATTATTGTGCGAAGGCAGGTTTGAAGATGAATATAACGCTCAATCACGGACATATGTTCGAGATCATGATCGATGCTAGATATCGAGACTGATATTTCGGTGTTTCTCTATGTGTGCCCCCTCGGACAACAGAGGCTCGAGAAACAACAAGAGTACTCTGGGGTACAACACCTCTGACCCGAAAAGAGGGACTTCTTTGCCTCCCTATTGTCCTCAACACACATTTGAGGATAGCCACAGTAGGTGGCAAAAGAAAGCAGTATCATCACGGTAAGGGGCTGGCCTTAACCGAGCTTGCGAAGGAAACTCTGGTCTTGGAAAAATCATATTTTCGCAGCAAAAAAATACCATACGATGAAGACAAGAGGAGGTTGCCTGGGCTTCGAGGTTACCAGTAGTCTCTGAAGGCTGCAGCAACTTCATAATCTCATTCATCCATGACAGGAGCGTGGAAAGTTTCCCACACTCGGTATTCCTGTAGTGGAATATCAACACACCCGGCCCTATTTATTTGCTTCATCAAGCCATAATCCTAGCAATAGAAAATAATTAATGCTCCCGCGACGATACTCGCAGAGTAGCCTGTACAGGTATGTTATTGGACCATGTCCCGAATCGCTGCGTGCATATTTTGCTGGGGGTAACTGTAAAGTTATACGTGCTCAGATTTCTTGACCAAGAGTGTTTTTGCCTGCATTTTGCCTGGTAAGAAATCTTCGTGTCGTCGTGRATGAGAAGATGACCAATTATCCATATTTAGTTCTTAGAGCTGTCCAGACGGTAATTGTCGGTAAAGAATGTTGGCTTACAGTTTCAGTGTATGTTGGTAGTGACAGGTGTGGTTGTTCGGGAGTGACCCTGCAGCTTGACGAGGAAAGCAGTCTCTTGCCCTCTTGATTCGAGAGCCTTTCAGAGGGGGGGGGGGAATCGTTCCGTCCGCGAATCTTAACTTGCGATTAATGACTGTGAAGGGGCCATACCAATGCAACGGAACATAGGTTCTTCTCTGAGTGAAATAAGCAAGCCCGTTTTGGTGGCTGGCCATCTTTTTTTGCTCCATTTACTCATACTCCTTTCGCTTCCACCTCCACAACCAAATCCAGTACTGCTGAGTCAATCCTCGCCATCCCCTAGATTTAGTTTCTGACGACTAGGTAGCTAGTAGTTTAAGGAAAATGGACGCAAATATTCTGTCAATCAACTAGTCAAGTGTCACCAGGCCATGCACGATAGTTCATGTCAGTTCCCCATCACTTGATTCCTGGCTCAGCATTTCTCCAAGGTTCCTCCTATTAGCCTAAATGCAGCCAGCTGAAAAAACAAATCATTAAGTGGGGATACAAGCTGAGTTTTTAATTCTGGAGAGCTTTGGCATACTTCTGCAAGACGGTGAAGCTTGTCACCTYTCTGGAACATGCCTTAATGAACGATTTCATAAAAGCAGGTGATCTGTCTCTCCTGTTGCCACAATTACCTTGAGAATTGATGTGTATGTATCGTCCTGTAMGAAATATTGAATCAACTCGTATCCTAATCGGTTCACCACTACATTACAGCCTTATCATTGGCTGCAGTGTTGTACATGTGGTACTTCTACAGAAGTGTGACTACTTCTGCAATAGACTTATTTAACAGAGGATAAACTCAGCATTAGTACTACGTACAGTGTATTTATAGGATATCTGTACTTGGCGTGTTCTCTCTCCCCTGTCACTCTTGTCATCCAGCTGTCTTTCTTACTATCAAGAAGACAACTGTATACCCTTCCCTACTAGTATATGGGATGAACCCTTCTGCAAATTCCAACGAGCAGCAAGGTGACCCCAGCTGGCCAACAGAGAATTGGGACAACCCAGGTGCAATCGGTACACTTGATCAGGCTTCAAGCCAGTATAGTAGTGCGAACCGCCTGGAGTGGGAGTGGGATCCAATGATTCTTGCGCAGCACCCTGGTAGTGGAGGATCAGCTGACGGCAGTGATGGAGATCGCATGCTGAAGAACCAAATATCTGCAGGTACTCCTAGAACGTGACTCAGCTGGTCATATACTAAATTAAGAAAATCAATTGCCATGTTAATATCCCGGTGTGCGTGCACTGTTCATGTATTTCCAATTCAGAAATTCTTTTGTGATTGTAATCAGTTGCTTTCAACCTACAATTTTGCATTTTGCTTCTGCTGCATTCGATCTAGAGAGCCAGAAATTACCATCACAAAAGAATAGATCTGATCGACCTGCGATTTTGCATTTTGCGTCTGCATGATTGACGAACCAACAGTTTGGAGAGTTTGAACAAGGGCAAGTATAGATATAATATAGAGCAAGTTAAAAACCCGTTCAGACGTTCCAACTGCTTAGTACTGATCATGACGAATGTTCTTTCCGTGGTTTACAGGCACAATGCCAAGCCTTCGAGCTTCCTACAATATTAGCATGTTGTCTGCCGGCCTACCATCCAACTTTACAAACAACCACATGGGCATGTACGGCCCCGCGGGGATCCGAAGTTTCGGATCCTTGGACGGGTCTGCCCAGCTCTCGTCAACATCAAACCTCCAGAATGTCCTAGGACCATCTGGTATCCCAGGCCTTGCAGCAACGAGCGGCGCAGGGCTTGACAATGACATTCGCAGCTATGATCAACGTCAGCGTGAGCTCTTTGCAGCTGGCATGCACGATCGTCATGTCAAAAGAGAGGAGGTAGAGCACAATAGACTGCATAGATCTGTTTTTGAAAGTCTGAAGAAGGCATGAATTGCATTGACCACATTCTAGTTCCACCTTCCGTACATCTAGGGAAAACGTTTGAGCAACTATCAATCTTTTCTTCATGCCATGTGGATRTCTATGGGTGGTACGTAGCCCGCTGATAAGCCATCAGCCCCCAGGACCGCAAGTATCTGACTTCCTGTGTGTCAAAAGTCCTATTCTTGCCTGCATCGAACAGTGGATAGATTCCTAGGTGAGTAATTGTGATTTGCTCATTGTCCAGTGGTAAGTTGGCAAGGGTAGGACTTTTGAACATCTCGGCACTCATCGGAAGTATGTCTGGATTAGCAGTCAACACTGATGCTTTTAATACTTTYATATCTTCCTATTAGTTTTCAGAAGCACKGAGTACAATTCGATTTGGTGATGGTCTGACAGACATACTCCGTAKTTATGTATGGAGAGTGCTGATCCTGGTCATCATTTTTTGTGTATGGCTTTTCAAGTTGAGAAGTCAGAATCACGAGTTTCTTGTGCTTCTTTGAGYTCTGAATTCTAATTGAAGTATTTATCTTGGTAAGGTGTTTGATGGGCATGCCCGAATTGGGCTCAACCTCGGTGTCCGAACGTACTTCTCCACCGAAGAAACTRCTGCAACTCGGCTTGGAAAGCGACACCGTGCCGGGTCACCTGGGTCTCAAGTCCCTATGTGCCAGGCAGAAGGTTGCAAAGCCGATCTTAGTACAGCCAAGCAGTATCATCGTCGCCACAAAGTCTGCGAGCAGCATTCAAAAGCTCCGAATGTAGTTGCTGGTGGACAGACTCAAAGGTTTTGCCAGCAATGCAGCAGGTATGTCTGATATAGGCTCGTATTTGCAATGACTATCAAAGTCTGCTTCCCTTTGTACTCAGGAGGTTTCCTTGACAGTCCGTAATCTGTGAGTAATCATATCGTTATWTTCTTCCAATTCCTCACCATTTTGACTCTGCTAAAATTGTACTCGAAGTGTTCCTSATTGCCGAGCGCGCTTAAAATAAATACAATCACCAGCAGCTTTCTCAATTTTTGATTAAATAAGATTTAGATACGCCATATGAGTTCTCAATATAGATTCTAATGGGCAATGTGACTATTTAATGAAATCTGACAGTGGTTTCTTTGTTTCTCAGATTTCATTCTCTAGGTGAATTTGACGATGGCAAACGAAGCTGTAGAAAACGCTTGGCAGATCACAACAGGCGGCGGAGAAAGCCTCAACCTAATGCATCAACGAATGGGGGGACGCCGKCTGAGTCTATTGGAATTAAGAGTGGAGATGAAGAACCTTCAGGTAAACGTACCAACTACGTATAGTGGCAATGCTGAGTATATTGACTTTTGTCTGAAAATGGCATATAATTGAAATGTAATGAACTTGATCTTTGCAGATTTAGTAGCTTAGTGAATCCAGATTGGCAACCCGATCATTACGTTCTTAATGCATGTTAAGCATAGAAAAGTGAACAGGTTCTAGTTTTGGACTATGATCGACGTAAGTTGGTTAAGGCATGGAAGTGACAACCTTTTCTACCAGGGTGAYGACAGTCACTGRTTCTGCAACTTGGGCCTATACTATTAGTTAATATTCCCAATCGGAGAATCCCAGGTTAGATCGTGGCTCTTACTCAGGTGCTCTTTAGCCACGGGCCTGGTATTCTTATTTCWATCATTGAAAGGTAAGACTTAAGACTATCCAATCATGTACTGAATTAAGATTGTCACAGGCAATGGCCTATGTCATCATAAGAATTAGTGTTATAATTAGGTTRTATCATTCAAGAGGAATCTTCTATCGGTATTGTGATCGTTTAATGGGAGACCATTCTAGACTCGTACATTATACAGTTGCCCAGTACGCGAAAATGAGAAGTTTGGACAGAGCGCCATAACTTTGGAGGTCAGGAAACGTATGACATCTGCTGATTCAATGGCCAAAGTTTAAGCGTGTACTTAGAACTATGTCAACTACAGCTATGGGAGCTGCTGACTAAACTTGTTTGTGCCATGCAGAATCGAAATCAATGCTGGTGCCGCTCAAGAATAGAAGTTCACCAAGCTCAGCATCCCTTGAAGACTCTGATGAGAAGCCAAGCTCTGTGGGCAATAATCTACAGTTACGATCTTCTGGTCAGGGATTTGGGAGAGGTTTTGGCGATGACCAACATCCGTCAGCTCATTCTGGAATGCAGATGAGCTCCCAAGCAATGTCGGGATCAGATGCACAGGCCTTGCTATCTGCTATGTCACCAGCCCCTCTCATGATCCAGAGCGCCAAGCGGCAGATGACCATGATGGGAGGCTCTAGTGATCATGGCCAAGACCACTCTGTATATCAACAACATCTACAGGCTGTGCAGGTGACTTGAAATGCGATATCTGATTTATATTGCAACCAGTCGCGGTTGGGTTGGGTCGTCACTATACAGAAAATGTTGATTAAAAGYATCCTTGAATCAGGTGTAACTGTACGTGGTTGGACCACAGGGAGACCGTAGGGGTTTCGAACAGAATTTTGTTTATTATCATTAATTATATATRTGAGTACTACATGCGTGTTAAGCTGAATGAGCACTGGAGGTTCCCTGTGCGCATGAGAGTCACACTATCAATGAAYCATTTCAATAAATGCGCGTGRTCGAGTCTGCCAGTGATTTCATAAAAGATGATTGTTGGATGCAGGGAATTGGGGCAGGTCAGACTGGACCCAATCTTTCTCTCTCTTCCCTTGGAAGTCAAATGGGTCTGAGCCACCCAGCAGGACGGAACCAGGCGATGTCTGGTCAAGCTTTCAATGGAATGGAGCCTCCGGCTGTACCATGGATGAAGCCTTTAAACCAACGATCTGACTTGACCCAAGTGGTTGGGAGACAAGGTGCCATTGTACAGCACCTCATGTCTACTGATTCGAAGTCTGGTATTACTTCGGCTTCAGCGAACTCCTCAAATTCCCAGGTACATATCTATATAYAGTTGCTTTTGTCTTATAACATTATCGAAGTTAGGGCCTCAAGTGGCAAGTTTTATCTATTGTAAAGTTCGACAGAGGAAGGGTGCATCAAATAGCAGTATATTTCTGATCGTGAAACTCTATGAAATTCTGAACACATGAAAATTCTCTCTCAACGCAATTTTGCAGGAACACGACGTTCAGGTTTTTTCTCGTGATATAGCCAGCCCTGAGTGGATGCTTGGTAGTATGACAGGAGGACAAACCCCACGCTCAGGCTCTAACCATTTTGGATCGTCCTCGTTGAATCATATATCTGGAAACGGTCAGCTGGAATCTGGCCATCAAATTATGTCCTTGATTGATTCTCCCAGTCAGGGTGGTGGAAATCCTGGTGATGGTGGAAGCAACCAAACTGAACAAGCCGGACACACACCGATGGAATTTATGCAGCAGCATAATAGTGGGGCAGATTCAGGCGGTGATAACAATAGCCGTGGAGGTGGTAGCACAGTTGATAGCCCTGATATCAAATATCCTGAGCTCCAGGCAATGCGACCGTATGGCGGTGGCTCATCTTCCATCTATGACTCGCACCACAATATTTTGTAAGCTGCGATACTCAGTCATTTATGAATTTTGCATCCCCACTGAAGTCTGTGCCTTTGTTTGCTGCTTCACTGCTTCATGACAACTGGCAGTCAGAAGAACTTCACCTCCCACATTCGTATAATATTTCACTCGTGAGATGCCCTAATTCTGCAGGCATTCCAATTTCCATGATATCTAGATATTTACCTTCCAGTTGACCTCCACAAGTGGAATGTGCTAAGTATAMTCTTGAACTACTATTCAGTTCGACTCTCAAACATTCCTTGTTACTCAGATAGAATTTAGTCAACTACTGGCGTCACATGATAAATACTGCTTGGATAGGGTTCGATTTTTTTCCACCGCAAGATTTTACAATTGTGATTTGTCACTGTTAATTAGCTCACTCACAATCGATTAATTTGCATGGACTTGCAGGTCGGGGAATTATTCGTATGAGACCATGGCATGACTGCAGCCAAGTTTCCAACACAAGCGACCCACCTTAGTTCGTCAAACCTGCAATTCAGATGGACTTGCGACATTTTTGCAAATGTACACGTGCTCTCAGTCGTGAGTGGTGCGGACCCCTGTACACCTCATGGTTTTCCTTTGGAATCTAGATCACGAACATGTTGTTTAGAGGAAGAAATTTTGATACTGCTCTTCCTCTAATTTAGTTTGCTGTCCTGGGAATCTGCAGAGTTGTTTCTACATATATAGATGTTTCTCGAGAACTTTTGCTAATTATGCAGTTTATACTTTGAAAGGGTTCTGGACGGAAGACTGTTACAGGGCTAGACTATGAGTTAGCTCGTGATCCTCCAGATAAGCTGTTCGTGGTGGTCTCTTTCAACTCGAATCTAAATCGATACCTTAATTTATATATATTGGGAAAACCTGCGGAGGCTTTTCTATTGCTTCTCTTTCACAGTCGGATCAAATTTGGTTGTTTAAGTACAAATTTCAGTTATACGGTATCATCACTAGATATTGGGGGGAGAGTCCYCAATATATTTTATAACTCTTCCCTTCTATGCAGCCCAAAGAATTTGTTTTCATACAGTACTAAGGTAGTCTGCTCTTAAAGCGCCCATGCTCTAAAAGCAATCATGATAGAGGTACATTTTTCTTTCTTCAATGTGCCAGTGGTGTACATTTCAGTTGGTGGTCGTTTTTTTTAGTGACCATTGCATTACAACTTCAAAAATTTGTAACTAATTCCTTGAAAGTCTGAAAAATATGAAACAACTTGGACTAGATGCCAATTCCTTTTACCTTCCTATGAAAATTTACTGAAAAATGTTTCAAGAAGTTTAGCTTCCTTGAAAATGCAATCAGTTCTTAAATGGTTGCTTTAAGAGCAGTCTACCTTAGTGGAATACACTAGAACCTCTCTAAGTCGGCCCTCTATAAGCCAACAAACCTTTGTAAGCCAATGTGTCATACTGGTCCGAGAGTGGTTGGATTAGAGAGCTTCTATTGGAGAAGTAACCTTGGAGCTAGGTTTCTATATGATGACATGAATGTTTTCTTGGAAAGTGGAGAACCATCTTTGCATCATGGTGTCCTAGTACGGCATGATTGCTTGACCAAGTAATCAAGCTTCTTTAGAAAACTCTAAAAAAAAAGACGGAATATTTTTGGTTCACATGCATGTTCCAAACACATTCAAAGATTGCCATGTGGCACATTCAAAGATTGCCGTGTGGTATCCAAGGACAACTTCCAAATAATTAGAGGGATTTTGAGAAGGTGCAATTCATGAAGCTTAGAAGCTCTTATTTCTTGATTCTCAAACAACTTTGGTCTAACTCTTTCACGTAGAAGATAATATCTCTTAGTTGGATTCATTCAAAGTTTTAATTTTTAATTTTACAATTCTTTAACCCTAGAAGAATGAGACCTATCATTGAATTAGTAATACAAACCACTATATTCTTGAAAAGGATAGGTGTATTCTGCAATTTCTTCATCAGAATTTTTTGTCCTTTGCAAAGTTTTAAGATCCAATAACCGAATATTCAAACTTTTAAAAATATTCCTTGACACATCAAATGCTTTTGGAATATGGAGATTAGATAAAAAAAATTTATGTGCTATAAATGCATGATTTTTTTTATTTTTTTAAAGTTTATATTAATGAATAGATGTTAGATATAAATTTTAGAAATTATTTATGCAGTCAAATTAAATTAGAAGCATTAAACTTTAAAAATTTGTTACAAAAATTATACAATTTTTGTTTGTAGTACTAGTTGAATTCTACTAGTAAGTATGATAGGCCAAGTTTAAGAAGTTTATGAACAAATTTCTTTAATGATTAGTGAATTTTGAACAAAAGACCGAGGCCTATTGGAAGGTCAAAAAACACTCAAAACTGCAAAGTGCAAAACTTTTACAAATTTGTTTTTTTTTATGTTGTAGGATGATTGCAAGAAGCACATCATGTTTTTGTCTCAAAATGTAATTTTTGGTCGTAGGACTGGCAGTAATAAGTTGTACTACCAGAACTATGTGTCAGTGGCACGCCTACAAATGTAAACCGTTGATTCTGGGCGCCTGCACATCTACGCCGTCAATTTAAACTATATAGTACTACGTAGTACTATAGAGTGTTGCGGAGTACTACAGAAGCCACATGGAGTAGAAAGTAGCAAAGGATTTGTGGATTTGTGGATCTTTTCATTTTATATTATTAAAAAAAAATTCAAAAATTATTTAAAAGTATAAAAGTATCCATTTTGCTAGAAAAGATTGCGCTTGCATTGCACTAAAGAATTAATGTAGGAAATTTTTTCCCTCTTTAAGGCCATATTCATTATATTGAGACTTTTCGCAGATTTTGAGACAGAATGCTAATTATTGGAAAATTCATTTAAAAAAATAGTAATTGAAACCAAAAATAAATAATACTCAAATAATGATCCTATAATGAAATTCTAAAAGTTGATGTTGTTACGTATTTATAAAAAAATACTAGTGAAGAGATAAAGTGGTTTATCCTTGAGTCAAGGATAATAATGAGACTCCGAAAAGTCTCAATATAATGAATATGGCCTTTTTGTAGCCTTTGCGCAAAGGAAGGTCACTTTGACCCATGTGTGCAACCGACATATTGCTTTTTTCATAAAAACTCATTGTGAGTCCTTTCAATGTTAGTAGACCTCCAACATGTTCAATTTGTGGCTTCTAATTTGCATTTTTGGGTCAAAAATAGGACTAAAAACCTCCAAAATGGCCAAGATAGACATCCAATGGGGAGCATGTTAAAAATAGTAAACTAATTTTTTTTAATTTAAGAAAATTACTTAATGTCTAAAACTACCATATATACCTTCATTCCAAGYTCATGCCATACGGACAAACAATGCAAAAGTTATGAGCCAAAAAAACACCCATCTAAGGGCAAGAGTCAAAAAATAAGACAAGTGTTTCTTGCAATCACCCTATAATAGGCCTATATGCAACAAGATTTTGCATGAAATTAGTATGAAATTGTAAGTAAGAAATTTAAAAAACTTTAACTTTGTAGGTTGCAAGATGTTTGCATTTTTAGTGAAGAAAATAAACTTTTTTAGAACCTTAGCTAATTAGATTTTAAAGCTTTGAATCATCTCAACTTAAATTTTTTGCAATAATTAGCAATATAAACTTTGAAGTTTTTTTAAAGTTATATTAAATAATTGAGTTCACAGTCTGGATAAAAACTCTAAGAAAAGAAATTTCCATAATTTTCTCATCACTAGTCCAAATAGAATGAATAAAATCTTTCTATGTAAACAAAAAGATTTTCTATGAGAAAAATAAAATATTATTTTGAATTTTTTTTAAATTTAAAGGATTTCTTGATGAAAATCATTTTGAGCTTAGGATGGTAATGCTTTGTTCCCAAGCACCAATGAGTATTCAAAAGAAATTATATTCCTTGAAAGCTAACATGTTTTTCTATCTTCAAAAAATTATAAAAAAAAATCATGTCACCAATTGAGACCATAAGAACCTAACTAAACTTTTAGTTGTCTCAACRGGACAATTTGGTCCTTCATAAGTTAAGGACTCATAAGAGACTCTTTTGCATTCTAATCATGAATTATATATTATTATTTCTAACAATCATTCCATTATTTAAACCTTGTGTCTAAAGACAAAATTTAAATGTGTCACATTCTATACCTCCCCAAGATTTTAGAAGATTGTTCAACCCCTAAAGGACCATTTAATCATTTATCCCTTTGAGGGACAAAAGGGATTTTGGGCAAGTACCTACGGTCTCAATTTTTGTCTTGATTTTTTGAAACTCTTTTTGAAGAGAAAAAACACTAATTAGCTTTGTGGGAATGTAAATTTTTTTAGTCAATTAGTGGTCAGGAACAAAAGTTATGCCCAAAACAGCGCAAAATAGGAAAGAGGAGGGAGGTGGGTAGAAAAAAAAAATTTGAATTAAATTTTTTTTTTAAATCTCATAGTCCACATGGAAAGCTTTTATTCATTCCATTTGGATTTGTTGTGAGAAAGTTATGGACAATCTTGTTTTTTGGGCAATTAGAGCGTCTTCTTGAAAAAACAACTTGTGTTATAATGCCATTTTATACAATTTTAAAAAAGAAAAAGTTTGACGTGGTTTAGTTTATTTTCTAGAACAATCTCACCATTGGAATTAGTGAATTTTAATCCCACCTTAGAAATATTAATAATTTAAATTTTCCTTCTATCTTGTGCCTACTTGTACTTAATAATTTTTTAAAGAATAAAAATTAATTCTTTTTTTATTTTTTTTCCTCCCTAGATTCTCAACTCAATTTCCCACCATAAATATTTTAAGCTCAATACTTTGTAGTGCAAAAAATTAAAGTTAAGAAGGATCAAAGTGAAATAATCTAATTTGGCAATGTGCTACAAAACTTCTTTTTTTCACTATAAATGCAGATATCTTGCAATTTGTGCTGTCAAAAATTCTAAAAGTTTTCTTCACATTCTCATACTTGTTAAATGTGAGATCCTATAGTTAGATGTGCTAAAAAAACAATTTCCCACTTTTTTTACTCTTTGCTATAGAAATGACAATTTTGAGTGTTTTGGAAGAGGTGCACTTCCATTTTTTTTAGTTAGAGACGTGTGACCAAATGAAGGGTCATTTTAATTCGGGTGGAGGTAAATTTTAGACATGGCTTCAAAATAAAATAGCATCATCATCATGGATCTAGGATCTTTATAAATTTTTAACGGTAGGGGATAATAATGATTTTTATTTTAGTTTTCGTTATACAATAGGCTTGCTAAAAAGAAAAGAAAATTTAACTTTCAAAAAATATTGTACTAGTACCTCAAAGTGTAACTCTTTAAAAAGTGTCCCAAGCCATGGATCCAATATTTGGTGCAGTGAAGTATTTGGGAATTATAATTATGGAGTGCATTTAGTTGTTGAAAGCTAAGCAGATGACAAAGTAAGATAGTGGATGAAAATACACTACATGACTACAAGATAAAGGGATGTTTTAAGTGAGTTTTTAAGTATAGTTTTAGACATAAGATTATAAGTAATGACCTTGTAGGAGATTTCTAGTAAATTTTACTAAAATCTCGTGTATTTCAAGTAGACTTTTACTAAAAATCTCATACAAGGTCATTACTAATAATCTTATGTCTAGGACTATACTTAAAAACTCATTTAAAGCACCCCTTTTTCTTGGAGTTTGCCTTTAAGGTAAGGTACTCTAAAAGCAACGACTAAGATGAAGGTATATTTTGCTTTTCTTTAATTTTCCAATAGTTTATATTTTAGGAGGTGATTGCTTTTAGTGATGCTTGTGTTTTTAACTTAAAAAATTTGTGACTAATTCCACAAAGGTCCAAAAAATGTGAAACAACTTGAATTTGATGCCGATTCGATTTTACTTCCTACAAAAATTTACTAAAAATTGTTTCAAGAAGATGAGTTTCCTCCTAATTGCAATCAAGTCTTAAAAGTTCACTTTAAGAGCAAGCTACCTTACTATATAGCTTTCTATCCAAATAATTCTACAACTTTAAACACTATATAATTTTGATCTATCAATTTAAGTGAGCTAATTTTTCACATTTGGTTTCAACTTGGCTTATTAGTGCWATTATACACCAATATATACGCCAAACACAAATGACAGGTACACTAAAATAACATGCCTCGATGCAACCAACATTGGTTACATTTTATTTCTAGACCTGCTATATTCCATCCCTAGCTCAGCAATGTAGCAACGTATAAGGCCACTTCACACTACGGCACAAGATCGAGAGTCCGTCGATTTCAGCCAATCAAATTCCAGAAACCCAAGACTTTGGCCTCTCGATCCTTCACACTACCCGGCACAGTCCAAAGTCCGTCGCCCTCAAAATTGCCTACATGGCAGCCAAATGCCTACATGGCGACGGAATTCGACGGACTCTTGATTAGAGTTTGGGTCGGCCAAAAATGGCGATCCAAACTCTGATCAAGAGTCCCTTTATTTTGTTATTTTGTTATTTTGTTGTTTTGTTATTTTGTTATTTTGTTATTTTGTTATTTTGACGCCAATGAGATTTGAACCCTAGTCTTCACTATAAAAAGCCATGAGTCTTAGCATTCAATGTACCTACTTCCCTTCAATGTTTAATCCCACCTTTTTATTCCATTTATATTCCTTTATATTCCTTGTTCAATGGTGAGGGCATGTGCTGTAATTTTTTTTCCAAGGTCATTTTTGACTCCTTTCTCATGTTTTTTTAACCTACCGCTTGAAAAAATTGTCACATGAGTAACAATTCACACAAAATTCAGAAATTGGATGGATTTTAATATGGAGAGGAAGGATATAAATAAAAAAAATGGAGTAGGTTTGGATTTTGGGCTTGGCCTTTGGCCTTTGGAGGCTTCACACTATGGCTAGCCGAAGGCTCTAATTCCTAGTTTTTATGGCCTATTTATTGCTCATTTCCTTGGACTCTCGCCAAAGTTTGGCCACTCAATCCCACGGCCTCTCGACTTGGACGGCCATAGTGTGAAGCGGCCCTAAGAGCATCTCCACTGCAAGGCACCAATGGGCCTCAGCACAAGCAATGGCCGGGCCGTGTCTAGGAAATTGTTCCACGGCACACATGCCAAGCAAAAATGATGACCGGCCACTTCAAAAAGTGAAGAGGGCATGGGCAAATAGTGAATCTTGGACGCAACTGATTATGTGGTGTGGTGGTATTTTTACCCAACTTTCAAGGAATTATGTGTCCATGGATATGAGATGGACGAGAGGGAATGGTTGAGGTTAGAGGTTCCATAATGACAATGAATCTCATTTTGGGGGGCTAAGTRTTCGGTGAGTCCTACCGTGGAGCAATCTAAAAACACACGCTCTCATGTCCTTGAACCCATTCCAAAAAATCCTTTTTCCTTATTGCACCTTGTCTTGGAAGTTTGGCGTGGGGATGCTCTAAAGAGCCTACAAATTGTGTGATTACAATGGCAAAAGTCATCATTGTCATGGCTTYTCAACCTTGTTATATGTGCCAATAAATTGAAATCCCATCATTTTGCATGAAAGGTCTTTATGTAGAATTTTTACCTCTTTTTCTTTTTCTATGTTGGAAAAGTTCAATTGAAGGTTTAAATTGCTAGCTTTGCATTGGGTCAATTGTTTTTGAAAGTGGTCACAAGCCTCCACTTCAAAATTTGGATATTGTGCCTATTCCCATCTCAACAATGGAGATGCCCTTAGCCTCTAAATGCCCTTAGCCTCTAAATGCCCAAGGCCTTTTTTGAGTTTTTGGAATTTTCTCTAAATTGAACAACTAGACAACCTTTTGATAAGTTGGATCCATTTCTTTTAGCTGTATGTATGCAAATTCAAACTAGACATATTAGAGATCATAGAGAAAATAAAAACACAACAACATCACTTGTTTATTGATAGATTACAATGTTTGATTATGAAGGTGTCAAAATTGCAAAAGTCAATTGGAAATCTTTCAATCCTCTTTTCACATGTCAAATCTAAAAATTTGGTTAAAGGGCCTAAAACCATAACCCCAATAAATTTATGGCTTCTCAAAATCTACTCTACAAATTTTTAAAGCCCTTAAGGACTATTGTCCTTTCATGGGACAAATTGGATTTTGGACACGTACCTATGTTCTCAATATTTGTCTTTATTTATTGAAACCTTTTTGAAGAAAGAAAAATTGATTAGCTTCATGGTAATATAATTTTTTTCCCTAGGAACAAAAGTTATGCCCAAATAAGCTCAAAACAGGGGAAATTAGGCATCAAAAAAATTCTAAATTTTGAATTTCAAGAATTATTTCCACTAGATTATAATTTTTTCCCCATAGATGATTTTTTTCTATATGGAAAGGTTTGATTCATTTTATTTGAATAAATTATGTAAAATCTATGGACAATTTTGTATTGGAGGCAATCAAAGCATTTTCTTGAAAATATAACTTGTAGGATTCATTTCTAAATGCAATTCTACAATTTTTCAAAGAAAAAGTTTCACATGGTAAAATTTTCTTGCTAGAACAATCTCGCCGTTGGGATTAGTGAGTTTTAATTCCATCTTAGAGATATTCATAATTTAGATTTTCCTTCCATCACGTAACTAGTTCTATTTAACAATTTTTTTAAGAATGACAATTATGTTTCTTAAATTCATTTTATTTTGCCAGACTCTCAAGCCAATTTCCCACCATAAAGATTTAAAGCTCAAAACTTTGTAGTGCTCATGGAATTCTCCATGTGTTTAAAAAAAAAACTTTGTAGTGCAAAAAATTTAAGTTTTAGAAGTTTAGGGGTTAATAAGCTATATCATGTCAGTGAATRGCTTCTGAAATGTCTGCTTGAATTCTTTATTATTTTAGTTTTTTTTCCATTCTCAAAATGTCATGATATTGTAGTTTAACCCTTAAAGGACGGATCTATCACTGCGGGGAAAGGCGGGGTGCAATATGTAGTGCATGACCTAGGAGAAAAACATTGTTCATGCAGATGTTCAGTTTTGGAAAAATTGTACAATCCAATACTTGATGTTATTCATTCAAAAATTGTGAGATGGACAACATGGCACAAAACACTTTAATGTAAAAATCTTTACTATCTTCATAGAATCAGGGCTAAGGTAGGAGGCTCAAAGTGCAAGTGGTCATTTAGAATCGCACCTATAAATGATATTGGAATGGACTCAAGGTGGTTCTTGAATTGACCTTCATTGTCATTAAATGAATCGAGAAAAATATGATTTATTATTGCAAGAGCCAATCCATCTCCTTGCTTTTCCCATTTCTTTTTAGAAGTTGCAGTGAACACTTTATGAAAGACCTAGGATCACAAATAGGGACCTACAACACATCTTGTTTGAAAATTCATAACTAATTCAAAAATGATCCAAAAAATATGAAACAACTTGGGTTAGATGACGATTCTTCTTCTCTTTCAAGAAAAATTTATTCAAAAATATTTTGAGAAGTTCCACCTGGCCAAAATTCAGTCCCAAAGTTTAGATGGTCGGTTTATGGACCGACTACATAACATTCTTAAGGAGCTACTGTACCTCCTCCCAGGTGGAGGTATAATCCTCCCCTGTATACCTAGGGGAGGAATTCACTTAAAATACTATCCATTTTATTGGCTACCAGCTCTTGCTTGACTGTTCTGTCAGAATGGGAGATGCCGTGATTGGCTGCGCTGAAGTTCTTTGTTGCTCAAGGGGTCCAGATTTTGAGGGAGCAAAAGGGACCCCCCCAATGAAGGTTAAGAATGTTATGTACCTTACCTAAAACTATGGAAGAAATTAAAGACACTAAATTTGACTTCCCATGATGATTGACATATGTGTGGTCACTTTCAGAAAAGGAACGGATGAAAATTGGCAAGTATCCACTCACTAGATGAGTTTCTTTTGTCATGAAAAGGACGAAAAGCGTCCGCCTCGTCCTGCAAGGGTTAAAATTCAAAGCACAGTGAGTACTGTTTTCATCCTTCAATTGGGAATTGCCCATTTGTTTTAAAAAATAAAAATAAAAATAAAAATAAAAACTCAGTCAAAAGGACAGATAGTGGGCGACATATTTTAATACATAATCTTTGTAGTCAGACAACCAAATCTTGGAGCCCATACTGCAGGACTGTGCACCAGTTAATATAATGAACACCTAATGTCAATCAGGGGACTAAAACTGTTCAATCTACAGTAACTCACATTCTTGGCTAAAATGTGAATACTTTGAACATTTTATTAAGGGACGTAGGGTTGGTTTTGGATACACCTAAAATCAGCACTTTGAAAATTCATAAGTTAGTTTATTTTGTGATGTCCAAAAACTACAGCTATAGTGGATGGCTCTAAAACCGATCACGCTCTAAAACCGTTAACATCCATGACGTATGTTCATCTGAGGTTGATAATGTTGCTATGTAGTACATGACTTATTTTTTAGGTCACAAAAAATAAGACATGTCTTGTAGAACGACATTTCTACCTTAGAATGAACAAATGTAGTACATGTTAACAGTTTTAGAGCGCGATCGATTTTAGAGCATCCTACCTTAGTATGATACTATGGAGAGAACACACTTTCCATTGTTAGCAAATGAGATCTGACAATAAACAAGACATTTTGTCTTGAAAGGTCTTTATCTCCTTGCATCTAAATTAACCCTTGCATGACAGGGTGGACATTTTTTGTCCTTGGGATGACAAAAAAACTCATCTGGTGAGTGGATACTTGCCAATTTTCATTTTTTTTTTTTTTTTTTTCTAGAAGTGACCACACATATGTCAACCATCATGGGAAGTCAAATTTAATGTCTTCAATTGCTTCCATATTTTTAGGTAGCCTTGATTCTATGAAGATAGTAAAGAATTTCACATTGACGTGTTTTGTGCCACGCTGCCCATCTCGCAATTTTTGAATGGGTAGCATCACATATTGGTTTGTACAATTTTTCCAAAGCTAAACATGTGTGTACAGTGTTTTTTCCCTCGGTCAAGCACTAGATATTGCACGCCTCCTTTCCCCGCGGTGATAGGTCCGTGCTTTAAGGGTTAAGAAGTGAATGCCCCTTAATCCTAGAAGGATTGGCCCATGACCACTAATTTCAAGCTTCACCATCCATCACTTTGTTTGCTTTCATTATGCAATTAGATAAGGATGAAAATATTTAAATGTATATTTCATAGATGAAATCATATGTCTACTATAAGTCATTAATTTTTTTAAATTTTTTTTGGAAAAATTAAAATTCACTATGAATTTTTAGAAAAAAAAATGAAGAAAATTCATATCCATTACAAAAGATAATAAATAAAAAGTGAACTTTTCACCATAGATGAATATTGTACTATGTCCTACAAAAAAGGTTGTTGCCCCCCTATTTGGACCCTTCAATTTTCTTGGCATTACACATAATGTAGTTGAAATTTTTGGTTTTCCTCAATCAACATTCATAATTTACCGAATCCCCCTCATGTATATCAAATTTTCGGTTTCAAAAAAACAAAACTCCATGTTTGGTGAATTTTTTAAATTTTGTATCATGGTTTTACATGAAAAATTATAGAAAAACATTGGTGATGAATTTTTAGATTTGATTGTGGGGTTATGTAGGTAACATCCATACGCGCATCTTTCCTTCAACTAGCATCTCCAAAAGAGTTTCACAATTCCCTATATAGAGGTTTCTATGGATGTAGGAATGGTGCCCAAATTTTTGAAAATTGATATCTCTTTATCGTAATTAAATTTGACTAGCTCTAATTTAGAGATTCATGACCTACAACCTTTTTATAAGAACTCCAAAGTGCTTGGTGATGGTAATTTGTTGCACAAATCCTTTGTGCATCCAATTATGTTTAAATGTATTTGTTGCACTACAAAAAAAAAAGGGAAGTCTTAAGTATAGTTTTAGTAGTATAATCCTATAATTAATGACCTTTTAAGAGCCTTTTAGTAAAATTTTACTGGGCATTCATATCTTTTTAGAAATATTTAAATACTACAAATCTCCCAAAAGGTCATTATACTACTAGGACTATAATTAAAACACCCCTTCTCTTGTAGTGTTGCATTCAATTCAGAACAAAAATCTCAGAGCATACATGATTTCTTATCATTTAGCCCAAAAGTCACAAAAGATCATATACACTTTTCAATTATCGGAATTGAAATTATTGCAACGATATCATTTTGACCAAATTGCATGTAGAGAGGAAATAAGAGCATCTCCACTCCACTTTATCTACTTGGCAGTGGAAATTTGTATAATGTGGACCTTGATGATGATCTACCCCAATGCAAGAAAAAGGGCTAAGTTGAGATGTTCTAAAGCATGCCTACTTTAACCCTCCATCGTCGAAGGCCTAAATGTATTTACAAGCATCCTTGCTTTTCAAGTGCTATAAGTGTAAATTTCTATGAAGTATTAAAATCTCAATCATACAATTTTGTGGTGTGCATGTTTTAGATGGTGTGAGAAAAATTTGGAGTCATTTGACCTTACAGATTGAATGATTATAATGTTTTAGTGTGGAAAGAAGATGCTAAAAATTTCAAAAAAACTCATTTGGAGGTGAATTTCGATTTCTAAACCTACTCAAATGAAAAAATTTAAACTACAAAGTGATTCAAAACCAAAAGACAAACACGTTGGTGAAAAAAAATATCATTCAATTTACTCATTGTGTCTACATAATTGTTTTAAAATGTCAAAAATCAATAAAAAAAAAAAAGAAGTAGCCAAAAATCACATCTATGGCCAAACCTCCCTCTAC
The DNA here is from genome assembly GCA_006891605.1 of Pleurozium schreberi. Lineage (NCBI taxonomy): Eukaryota > Viridiplantae > Streptophyta > Bryopsida > Hypnales > Hylocomiaceae > Pleurozium > Pleurozium schreberi. The sequence goes on from VACF01001595.1 coordinate 42,801, forward strand.
TAAAATGCTTCTCAGTCACTCATAACTTTTGGATTTGTATGAAATTTTACCACATAAACTAGACTACTATGTGCAATTTTTCCAACAAAAATGATTGGAAACGGACACTTTATGAAGAAGAAATAAGCCGCCAAAGTTCACTGTAGTCCAAAAATGTCTAGATTTTGAACTTTGAATTGCTTCCAAACATTTAAAAAAACTTGGATTGACATGAAAGTTTTACCACAATAACTAGGCTTTAATGGAAATGGAACCCAACAATTTTTATTGAAAAAAAACATCGGATGACAAAGATACAAGACCTAAAGTTGCAACCATCAAAGTGCAGTTTGGTAAATCCAAATTGAACTTGTGAACATCAAATGGCTTTCAAAAACTATTAAATCTTCGATTGATCTGAAAATTTTACCACACAAACTAGACTGTTATGTGCAATTTTTTCAACAATTTTTATTGGATTCGAACGTTGGATGCAAAAGTTATACCACTTTGAATTTGACTGCCAAACTACGTGAGGAGGTTTTTGGTTCCCTTGGGCGATGAAGGGTTAAAGCATCTTAACTCCATTTAGTTACAACCATGCTAGCATGTGAGCCCATGAGCCTTGAATATAGTTGTCCATATGTACCTACAACTATTTGAAGGTGTTTATAACATATGTGCTTATAATATAAATACAATATAATATAGAAAGAGTGTACAACATAGGTACCTAAAACATAAACACTTGTAGTTGTAGAAGGTRYCTACAATATAAAYTTTTAGGCTCTCGRGCTTATAGATTCTATGCTYGCATGCTAGCACTCCTCCACTCGGTTAGTGTTAAATATTCAATTGAATTGGATTAGAGGTGTTCCAAGGCCCTTCAAGTTTTTTCTAAGTTCAAGTAGTTTCCTACTCTAATCTACTTGTGATTGGTTAAATCACTATTTATTAAGCACATTTGGTGTGTAGGAGTAGGAGACAATGAAAAATTGGAAGGCTTGCTAGGTATAAGGTAARTACACSTGTAGTSACTTACAAAAGTAGTAGGCSACCACAAAAATTGCTCTCATAAATTGAGATATTAGGATTATGAAGTGAAATTTGGACATGTTGTACAAAAGGGAATCTACCCTCRYGTGTAATTTCACTTAGAATGGACTATATTTAGACATATTTTTATTTGAATGAAATTTCTATGTAAAAATTTACTTTTTGTGAGARGTCAAAATGTCTCATTTCTTGTTTAAAGGAAGAATGTACATCTTGATTGGAATCWCATWTTACAAGTTTCATGAATTTTGGAWTGTTAGTGACCTCCATTTCCTAGATCACTTCCAATTCTTCTTAGAAGATTACCATTTCTATTTTTCTCACTCCAAAAACARTTTGTGGTTTTTTAGAACATTCCCACACATGGTGCGAGGGAAAAGCCTAGCCAAGGACCACTTGTTGAGTGATTAAATGAGCCCGGGCTTGGTTCATGACTGTGCCTCACCCCAACACGGGGTACAAACATGGAAAACCAAATTTTCTCGTTTTCCAAGGTGCCACCTCACAAGGCAAAAGATTTTTCAATTCAAAAGTATCTCAAAACTTGTAATCAAGAACAAAAAAAATTCATACTACGTCATTGTACAGACTCTCCATTTGGCCACGGCTTCATCAAATTTGGTTGGGCCCGACTACTTTTTTGCATAGTTGTGTGCTCTGTGGGGCAATTAAAAGGACCATTCCCAACTACTCATCCAGTTTCCATCATATCTTGAATTACCGTGGGGATGCTTTTAGGTCTTAACCCTATTAGGACGGTGCGTCCGTACCAAAGTGGACCAATAGATAACTTCATTATCAATTATAGTAACAAARAAGGGTTTGTGTCCTTGTAGGGTTAACCCCTAAAGGACCGTTTGTCCCTTCGGAAGACAAGGTAGATTTTGGGCATGTACCTACGGTCTCAGTTTTTGTCTTGATTTTTCGAAACTTTTTTTGAAAATAGAAAAAATAATTAACTTCATAAGAATATAATTTTTTTTCAATTTGTGCCCCAAAACAAAAGTTATGCCCAAAATAACTCAACACAAGGGAGAGGGGGGAGGGGAGCGGGCAGCAAAAAAAAATTACAAGAATTCGTATTTTTTTTTTGAATTTTTTTTCTCATAGTTTATAATTTTGTCTACATGGAAAGCATTGATTCATTCCATTTGGATTTGTTATGAGAAAATTATGGACAATTTTGTTTTCCGGGCAATTGGAGAATTTTCTTGAAAAAATAACTTATAGGATTCATTTCATTGAGTGAATCAAGAAAAAATTCTTTTTTATTGCAAGAGCCAATCATTATGGTCTTTCATTTCCTCCCATCTGTTTACAAATTGCAAGTGGACAGATTCTGGAAGACCTATGGTCACAAATAGGTGCCTATGCCCCAAATATTTGAAAATTCATGTGTAATTCAAAAATGCTTGGAAAAATATGAAACCACTTGTGCTAAGTTCCACATCCTTTTTCTTTGTCTGAAAAATGAGCTAAAATATTTATGCCCACTAAAAGCTACAAAAAAAAAGCGGACCAGACCTTAAATGGTCGTTATTAGAGCATAGCTACTCCCTTAAGTACTTCAGTTAGGAGCCATTGCAGCATCAGATGGTTATCAGTCTCTTTTCTTAATCTGCTGTTGCTCAGGTGGTAAGGTACTCAGTCACCTGGTTGTGCGTGTACGTAACAATCCACCCCGTCCCCGTCGGACCACTCGGACAGATGCTTGAGTGGGTGCTAATGTGCTATGTATGTTACCTGCACGACGGCCGGCGCCCCAGCGGTGTGGTGCGTGAATGTGCCATGAACCATGCCAATCAAAAGTCCGGGTTGATGGACTGCACTCTAGTGTACGTCAAGGACATCATGGATCGGGTCCTATTTTCAATTTCCCATGAAGATTGCACGTCCTAAGGTAGACTGCTCTTAAAGCGACCATTTAACCCCTAAAAGCCCAAGGGGTTTGGACAAAACACAAATGTGTTATAAAATATAAATTCTATAACATTTTTGAAGTTTGCATCAAAAAAGTTTATGTAAAGCACAAAAAGTAGAAGATATCTGTATAGTCAAAATCATAAGAATTTTTTCAGATTCTCTTCAAATGAATTTTGAAGATATAACTTCAAAAATTCACCAAAAATACAATTTCTATCCTTAAAACATGAATTTTTTTTTATAGGTCAAAATAGTGGTTTCTATTGAATTGTATAAAAATGCATAAGATTTGGTCATAAAAATTTCAATTCTTTCCTCAAATAGTATGTTTTTCAACACTAGAAAATTGTAAACACATTGTGCTATTTCTCTTATGATCTTTTTTTACTGTAATGATCTTAGTTTTGAAAATAAATACTGAAAGACAACCCATTATTTTCAAGGAAAAAAAAAATTCATAAAAAAATTATTTTCTGCCCGAAAATTTTGCCTGAAGTTGGGCAGCAACCAAAAAATGATCGTTTGAGCACTTAGGGGTTAAGAGTTGATTGCGTTTTAATTCAGGGAAACTGAACTTCTTGAAACAATTTTCAGAAAATTTTCATAGGAAGGAAAAAGGAATTTTCATCTAACCCAAGTCGTTTCATATTTTCCGGACCTTCCAGGAATTAGTTACAAACTTTTGAAGTTGTAATGCAGTGGTCACTAAAAGTGACCACCACTTGAAATGTACACTGCTAGTACATTAAAGAAAGAGAAATGTACCTTTGCATCATGATTGCTTTTAGAGCATGGGCTCTTCAAGAACAGACCACCTTAACCCCTAAAGTTCCAAGGCCTTTTTAGCCTCGAAAACTAGTCAAAACTACCATTTCTAAAGCAAAGAGCCCAAAAAAAATTTAAATGTTTTTTTGGCATATCTAACCCGGGATCTAACCGTAGAATCTTGTACCAGACTTGCATAAGAATGTGTAGAAGAAATTTCACAAACTTTGGCCATGTAGATTGCAAGATATTTGCGTTTAAAGTGAAGGAAACAAGTTTTTTTGCAACTTGTCCAACTACATTTTTTGGCTTTGAACCTTCATAACTTTTGATTTCTTCTCTATTGATTTTGAATTTCTTTTTTTATATGATAAAAATTTGAGTTGAGAATCTAGGAAAAAAAATTCAACAAAACTACACGTAATTTTCATTCATTAAAAAATTGTTAAGTAGAAGTAGGTTTAAGATGGAATTGAAATACACTAATCTTAACAATGAGATTGTTCTAGAAAGAGATCTTAACCTTGTGCAACTTTTGTTTTCTTCAAATTGTGAAAATTGACAACAGAAATGAATCCTACAAGTTATTTCTAAAGAAGATGCTTTAATTGCCCAAAATCTAAGATTGTCCATAACTTTTGCATAACAAATCCAAATGGAATGAATAAAAGCTTTCTACGTTGGCAAAAATACAAATAATTTGAGAAAAGAGAAAAAAAAAATTAATTTGTGGTTTTATTAAAAGTTAATTTTTGCCTGCCAACCCCAAAAAAAGGTTTTTTGTGCCATGACTTTTGCTCCCAGACTCCAATTCACATCAAAATTATATTTTTAGAAAGCTAATGTGTTTTCCTATCTTCTCTAAAAAATTTAGAAGATTAGGACATATATCGAGACCATAGGAACATGCCCCAAAACCATTTTGTCCTCCGAGGGGACAATGGAACTTTAAGTGTTAAGGTAGACTAACTTAGCTAAGGTAGGAGCACCCAATGGCGTGCATGCACCTAATGGCATTAGTTTCTATGTGAGTTATTGATTCCAGAACATAAATGTAGGTAGAATGTAGATAGCTTAACATTTAGGTCCAAAAAAATAAGCTATATATATCTACAATCTACATACATTCATCATTTGAAATGACTATCATGTGTAGAAACTGACGTCGTCAGGTGCACAGACGTCATTGGGTGCTCCTACCCTAGTCACATATTGAATTGTTGCAAAACTCTGATGTAGCAACAACACTTATGTTGTATAGTAAGGTAGAGAAGCCTATTACCACCTTGATTTGCAATTTGACTATTTTGGGGTCACTTCCAAAAGGGGCACATATTTCTCAGGTGTGTATGCTAGCTTTTTTCATGAGTCAAACCCCCAGTGGAATTATAATTTTCCAATCAAAATTGTAGTTTTTGTGAATTTTTGAAGTGGTATGCCACTGAAATTACAAAATTGTCCTTAGATTAGAGTCATAAACAACTTATCAACAACCTATAACCACCTAATTAAGTACTATGTATTCTCTATTAGTGAAGTGACATGTGATCCCATCTTGTCATAGAATCCTTGATTTTGTCATAAAATGACAGGAATTGGAGAGGATTTTAGGTGGAAATGGGGCTTAAAGTAAGTGACTGAATTGGATTGGCCTATTTGATGGAATTGGGTTGCAAATGGTTATGGGCAGATCTACCTTAGAATTAATAGTAAAGTTCTTCTTCATACAATGTCCGTTTTCAATATTTTTTAATTATAAATGTTGCACATCAAGTCTAGTTTATATGGCTTAAATCTCATATCAATCCAAAAAGTTTTGAGTGATTGAGAAGCATTTTAGTAGAAGGAGGTTCAACCTCAGGCTCAGCCATGGATGTATTTTCTGCACCTATTTTTTGACATTTGAAATCCATTTTGAAAACACAATGAGTCAACTAGATGATATTTTCTTTCACTAATGTATGTGTATGCTATTTTTGAAGCACTTTATAGTTTCAACTTTTTTCATTTGAGTAGGTCTAGAAATCACATTTGACCTCCAAATGTGTTTCTAGGAAAATTTCATTATCTTTTTTCAATAGTAAAACATTATAATCATTCAATCTATATGGCCAATTGACTTCAAATTTGATTCACGTCATCAACAACACGAACTCTAGAAGATTGTACGTTGCAAATTTCTATACGTCAGTGACATTTAGACCTACAACACTTCAAAAGCAAAGATGTTTTTAAGCTTGAAAACACCCTAGGCCTTTAGAGGTTAACTAAGAATAGTAGAAAAGAAACACGGCACCAAACTCTTTCATAATTGGTTTTGGTGCTCCAAGGAGTTTCGTCTTGTCTTTTTCCTAAACTCCGAATCCTGGTTCCCTATGGCACACTCTTTACAATTCACTCAATTGTTCTTTGCATATTTTTTTGTTTATAGAAGATAAGATGAATCATAGGAATGTTTGATACACTTTAAGTTTTCACTTTGACTGTTGGATGAAATAAATGAATGATATTTCTCCAGGATGAAAAACATGATGGATTTTGTAATAAGGGATGTGACACTCAATAATAAACTCCTTGTGTTCCTTGACTATGTTTTTATCAAAAATGCTTAAAAATTGTTGTTTCTATTACAAGTACCAAATTCTCGAAAAAAACATTTTTGGACACATGTAACTGTAGGAACTTGTAGTATACTGTTTTGAGAAGATGTGAAAAAAATTTAAAGAATTTCCACCATGTAAATTGCAAGATATTAGCATTTGAATTGGCAAAATTATATTTTTTGGCCTTGCAAAAACAGGGCAAGTGCAGTTTACAAGGCCTCATTTCCATGAAAAAATGTCAACGTCAATGGTGCTTCTTGGAATTCATTTTTCAAGGCAAATTGTTTTCATGCTTGAAAATTTTCAGATCATTTAGAATTGTACACAACATGTTGGAAAAAGAATAAATAGAAAGAGGTGGAAAATGATTCAAAATACTAAATTGTTGATGATTTAGTTGTAGGATTGAAAAATGCCAATCCCAATGGGTGGAATGTTATAATAAACAATTTAAATCCTAAAAGAATTTTTTTTTCAAGATATATTTATTATTGAGTCAAATAAAGGACTTCAAAGTTTATTTTAGAGTATGAAATCCATAATTGCCTGCAAACTAAAACTCTTGGTAAGGTAGGAGGTCCTAAAATGGAGCACGCTCTAAAATGGAACAAGCTTTAGAGGTACATTTTGCACTCTTCAATGTACAAGCAATTTACATTTGAGGAGGTGGTTGGTTTTAGAGCCCACTGAAATGCATTTTTCAGCAACTTCAAAAATTCATAACTAATTCCACAAAACTTCAAAAAATATGAAACAACTTGGGTTAAATGACAATTTCTCTTTTCTTTCAAGGAAAATTTACTAAAAAATATTTCAAGAAGTTTCACCTTCCAAAATTCAGTTCTAGCTCCTAGATGGATGCTTTATGGACCTTCTACCTTAACTTTCATCTCATTAATCAAAATGGAATGATTCAAGGCTTTCCTTGTAGAAAACCACTTCAAACTTTGATTTTTGCAAAAAGTGATTTGTTCATATTTGCTTGGATTGGCTAGCCACAACAAAAAATACATATCGTACAATAATTTTTTAACTATGCAGTCAAAAGTCATGAAAATTGTTGCCCTTTAAAGATATTTCTTGTCCTCATGTTGTATGAAAATTTTAATAGTCCTCTTAATCACATCAATTTGACTACATTGTTATAACGTTCTTGCAAAAAACACCTGACCTATTTTGCGTCACTCGTTGCATACTGATCAAATTTTTGGCCATAATTTTTGTGTTTTATCTCCAATTGACTCAAGATTTATAGGAAAGGTACTCATGACTAATATAGACCTTGCCTGATTTTTTTGTAATTTTTAAAAATAATTTACGACCCAAAAATAGAGCTGAATTCAATGTCACACTTGCCAATTTGGAGGGTTTTAGTACTATTTGGTACCCCCCAAAAAAGAATTTTGAATTGAAATTTGAAAGAGATGGTCTTCCAGTAGGCTAATGGACAAAGGAATTTAAAAAATAATTAATTTTATGTGTTGTGGAATTCTACGAAGTGAGCTTCTTTTTGCTTGCATTTTGAAACATTTAAATTATTATTTTAGTGGTTCTTGTGGAAAATGACCATCTCCACAAACTTGTAACAAATGGACAATTTTTATTTAATATGTTTTTTTATTTTTATTATTTTTAACTAATTTAAACATCAAAATATCTATTTTCTTGAGATTTGGCACTTTTCTAGTTCTCCTAATTAGAGAATTTTTCTATGCATTTCCTATGGTGGTTACCTTTGTCTTAAAGGTATATACATTATTTTTATTTTAAAAAAATTTAAAAATTAGTTTTCTAATTTTAAAGTACTTCCGAAAAAATCACGAGTATTATTGAAAACGCAACAAAATCAATAAATGTTTCTTGCAATCACCCTCAAAGACTTTGGACTTTGAGTTTCACTACAATACAAAAGAAATAATAAATTTTTTAATTATTTTTTTAAATTATGATACTTTGGCTTTCTCCTCATCAAGTCTAAAATCAATCATTCATTTTTTTGTGTATTGAAGCAAAAAATTTAGAAGTCTGTCCTATATATTGTAATAACTTTTTTTTATTTTGGCAACCTCTATAAAATATTTAACAAAACTTAATATATTTCAACTTGGCAGATAAGGAAGGATTTCAAAGGTTTTCAGCATCCAAAATTTCAAGTAATAGAATATTTGACAATTATACAAGTTTCCTATACAAAATGCTACCAAGTGCCATATTATCCGTGCTACCGTTGTCGTATTGTAAATACATACAGTATTTAAAACGTGTGTATATTATTTGTTTGAGTAGATTCTTGATTTGGAAGAGAAACTTAAAGGTGACACTTCCATTAGCTTCAAGGTGACGCTTCCGTTAGCAATGGAATTGTTTTAAGGTGAAAACCTTTGATAAACTTCATCAGTTTGACGTATTCTTTTGAGTTCTAGAATTTGGGTTTGGATTTGGAGTTCGATTGCAAAATGTCGAACTAGAGGGTTTTTATGGAGTCACTGGATGTGGAGTGGTACTCTTCATCGACTTTAGTTTTTACCTCCACTGGATGAAGGTTGGAGTTTAGTATGACATTTAAATTTTTGATGATACATGTGTGAGTTAGAAAGTAAAAGAGTAGGAGTTTAGAGTAGTTTACTACGTAGTTGTTTTTCCTTGGACTAATGGTTGTTTGAAGACCCATGTGTGGTGGATAGGGACAAGTCCTACTTACCTGAGGGATCTTGAGGCTTGATAAGAGGTTCTTGCTCCTCAAAGGGGATGAGAATTTTTATGTGAGGAAGTTGGATTTTTATGTGGAGAAGGAGTTGTGTGGGTAGGAAGGAAGGAAGAAAAGAGTGTGTTGGTTGTTGGAGTTTGGAAGGCAGATTTTGATTTGATGTAGCTCATTGAGCATTAATTTTTGGAAATTGAAACTTTGGCATCTGATACCTTGTGATGAGACCTTTCCAAATTGTGTTTGCAAGTTGAATTTGAACTTATGAATCAAAAGTTATAGAGTTTTGAAGTTGAGAAGACCCGAGGCTCTCCATTGAAAAGAGCAGAGGCTTCTTTGAGCCATAACATTTGAAGTAATTTTTAATTTGTCTTCATATTTGGAGGGAGTGTATATCATCGTAGTAGCTTTCTAAAGCGTCATCATTTATTTAATTTGGAGCATTTATGAGTGAGTTGTGAGTGTGGGAAGGTGAGAGAGTCTCTTGCTTTTACCATCTATGGACCAAAACTTTGAAAGGTCATAGGAAATTTTGTTAGCTTTTAGAAAAGCTATCAATCTTTTGATTTGAAGAAGAAATGCAAAAGTTATGAGTGTGGAAGCATAGGAAGGTGTGCTGCCTTGTTTTTATTAGTGGAGTTTAAATAGTTTGAGGGTGAAGTTGAAGTTCTTTTATAGTTTTAAAGATATTTTTAAAGATATTTTTGAAGATGTGAAGGCTTAAATACTTGAAGATGAAGATTTGAAGAGCTTTGAGGGTCTCCAGTGTGGTGTGATTTGTGGTTCGATTTCCTTTCCGTTATTTCCAACCGGTTTTGGATGCTAGTTGTAATTCAATTCCTGCATTGTAAACCTGTTGCGAGCCGTGGTTATCCAGTAAGTGCTCCGTTTTGTGTTTGAGGTGACGAAGTGAGGTTAATGGCCCACATGGTCAATATTTTATGTTGTTTTTACTAGTGAAAGGCGCCTCCTAGTCACCGTGGGTTTGAAGTTTAAGATCCCATCATCCGGACGGCAACTCGTGTTTTGCTGTCACGTTTTACCTGTCTGAAAACTTGTTTCTTATTATACACCTTTATCTTGGCCCTTTATAGCCACCACAGGATAGGCCAACGGGACGGGATTGAAGTTTGAAGTCTGCAGATTGAAGATTGAAGACCGAAGACTCGACTGAACTCTTAAGCAAACTATTCCCAGTTGTAGCCAGATACTTCGCATATTTCCAAAGCGCGCTCCTCTCAACCCAACATTTTCCTAAACTTCAAACTCACGGTGACCAGGAGGCGCCTTTCAACCAACACACTCTTTTCTTCCTTCCTTCCTACCTACACAACAACTCCTTCTCCACATAAAAATCCAACTTCCTCACATAAAAATTCTCATCCCCTTTGAGGAGCAAGAACCTCTTATCAAGCCTCAAGATCCCTCAGGTAAGTAGGACTTGTCCCTATCCACCACACATGGGTCTTCAAACAACCATTAGTCCAAGGAAAAACAACTACGTAGTAAACTACTCTAAACTCCTACTCTTTTACTTTCTAACTCACACATGTATCATCAAAAATTTAAATGTCATACTAAACTCCAACCTTCATCCAGTGGAGGTAAAAACTAAAGTCGATGAAGAGTACCACTCCACATCCAGTGACTCCATAAAAACCCTCTAGTTCGACATTTTGCAATCGAACTCCAAATCCAAACCCAAATTCTAGAACTCAAAAGAATACGTCAAACTGATGAAGTTTATCAAAGGTTTTCACCTTAAAACAATTCCATTGCTAACGGAAGCGTCACCTTGAAGCTAATGGAAGTGTCACCTTTAAGTTTCTCTTCCAAATCAAGAATCTACTCAAACAAATAATATACACACGTTTTAAATACTGACAACGTACATTATTGGTATCATCTCACTACAAGAGAAAGGGGAGTTTTAAGTAGTGTCCTAGACATCATGTCTTTTAAGTAAGGTTTTAAGTAAAATTTTACTAAAAAGACTGTCCTTTTAGTAAAATTTTACTTAAAACCATACTTAAAAGACGTTACTTAAAAGACATGATGTCTAGGACACTACTTAAAACACCCCTTTCTCTTGTAGTGTCTCCATATAATCATTTACTTTGAGTGTACTCTTTTACTAGTATCCTCTCTACGTATCATTTATATTGATTACCACTATCATGAAGGCTCAATGGTATAGGTAATGAAATTTTTTACTTGAATTTTTATTCCTTCAAGCTCTCCATTCTTGTTTTTGTTACCATCTTGTTCTTGTTTCTAGATATTGCAAGTGGTGTTCTTTCTAAAAGACTTATTTGCTTCAAGCATTACTATGGCAAGATTTAGAGCTAAAAGCACCAAAACAAAGCTCCTTCATGGTCYACTTTTCACCTRTTTCATAGAGAGAGATTTATAGACTTTAAGGGACAATCCTCTTTGCATCTTTTTAGTTGTCACTGTGAAATGGCATGTTAGTAGCCCTAGTACAATAAAATGAYCAATTACAGTTCATGMAATYGGAGATCATCAWATTAAACTAGAGGRAAATATTGGTAKAAGTAGGAAGGCAAAGAAATTGGAGATGCAAGATGAATATCAAAATTGGTTTCAACCCATTTTTTGGCCACACATACTCTCGGCAACGAAGAGGTTCAAAAATCCTACCCATGCACTTTCATCTCTTAAACTTGCCTATAGATCTCTAAGGGGTCCAAATCCATATGACAAGTAGTCAAGAGGGCAGTAGACATGGTTCACATAGGAAAGGGAACCTATTAATCTATTTTCATACCTCAAATAGTGATCATGTTCATTAGAAAAATATTCTAAATGTCCTTAATTGGATCGATTTTGGAGTAGGTGTTAGCAATTTTCAAGATTTTTGGTGGTGAACAACATAATTTCCTGAAATTGTGAATCCTATCACAAACAATTAATATTCACCAAAATTGGGAAGTCAACATGGTTCCAGAAAAATATTAAAATGAATTTGTAGTCTTGGATACCAACAAGGKCCCTCCAAATTACATAGAAGGACGTCCTAATCCCCATCCAAAGAATTATCATCCACCAAATGCTATGGTAAAATGTAGAAWGACATCATAGCATCTRTATTTAGACTTCATGACTCCAAATTTGGGATTATTTAATGGTCAATCAATAGCTATGCACATGGATTTGTGATAAATATACTATATACCACTTGATATGAGTCACAAAGCCCTAGTCTAGCTACTCAAAGCCACATAACAATATTCACTATTTGTAGAGGGATTCCATTTAACTTGAAGAGATCCCAATRCTACAAGAGAAGTRATTCCAAACTTAAGTGAGTTTTTAAGTATAGTCTTAGACATAARATTATAAGTAATGATCTTTTAGGAGCTTTTCAGTAAAWTTTTATTAGAAACACATGTATTTTCAATAGATTTTTACTTAAAAACTCTTTAAGGGTCATTACTTATAACCTTATGTTTATAACTATACTTAAAAACTTGCTTAAAACATCCTCTTTTCTTGTAATTCAAACATTTAAGATATAATGTTTATCATAATGGACAAGGTGGTTAGCCTTCTTAATTTGCACAAAAGATGATTCTTTCGTTTGAGCTTATAATCTAGGTCTTTAATAATATTTGAAGGACCTATTTACTCTGTTATATCAACATCATGCAAATTGCATTCAACAACAAAACCTTGCTAAATACAATTGTATAAAAATTGTAACTTGCTCTTGTTCAATATCAATTTATTTTTCTCTCCATAGAATCGACATTCCATTTAGCAAGGACCTTATAATTCTCTCTACAATGAATTTTAACCTCATCCGTATTTAAAGGTAAAATAATCATTGGCATTTTATTTTCAATTGACAACTCTTGGAATTATGAACTAACATTTACAAACTCTACTTTAAGGTATGTCACCATATTGTGACCAAATAAACTATTATGGCCATTTCATCATGTTAATAAACAATCACACATTTATAAAATGTTACAATGGCGTTTTAAAGGGGKGTGTGAATGCTTAGAAATGACTTTGTAGACAAAATAGGATCATATATTGTTCAAATGTAAAGATCATTTTAGACCTCAAGACTGTGATTATTTTTAAAAACTATTGTGTCCATTTTAGATTGGTAAGATGACCATTACTAGTGTACTTTTTGTTCATTGGGATGTAACCTTCACTATTTAGTTCATATAGGTTTTCCTACACTAATTAATCAACATTTGACAATTTATAAATATTTAATGTTATTCTTCAAGAATGCACTACTTTGGAATTAGGTGTTGTTGTAATTGCAACTTATAAACCTCCATGTGTACAAATGAAAATATTGATTGACTRGGATTGCTTGTTGATCCAATTATTGTTGACTTGACATAGGGCWACCTAATTATTGAGGCAACCTAATTTCASTATCTATGGAAGARGTATCYATTRTCAACTGCCAACCACAACCCATACCAACTTGTAGGGTGGATTGTTTCCAAACAAGGCTGGCCAACTGAAGCTTGGAATGTTTTTTTTTCTCCTTCTTAAGATAGGGATTGATAAGGTCATAATACATGTTTCAAAGCAGTGAGCAAGAAAGTAGGAAGTGATGAGTGGGAGGTAGTTCTTCAATGATAAGAATTATAAGAGTCTAGACATTGGCTATGGGCTTTGAATACTTTTTGGCTTCCAAAATTCAAAGTAATTTCAATTTTGAGAATGAATTATGAAAAATTTGGAATCCCTATATTTCCTATCTTTCTACATGGATTAGTTTGCATCACCTCATATTGCTCATGATTTGCTGCAAAATTCCTCAATCCCTAAAGGGCCAAGGCCTTTATTCTATGAAAAATCACTCAAAACTGCCATTTCTACAACAAAGAGTAAAAAAATTGGAAATTGTTTTTTTTTGCACATCTAATTGTAGGACCTTATACCTAAAGAGTATGAGGATGTGTGGAAAAAATTTCAGAATTTTTGAGCCAACAAATTGCAAGATATCTGTGTTTAAAGGGAAAAAAACAAGTTTTTCATCACACCGCGGGACTAGATTATTTGTCTTTGAACCTTTTTTAACTTTAGTTTTTTGCACTACATAGTTTGAGCATTAAATCTTTCTAGTAGAGAATTGTGTTGAGAATCTAGAGAGGAAAAACAATTTAAAAAAAACTTAATTTTTACTCTTTAAAAAATTGTTAAGTAGAAGTAGGTAAATTATTAATATCTCTAAGGTGGAATTAAAATGCACTAATTCCAATGGTGGGATTGCTCTAGAATTCTAACTAAACCATTTGGAATTTTGTTCTTCTTAAAATTGTAAAATTTGCATTCACAAATGAATCCTACAAGTTATTTTTTCAAGAAGATGCTCCAATTGCCCAAAAAACAAGATTGTCCATAACTTTCTCATAACAAATCCAAATGGAATGAATCAATGCTTTCCATGTAGACAAAAATATAAACTATGAGAAAAAAAAAAACTTAAAGAAAATTCAAATTTTTGAATTTTTTTTTGTTGCCCCCTCTCCCTTGTGTTGAGTTGTTTTGGGCATACCTTTTGTTCCCGGGCACCGATTGAATTTCTTTTATTCCCATGAAGCTAATTAGTTTTTCTATCTTCAGAAAATTTTCAAAAAAACATGACAAAAATTGACAAACATGCCCAAATTCTACCTAATCCTCCAAAGGGACAAATGGTCCTTTAGGGGTTAAATGATTGGGTTTGGATACACTTACYTACTGACACTCATGGCTTTGAGCTTCAAAAATGACTTCAAAAATTCATAACAAAGTCACAATGTCAGAAACATACTATTTATYTTTTCTATTACCTTGTACATCGTATCTCACATGAGAGTTTTTGGGGATATTGCCACCACCCTAGCTTCGAAGAATCAAAACCAAAAATTGTGGCCATAATAGGATAGCTTACCTTAAGCCTTAAAGGACGGATTGGTGACCGTGGACATTGTCAATTTTGATACCGTGGGAATCACTATTTAAAAAAAAAAAAATCCAAAAGTACTCATTGGAAGTCAAAGTACTTCTAATTCTGCGGATAAATAGTTGCACTTCTATGATGTATAGTTTAATTCTCTGTCATTCATTGGACACTAAACGTCCGCCGCGTCTTTCAAAGGTTAATTGAAAAAGAAAACATATCAGTTTACACAATCAATGTGTGCACATAACATTGAACAATCCCTAGAGGATTGCGGCACATTCTAGGCAGTAATTGTCAAAATTTGTCACTTTTTAGGCTATTAGATTGGAAGATTATAAAATTTGAATTTAGGTAAAAAAGTTTTTTTCCAACCTTGCCCAACAAGGCTTGCAAACTCTAACTCCTTCTAGAATGAGATTTTCACACTAAACATGGTTATCCATACCTTAAGTCAGGCTGTTTGTTTTGTTTAATTGTTACATTGAGATCTCTTATATTGTACCTCCTTTGTTTGCATTCTTGATATTGTCGGAAAGCCCTATGCGAGGAGGGATGCACAGTCTTTGTTTTGTGGCGTTTGGACCCTCTATGTGAAAGTTATTACATTTTGAAGTATTTTTGAGTTTGAAAAATAGGAAATTAATTTTACTTTGATTTTGGTTGTGGCAACAATACAGGGAATCCTAGTTTTTTGTTGTTTTTACATTTGCATCTTGTACAATGTAAGCTACATACTTGCCAAATTTCATAATCATAGGAAGAGTTTTGCACATGCTGCCCAAGCTGCCTAAGTTGCCTGCAAGATTAAGGCCAACATAACTTTCAATCCTGACACCTGATTGGAAAAAAAATTAAATTTTCAGGAAAGTGGATAAGGTACATAATTACGCACAGAGTCCAAATTTCATGAACATCCGACCAAAAATAACTTCATAGGAACCTACCCAAGATTTCTTGCATATGTTGAACGGACTTGTGATCCTGTAGGGGGTAAGAAGGCCACGGTCTTGCCTATGCTGCAAAAATATTATGCCTCATTTAAATGCAAGTGAAAGACATATCAATTCWTGGAAAGATTGGTGTTGGCTGAGGAGCCATACAAAAGTTACAAGACCATTTTGTTCACTATGGGGGGCTCGTTTTCCAGGATGCAAAAGGAACCTCCTGCCCCATTGGGAAACAATGTTTAACTTATTATGGAAGATAAACCAATCCATGACAAGCAAAAGATACATCACATTATTGACCTCTTCATTCAATTATTGTCTCCCAGACCATCCCAGAAGCCTGCTACAATGAGTGGCCTTGGCATGAATTTAACCCCTAAAGGCCCAAGTTGTTTTTAGGCTTAAAAACATCATTGCTTTTGAAGTGTTGTAGGTCTAAATGTCACTAAGGTATAGAAATATGAAATGTACAATCTTCTAGAATTCGTGTTGTAGATGACGTATATCAAATTTGAAGTCAATTGGCTGTATAGATTGAATGATTATAATGTTTTACTGTTGAAAAAGAATGCAAATTTTTTCCTAGAAACACATTTGGAGGTCAAATGTGATTTCTAAAGCTACTCAAATGAAAAAGTTTAAACTATAATGTGCTCCAAAAATAGCATACACATACATTGGTCAAAGAAAATATCATTTAGTTGACTCATTGTGTTTGCAAAATGGATTTCAAATGTCAAAAAATATTTGTAGAAAATATATCCATGGTTGAACCTCCTTCCACTAAAATGCTTCTCAGTCACTCAAAACTTCTTGGATTGATATGAAATTTTAGCTATACAAACAAGATTGGTATGTGCAACTTTCACAAGAAAAAAATATTGAAAACGGACACTATATGAAGAAGATATAAGCCTCCAAAGTTTACTATAATCCAAAAATCTCTAGATTTTGAACTTCAAATTGCTCCCAAAAATTCAAAACAACTTGGATTGACATAAAAATTTTACAACAATAACTAGACTTCAAGTGAAACCTAACCCAATAAATTTGATTGAAAACAAACATTTGATGAAGGAGATACAAGCCCCCGGAGTTGCAACCATCAAATGCAGATTGGTGAACTCAAATAGAACCTGTGAACTTCAATTGGCTCACAAAACATTTGTAAATCTTGGATTGACCTGAAAATTTTACCACACAAACTAGAAGAAAGATCGCAAATTTCTCAACAAGTTTTATTGAATTCGGACATCAGATGCAAAATTTACAACACTTTGAATAGAACTTTTCGACTGTGAGGACACTTTTAGTCCCTTGGGGCGTTTTGGGGTTAAAGGTGGGTATACCCCAAAGCGCCACAAATTGGTATTGTGCCTAGTTACTATTGTTAGGCTATTCAAAATTTCATGTAGTCTTGTTGGCACCAAAGAACACGCCATTTGGTTATAGTATGCGAAAGTTATAGAGGGTGTGGTCCGCAATGACCTTAAACTACACCGAGTGATGAAACGGGTAGGAACTCCCATTGATCCATGAGGTCTCCGAATCAATTCCCCATGTTGACGTTGCTCGCATGGGGGCTCTTTGTCCTAGTGCACGAGGAGGGGATTTATTGTTCTTACTTGTTCCTGACGGGGATATCCAAGGTGAGTAATTCCCGAGATATTCCACCAAATTGCCTTGGTTGTTGTGTTGTGTCAATCCAGCTGCAGACCTCAAGGGCTGCATGTTTCCAAATAAAAAAATAAAAAAATATGGAGGGTCAAAGTTTGTTTCTAAAAGTGTTTCTTCCACATAGGTACATAATTGGTTTTGGAGATGGAGATGTACACATTCTAAAGATGACGGTTTAAGGTCAGGTGCCATTTTGGGGTGCCAACCTCACTTACTTGACAATGTGTTGACAATGTGTGTCCCAATTTCCAAACAGCAGCGGACKTGCTTGAAGAAATTGTACTGGAGCTGCCTGCCTGTACCCCAGGTGACAAGTGATAAAAAAAAACTGAAAAGCTCGCAAGCTTCCGTGTTGCGTCCATGGGTGCAGTTTCAGCATCCCAAGCACTCAGTGATGGACAGACTCACTGGTGGGGGCGCTTGGAAAAAGTTAAAAACAAAACAAAAAACAAACCCCAAAAACAAAAAAAAACAAAAAAAAACAAAAAAAAACAAAAAAAAACAAAAAAAAACAAAAAAACAAAACAGTTGGATATTTAAAATATTTTTTGGGGAAAACACCCTCCGTTGATCTTTTCAATGGCCCCCTGTCAGTGCACAAGTTCTGCAAGGAGTTTAACCTAATTTAATTTACTGCGATTTGTCTGGAATAGTGCAGTCATTCTATTCGGGCTCAGGTACCCCAAAAGACAAGCCTCTGTAGAGAGTGCAAAATTTCATGAAACTAGTTGTTGTCACTGTAATTTCACATTTTAATTTATAAAAATAGTAAAATACATATTTTTTTAAACTAAAAATTGACCATTTGGAAAGAGTTGATGGTGATGATATTTCACCAAAAAAATGATCTAAGAACCATCTTCAATGTTCAAAAATGGTGTGCAATCAGAGTATTGTTCATACTCATGTGGACGACATAAAATAGCATATTTTCAAATTTCCTTTGGTAGGCACATGATTTACTACTATTCAAATAGACCATGATAGTTTCAACCCTAGATCATTAAATTTGGGGACTCGTAACGTAGTGAAAACCCCAAAACCTCAAAGTGTGATAAATTAACAAAAAATAGTTTTTAAATACAAATTGATTTTTTTTAATTTCTAAGAAATAAGGGATTTGATTAACATAAAGTTAGACATGTTCAATAAAAATTTCACATTCATTGGACTTGTGCTTCAAAAGTTATACCCCAAGTTAACAAGGTCACTTCAATTGTGACGGGAAATAGTACCACCCTTTCTTGCAATCACCCTGTAGTGAATGCCCCAAAGGGGCAATAGTCATATTAGTCATAGTTGAGGAAATCTTCCATAAAACTCACATTGAAAGTTCTTTTTTTTCCAAATTATTCACATTGTGACTAATGTGACTAATGACCCTTTGGGACCTCAGACACACTTGATTGAAGAAGTCACCCATAAAACTCACATGGAAAGTCCATTTTCTCTCAAAAGTTAGTACATCACGTCCTCCTAGTCATCATCCTTGGAAGTGGCCGCAACTACGTACATCTTCATTGCTTACCTCCATCAATTTAGGTTGATAGCCGCAACGGTGTTAGTATGTAAACCCAAGGATGCGAGCTTGTGAGCATTGAGCTTACAATATAGGTACCTATAATATAAATATTACACACTATAGTAGGTGTATGTATCATAAACACCTGTAATACGGGTATTGGTAGCATATACCATATAATCATAGACGGTTTCAATAATATATACACCTATTATATAGGTGTGTGGTATTCTAGGCTCATGGGCTCACACTCCTATGCTCACATAATAGCAACCCTCATTCTACAAGCCACAAGCAAGACGAAACTTGACCTCCAAAAAGTCCCTCGTTTGTCAACTGATTCAGGTTTGCAATCCAATCAAACAAGTCAATCATCCAAAATGCAGAACGAGTGGGGCAAGTTTGCTATGTCAAGAAAGAATATTAAGCTCAATTTCTCAACAAATTTCCCACGTTCAACAAGCTAAAATGCTTATTGAACATAAACACCACTACCTTGGTACCCAAATTTTCTATGACCACTTCCATCCAACAAACTTGAATTCCCCAACAATCTAGCATTTCCACCCTTCCTTCCTCCTTGCATTGTTGTCCCTATTTCTTACATCAACCAAACCTCTCTTAATCCATCCCATTTCTTGGGAGAGGGGGACAATTTATAGTTCAATAGCTATACAGTTTTTTGAAGGAATTTTTAGTGATAGTTCTCCTATTTTCAATAAATGAAATTGCTCAATTGCTACAAAACTTAAAGATAGCATAGCTCTATTATGGATGAATTTATACATTTTTGGATGAATATATATATTTTCATCCATATTCGTATGATTCATCCATTTTAATAGATAAAAATAGCTTTAGCATTTTTCATAGATCACTTTCTACATTGTCCCAAAATAACGGAAAAAAACACACTAATATTCTACCCGTTCACTAGTCACAACACCACTTCCACTACCAAGTGCATCACCAAAGGTGATTTTAGACAACCTAGGTAGTGGGGCTCATTGCTTCGGCTTCTCCTTTGTCCCCCTTTGCAACGGAAGAAAACCAATCCTCTCACCGTCTGTTCCATTGGCCCTTTAAAACCTATAAGTTGAATGTCCATTTGTTACCTATAGTAGAAGCCTCACAATCCATGAGATTTGGGTTTCCGCTCACAGGGATCCCAGTTAGGGGCCATTGTGAGGGGCCAAAATTTTGAGAAAATACAAAAATGCTTGCAAGTTTTTACGTCATGGGAGATTAGGTGCATCCAACATAACATTGCTAACCAACGCTTGGGGGGATCCCTTTTGCTTCTCCACCCCCCAACGTTGAAACTTCTTAAATCACTATTCAATCAACCTTTGACAAAGCTAGCTAAAAGTAATGTTGAGGCAACCAATGGCGAAAGTCACATTATAACTGAATAGCTCCCAGACATCCAGGGAGGGATTATACCTCCTCCAAGAGGGAAGTCAAGTAGACARGGAACAATGTTATGAACCTCCCGCAATTGGAGGGCCTTCCCATCCCAGGGGCCTCCTCAATTCTTTCTTCCTAAAGTTTTAAATTAAAAGAGAAAAAAAAATGAATTTTAAAGTAAAGAAAAAAATTCAATCCTCCCCCTTTGGCTATGAACCTTTCCTTGACTACGGGCCTTTCTGGGACCCTTCCTAGATTTGGATTCCCCATTTAGTAAGCTCCGGATCTCACCCCGGCGCTTCAGTGGCCCACCTGATGCCCCCTTTGGCAAATGCACCTCCTCGGCCACCAAGGCTCATCGTGTCGGAGGCATCTCTGCCTCCATGTGATCATCGTGCGGCGGAAGAATCTGGCGGGGGGAGCCCTCATGTGCTCAAAGCCTGGCAACCAATGGGACCCTGGACTCATCTTCGTGGTTTTGGGCTCTAATCAGTACAGTAGGGTGGATCGAGCTCCATGTGTGGAGCATATGCATGATCGTTGAGCCTCGCACGAGGTGGGAGTCGAGTTCGGGTTGAGACATTTGTSGATTTAGGAACTGGGTATGGGTTTGATTTGAAGGAGAGGGGTTGAGGTGTTTCTGGAGTGGGGTTTGAATCTCTTGTTTTTTTAAGAATTTTGATGGTGTTTTGTGGGGGTGGGGTGGGGTGAGGAGGGTAGGCGGTGTTGTTGAGTGGGAGGATTTGCGTTTTGGGGTGGTGATAGACGGGGACGCGGATTTGTTTGGTAATTGCTGGTTTGGTTCCTTTGTGGGTTTTTTGATTTGATTAGAGAGAGCGCAGTTTGAGTGTGACGGAAGGAGGGTTGAGTGTGTGGTCATGTTGCCATTGAATTCAAAGCCGTCGCCTGCTCCTCCTTTCCACTGCAACGGCATCCCAGTGGGTGGGGCGTCCTCCTGTCGTAAGCCGATGACGCTGTGAACGTGTTTCTTCTTCTGGAGGAAATTTGGGTCAGGGTTTCGTCCATTTGGTCATTCTTCTCCCGACACATTTGCTCGAGTACTCTATTGCTCGAGTACCCTCGTATTACTCGAGTTCGTTAGACGGCATCGTAACCCTAAACATCTACGTATCCATCCCCAGCTTTTTGTTTAGCTAGAAAAATGGCGATGGCCGTCAAGAGCAGCCTCGTGTACTCCGCYATCGGCCTCCCGTCTCCGGAATGTTGGTCCAGCACCGGGTGGGAGCACGAAAGCCTGCCCACAGACTCCTGGGATTGGGAGGATCCCAACCCAAGCTACTCTACCCGCCAAGGACAGCAAAGCTCTGCGGAATGGCCTTCAGTCACAGTAGCAAGCTCCTTCGCCGCTTCCAAGTCGGATGATGAATCGTCCCCTGTTTACGCCTTAGGCACAAGCGCAACGTCTGTGTCTTCGGGCATCCCGGGTGTGGCTCGAGGCTCGGAATCTTCCACTGTAGTGAAAAACGAGCCCAACGAGAGTCTTTTCTTTCGGTCTCTGTCAAGGGAAAGTGAAGATGGCTCCCCTGAGGAGCCACAAGGGGGTCAGAAGAGCAGTGGCAGTAATAGTAGTGAAGGGGAGAACGTGGGCTTGAAACTCGGAAGGAGAACGTACTTGGAAGACTCTGGGAAACAAGGGGTCGAAAGTCTGGCTCTATCGCCTCCTGGGAAGAAGCAGAGGCCGTTGTCACCAAATTCTCTTGTTCCGAGGTGTCAAGTGGAGGGGTGTAAGGCGGATCTTAGCCGGTGTAAGGATTATCATAAGCGGCATAAGGTGTGTGAGATGCACTCGAAAGCGCCGAAAGCAATCGTTGTGGGAATCGAAAAGCGGTTCTGCCAACAGTGTTCGAGGTAGCGGATCATCATTTTTGGTGTTTTTGTGCTCCTGGATGTTTGAACTCTCAAACCTCTTTAATCTTTCCACCTGGGGTCCCATGCTGTCACTATGACATAGTTTGATGTGTCTCAATGTATGCTTTTAGTGTGGCAAGTGTGCAGGATGTTCTCAAATTAGAGAAGGTCGTAATGGTGGTTTGAGGGCATCCCGCCTGATGTTGTTGAATATGTCATCTAGAGATGGTCGTAATGAAGAGTGTTGAGTGCATCCCGAGTTTTGATTATGGCACTCGTTGAGCGTGAGGCTACATCTTGGAAGAATCTCGATAATTGAGAGTATCTGGCCGTGGAGAATTGATTCGTTACCGTCCTCTCGAGATTTTGAGCTATCGTTGGGTAGTTCCTACGAGGTCGTAGTTTGGATTAGTGACGTCTACGTTTTCCTACTGCGATCGTATGATTTCTCGCTATGTGGGTCTAGGTTTGGGGTTTGATAATGGTGTTCTTCGATGCAGATTCCATATCCTGAAAGAGTTCGACGAAGGGAAACGCAGTTGTCGCAGAAGATTGGCAGGTCACAATGAACGGCGACGGAAGCCTCACCCGGAGACACATCCTCTGTTTGGTCTGGGCAATCCGTTCGCGCAGCGAGGGATTTCCACGTCCACCATGGGTGGAGCTCACTTCTACTTTCCAGGTGAATACGCAGATTAGTATTATGTACTTGTCATTCTCTCTCGTCTAGTAAGGAATCCTTGTTCAGGAGTTTCTTCGATCTTGAGCTTCAAGCGAGTCTCCTGACTTCAAATTTTCAGCTTTCGTGTGGTGCATTCGTGTAACGACTTGCGTGTTCGTTTGATCCAGAAGACATCAAGCCCTCTACCGTCTCGCTTCCTCACAGGGGTTCATTGCTCGATTATGGAATCCATTCGTATGGTAATAGCCTAAACCGCGTAAGCCCTTGGTCTTTGAAGAGCAGGAGTGACAGTATTCCGGCATTTCAGATGCAGGTCAGTCGCACTTCTTTCATACTGATGTTCATTTAGCTGACTTGCACCAAGGTGGAATGTCAGCACACCTGCTTGTAACACCTATCCAATTGCGTCACTCGGAAATCTTGCACAAGTAGTACAGTCTAATTTTGAGAATGTACACCACTTCGACATCAGAACTTGTAAAACTTGGAACCTGTAGCAACTCTGCTCAGCGCTCAGTTCGTTGTGGTTTTACCTTATTGTCRTTGCATTGAGCTGACAAACTGCTTCGTGTTGGTGGTACAGAATCCCAAGACACCAATGACGACTTTAAAACTAACTCCCGGCGGCCTGAATGCGGGTGTTCATCGTCACTCCCTGGAAGGATCCCTGGGTCCACTCGGTCAGAGTCTATCACTATCCTCTTCCCCTGGAGAGATGCTTGGCAATATGGAACAACAACAACAACAACAACAACAAAACCATTGCAGCCCAAGCCTCTCTAGCGTGTCCGGAATGATGGACTCTGGCCGTGCTCTCTCTCTTCTGTCATCGCAGTCATGGGCCTCTCGCCCATCCTTAACAACAACAAGTTCACCACAGACTCCCTCAAGCCTCTCTCAGGCCGGTGACTCCACCTTGGAGCATTTGGTGGCCAGCAGTAATGAGAGCAGCAACCGAGGCGGATCTCGGTTCTCTCATCAACTCCCTGGTGAGGGATCCTCCACAAGTGCRCACTTTGGCAAYAAGCAATTCTCCATGCTTACTGTTGGCTCGGGGGGCCTGAATTTCGGCCTGACTGCTGCCACTGGTACTGGGACTCATGAACGTGGAGGTTGTAACAACATGCTGTCTGGTTTTGGAGGGTACGAGGAGACGAACTCGATGCTGGCCCTCGTTCAAAATGGTCAGGATCATCGTGGAGGCTTTGGAGGCTCTCATCAAGCTCGACGTGCAACCATGGATCTTATGCAGACAGTTCACAACAATGGAGTGCACTCGCAGGTTTACACCAATGGGTTCAGCTCGTTTGAATCTTCGAGATTCAGTGATCAGCAGCAGCTTCTTTGATCGTCAGTCTCTTGTTTTTTAAATTATTGTTTTGTAATGCTCTGGACGTTTCTTTTAGAATTCTGTTGCGGTTTGAGGTTCAAAAGAGGAATTGCAGGTCAAATTGGTGAGGTATATATTTATATGTGCAGATGCTACTTCCTTTGAAAAGCTCAATGCCGTACTGGAATCTAGTAACGTACTGATCTTTCTCCAGTTGTAGTCGCTTAGAGATCTGCATAGTACTAGTTAGTACTATTAATTAATCACAGGTATCACTTGTGCTTATCTGTTTACCCTGATATCATTGTATTACAAACATTGCCAGTAATTTGGAAAAGTTCCCCGAATGGCTTGTCCCCATTTAGTGAATAGGATTCAGTATCCAATGTATTGATTTCGTTTTCACATGCATGAGTCCTTGGTCGTGTTAACTTACCAATGACATGAGTTTCAAGGCTCTCAGTACAAGAACCTCCAAAGGAACTTGCTTATGCTTTTATGCTTTAGGGCCCTTGCTTTTAGGGCCTCCTTACATGTATGGGTGGGCAAGGAAACTTCACAGGGAGTGCTACAAGTGAAAATAGTCGTGACACTTCATGTGGACTGAGGTGGGTGGGGAGGAATACAATAAGAAACTCACACGTACTAGATTCTCTCAAGCTTCACTAGTCTCCACCAATGAGATTGTCCACCGAGATTGGTGAAACTTCTCCTCCTTTCTTGCTTGCCCACCATGGCAAGACAATTGGTTGTTCTTGTTTTGTCTTATTGCTTGAATATGCACTATAGATGCCCACTGGGCCAGCATGTAAGCGTGCCCTTACGAGTTGCAAACAATGAGTTGAAAATGCAGTCCAATGTGCCCACAAAATCATTGGATGTATTGATTCCATGGATTAATACAATAAAACTTCTTATAAGAAAAAAGTAGAAAATGACTCAAAATATGAAATTGTAAACAATTTATTTATGGAATTGAAAAATGCCAATCCCAATCTTTAAAATGTTGTAATGAACAATTTACACCTACTGTTTTTATTTTTTTCCAAAAATATTATAAATTGAATTAAATAATGGATTTCAAACTTTTTTGTGAAGTAGAAATTCTATAACTACCAGTAAACTACCCCAAACTAAAACTCCTCATAACTTTTGACTCAATGATCAAAATAGAACGATTCAAAGCTTTCCACTTCGATATAAATCTAAAGAACCAATTTAAATATTTTATTTAAAAAAGAATGTAATTTTTAAAGAAGTTTTTTTGCTACCCAGTTGCCCGTTGAGCAATGAAAACAAAATATCATACAATAATTTTTTAACTTCGTAGTCAAAAGTTATGGAAATTGTTGGGCTTTAAAGCTACTTGTCGGAAACATGTTTTGTGAAAATTTGAAATAAAAATAATAAAAACTCCATTTGTAGTGAGCTGCCCAAAATTGCTATGTTGCCAAAAACACAGTTTGAGCATTTCAGGGTTAACTAGAGTTTGGGGACACATTTAATGGTTATCTAGGGTACAAGAATGGAGACAATGATACTTTTGGGTGTTTCTACCTCAATGAGTTCATTGATTGAAAGACACAACTATCACTTTCCTATGCAATGAAGAAAATCTTTCCATTACATGAGATTTGAGGCTTCCAAGAGAGTGTGAGTTCCCAGATTGCGGGAACGCAGAAAACTGCACCACATCAACGTTGTGACGTGGCTCAGAGTCTGCCACATCATTTTTAATATAATTTTTTTAACTTCTTTTTTGATTTCAAACACACAAAAGTCAAAAAACTCCAAAAACGAAATTTGTAGTAATTGGAACCCTGACACCAATCAGCCATTCCCTTACTGCATCGTGAACGGTGAGGGCTGAAACAACTCTCCGTTGCCCTCAAATCTCATCTTCTGAACTTCCAAGATTATTTTGAAGGGTTTCCAATCAACTTTTAAAAAATATTTAAAAATTCCCAAATGAACTATCAAACCAAACCTTTTATTTTTATTTTTACTTTTTTGAAACCCGGAGTTTATTCCAAGAAGATAAAAAAGAATGGCGGAAAGCCAAGGGCAATGTCCTGGATGCTTTTTCCTATTTTAAATAATCATTTTTGGCACAAATGTGCCAAAGGTGATCTCACCCTACGGTATTCCTCTTGTTTATAATGTGTCGCGAGGATATTCTACTCCCATTGGACGAGACAGACCCTGAAATGCTGTACTGTACGTTCCAAACGGCTGTAAAAGTGGCCAATTGATCTTTAACGTACTTTTCTAAGCATTTGAAGTTTACATTCCTTGTGCACGTGATGGTAGAAACATCTTCAATTTCCATAAGTCAACACAATTAATATATGTTGATGAGCCGTGATTTGTGTTTTATTTTTTATTTTTTATTTTTATTTTGAAACAAATGAAAAGAAATTCCATTGCAAGAAAAAGAATACAACCCACCAGCCACAAGTGGCCTCGGGGACATGACACAAATGAAACGGAATTCCATTGTAAGAAAAGAATACAAAGCCGGCCAACCACAAGTGGTCTAGGAAGGAGCACAACCCAAACCCAGACACCCCAACCCGACACGAGACTAACAAGCAAACGACGTAGTTTTTGTTTTCACAACCACTAGATGGTTAATCATAAAGTTCGTCCTATGTTCGTCACTGTTCTTCCCAAACTCTAGCTACTGGTCCAGCGTTGCACACTTTACAATTAACTCTATTGTCTAGAAACAAAAGACAAAATGTGTAAGGTAAGTGAGGTGAGTGCATTCATAATTGTCATTAACAATTGAGTATCATTACTACATGTTACTTAACCCTGGAAGGATGCGGGGGGGGGGGGGGGATCCTCTAGAAATCATCATTTCTAAAACCGTAGGAAAATCTGGTATAAAAAAAACAAAAAAGAACTCATTTGAAGTCAAAGTATTGTAAAAGATCTCCACTTTCCACCTTTGATTCCAAGGATGAATAGTTGAAATATCCAYACTACACATGAGAATGCCTTGTCATTCATCGGACATTAAACGTCCCCACTGTCTTTTTTAAATTAACACAAATTGATTTTGTTGGYAGAGAAAGAGGATTCCAATGCATTTTAGCATGCATTATTTGGACATGTATGATTTAAGTAATGAATTTCTTCAAGGATTGTTTCTTGGTACGGTGTACCAAAAAATGATACTAGTGACTCTCATACATTCTTATGTTATGGTTATGTGTACATCTTTTGGTGATGAATATCTAGGTTTCAATGAAGATTCTTTTTATTTATACTATATGTAGGTGTCAATTTGTCACATTTTGGACAATGATGACAATGGATGTATACATACTTTATACCCAAAAGTGTCTTTTACCTAATTGCATCCCCTTTTGAAACTTACAAAACCTTTCAATTCTAAAAACTTGTACAAGTGTTAGAAAGGAATAAAGATGTTTTCAGGGTATACAAATTACCTTATTCTAAATTTTGCAACTATTGTAGTGACTCCAAACTTTATTGATGTAAAATCTCAAATGATATCAACAATAGAGTGAAATGCCTTGTTTTTCATTCAAGAGAGATTTGGACATGTGTTGCTTTTCACTGAAAACGATCTAATGTCAGTAGCCAAGTCGGCCCCATGGTTTGACAATCATGACTCTTCTTTCACTCACCCCACGTTTTGTTGCTATTTCATGGAATGAAAAGAGATCGGTTTCATAGTAGTGCAAATTGAATGAATGTATTATATTTTGTTAAAATGGCGGTATTCCACAAACTTGGCTCTTTTAGGTTTAGATTGTGTGGTCTGAAATGTACACCTCTCTTAGATTTTAGACCGCACGGTCTGAAATCGACACCAGTCCTAGAAAATCAATGGAAAAATGGCTTATGAATATTGCCATTTTAACTAAATATCTATTAATGACTGTAACAGCGAGTGGTGGTTTTGATGCAGACTCACGATACACAGCCGGTCATTCTGAATTCCCAATCTCCACACCAATTCAAAGTTACACCACTCAATTTGAGAACACAAGTTGGATATATAAGGTAGAAGGCTCATGAACAATTCGGGCATTAAAACCGTGCACCACCTCAAATGTGCACTGCTAGTACATGATTTTTTTTCATCTTTACAAGAATGTACAAACTCTGTACATTTGAGGTGGTGAGCGGTTTTAGAGCCTCATGCCATTTGACTTCAGAAATTCATAACTAATTCCACAAAGCTCCAAAAAAATAAGAAACCGCTTGGGTTTGATGCCAATTCCACTTGTCTTTCAAGGAAAATTTACTGAAAATTATTTCAAGCAGTTTCACCTTGCCAAAATTAAGATTCGGCCCTTAGATGGGCGCTTTATGGACCTCCTACCTTATATACATCAAGATGAAACTTCTCAATAATTTACAATCATGTCAGTTGACCTAAACATTGAAAATCGCAGAGGCCAGGGTAAAATGTATGATGCAGAGAATTGGCATAGCTGGATATTATATCAATTGACAAATCTTCCGTGTACTTGTAAACAGGAATATACATGTACTAAATCCCTGTAACATCAATTTCGTGAACTAAATTGGCAATGTTCCACTACTTTGGCACGCCRGTTAATTTATGCCACRCAGCTAGCCTGAAACCAAAATCTATACCTAGTTTGTGACCTGAAATTTGCATTATTGTGAAAAATATGTCATAATATGTGGCTTCTGTAATATTGCCAAGTTCACAAATTTGGCGTTCTTTGTGATTGCAGAAGAATCAATACAAATACCCTATGCCCACTATGGTCGCACTTCCCCCATAATAATATTCATTCTTTCATTTTCTAGGACTGATAGATTTTAGAGCACGCTGTCTCAAATCTGGGAGGGGTGTACATTTCAGATCACACGGTCTAAACCGGAGAGTGCCAAGTTTGTGGAATACCACCATTTAACGAAATATAGACAACTACACTAAAGATGATATTTAGTGTTTAGTGACATTTAGTGTTTTTACCCCCTACTAGCTACAACACTAAATCTAAACTTATTCACAATTAGTGTTAGACTTGAATGCGCCACCTTCTCCTTCCCTGGAATTGCTTGGGTTCTCAACTTCATTGAGCCGCCGCCTTCTTCCTTGGCTTTCTAAATTCACAAACACTAAATTCAAACATGTAACTTTTTGGCAAGTCTCTCAAATCACCGTAGTTCACATTTAGTGTTTGAATTGACATTTAATGTTACTTACTTTCATAGGGTAATTGGCTTTTAGTGTATGCCTTCATATTTAGTGTACAAGACACTAAATATCATCATTAGTGTACTGCTTGTTGTAACACACAATTATCAGTATCATGAAATTGGTGAAATTCCACTCCTAGTATTCGGCAGGCACCGGCTTAATTTTCCAAACATACGGGTAGCCAACCAGCCTGGAATGTAAATCTACTCTTACTTGACCTAAAATTTGGAGCCTTGCTCGAGTAGCTCAATGAACTATATCACAATTGTTGCAAATGGGTTGGCACACAAAATATTAGTGAACTTTATTGATGATCACTTGGAAGTTCCATGCATATGTATAACGGTTTAAGAGCTGATTGCGTTTTTAGGGAAGCTAAACTCCTAGGAACAATTTTCAGTACATTTTCAATGGAAGAAGAAAGGAATTGACATCTGTCCACAAAGAAATCGGGAGGGTGATACCAGGGAGGGTATTTTATTTCAGTGTGCAACTATATCCCCTAAACTTTCTAGAAATACCCCATTCGTTTCATATTTTTCGGACTTTCAAGGAATTAGTTACAAATTTTTGAAGCTGAAATGCACTGGTCATGCACTAAAAGCGACCTCCTCCTCAAATGTGCACTTCTAGTACATTGAAGAAAGACAAATGTACCTCTCTATCGTTATTGCTTTTAGAGCATGGACACTTGAAGAGCATGGACGCTTGAAGAGCAGACTCCCTTACCACCTTCAACAGGCACTGCAACCAATTAAATTAACACACCACGATTGCGAGCGCTCAAGTGTACGTACCCTAAACCCGTGGCATGGGGAGGAGGAGCGGTGGCCAAAGGAAAGGTGGTGTAAGGAAAGGTGGCTTTACACCTTTCAAATCTTACTATGAACACTAAATGGAAAGTGGTTGGAAATTGATGTTCAAGGGTAAACACTATAGTCTTCACTAATCTTCACTAAATACTAATTAACATTATTAGTGTAGAGCGCCTTGATCGATAGCTAGACTAGAAGCGAGTGCCGAATAGTAGAATTTGAAGCTTGCTAGCTCGATAGTCTTGAGTTCACAACCATGATCGATAA
Organism: Pleurozium schreberi; assembly: GCA_006891605.1. Taxonomy (NCBI): domain Eukaryota; kingdom Viridiplantae; phylum Streptophyta; class Bryopsida; order Hypnales; family Hylocomiaceae; genus Pleurozium; species Pleurozium schreberi. Next base: position 73,506 of record VACF01001595.1, read on the forward strand.
AACCTCTCGTAGTAATTAAGTTAGTATTTATTTATTAATTGTATCCATTTCGATGATCGAGTCCAGTGCTTAATTTGTACTGTGGCCGGACAAAGAGAATCTAGATGCTTTGAGCAGCTTTCGATTGGATCGGTGGACGTACAGTACTGAACATATTTGCACCWAGTACGTATTGGCTTAATTTGTCTTCRAGATATATGGCATGGATCAATCCCTCACTCACGTACTCGCTTGGACGTGTGCTTCTAAATTAAAAAGCCTGTGTAAGTAAGTGTGTATTTAATAATTATATTATATATGGGGTGAGTACTGCCAACTTCAGTTCACGTTCAGAACTGATTCAATTCAATTCATTAATTATCGGCGGCTTCGATTCAACCCATGCATGACAGTTTGCTGGTATATATAATTAGTCATGTATGATGTCGTCAATCGACCGGGTGCAGTCTTGCAGGCTGTGTGGAGGCAGACCTGCCATGGAGGATCGGAGTTTACTATTTCAATTCATAGATTATGGGGACTCGGGGTGAACTGACCCCCCTTGCTAGGCCACTCGGGAAAACGCTGAATTTTTTTAAATTTTCCACGCATGATAAACTTTGCAAGTTTTGCATTCATATTTGCAATCAGCCGGAGACCCCAAATTAGCTACACTAAATAGTGAAATTAGGTTGCCCCTCACTAATTTCTCGACATGCCACACTATTTAAATATTTGTGGCTAATGTACAAAAATATCCTACTTTTAAATTAGTAATTGGTGTATTTGGAACTCATGAACTTCCATGTGCACAAATAGAAATATTTGTAGAAATGTTTTTTGACTATGATGGCTTTTACAGTCACTTCCTTGGACGAAGGCAACCTAATTGCAAAGGCAACCTAATTTCACTATTTAGTGTAGGAGAAGTGTACAAGGTAAATTAATCAAGCACAAAATGAGGGGGCTTTTAGTTTTGATGCAAGCCGGATGATGCCAAGCTAGTGTTGCAAGGCAACTAACTGTGTCACGTTTTGTGTAATGTTTTGTGTCATGCTCTATTGCACAAGGGTCTCAGGGGTCTAAGGGGGCTCATATGCATTTTCTGGTGTTAAAATTCCCTGTGAGTCTCATTTTTTCCAGTGTGTACAAACAAGCCGATGGCTAATTTCATTAAAATGGCGGCATTCCATTATTTTGGCACTTTTTACAATTTAGACCGCGTAGTTTGAAATCTAAACCTATCATAGATTTTTGGAATCTATATTTGACTTAGGTTTCTCAAATCTATATATGTCCTAGATGCTTCAAACCGCGCTATATGAAATCTAAACAAGTTGCACATCTTTTACATCTACATATGTCAAAGATGACAAAAAATATATACCTGTCCTAGATGTCACTTTCACAATTTAGACCATGGGCTGGGTTGAAAATGGCACATCGAATACAGCCAGTTTAATGAAATTTGTCGTACAGGAAGTCGGGAACATTAGTATACACAAGGGAACATCAGTAAAAGTGAGACTCATAGGGAATCTTAAAACATAGAACTGCATATGAGACCAATGTGTTGTTGGCCAAATTGTAATYGATTAATCCTTTTGGCTCACTGATGCACCAGGTTAAAAAAAACTGGTTTAAACTAGGGGCCAGACCAGAAGACCAAAATCACTCCAAAGTAAGCATAATTAGAGGAAATTTGGACCATGTGTAGGGCAGTTTGATTGCACGAAAAGGTGTAATTACAGAAAAAAAAAATTGATATTTTTTATTGGCCCACATGATTGGAGACTAAGTTTTTTTTCCTTCAAAAACAAAAAACAAAAACTAATTCCCCTCCTTGGATTTGGCACACTGGTTGAAATTCAAACATGCCTTCATAGGGTTGAATTTACTTTGATGAGTAGAAGTCCAAGAGTTCTTTGTTTCATAATGCTTATTTTGGTTATAAGGGCAATGGTATGCTTGGGGTATCACTTTTTGGACACATTAATTATGTAATTTTTTTGTTTAAGACCTCCTAAGTAAATTTTTACTTAGTCTTTTCAGTAAATTTTTACTTAAATCCTTACTTAAAGGTCATTACTTAAAAGACTATACTACTAGGACTATACTTAAAACACCCCTTTCTCTTGTAGTGTAATTTTCTAATTTTCTAATTCAAAAATAACTTTAAAATTCAATAACCCTTTCATTATAAGTCAAAATACCATGAAACAAAGTCCGTGCAATCCTCCTTGCTTAAAGTTTTCCAACAGTACCAAGAACGCAACCAGAAAACATAGAGTTGAGGAGATTCCAACATAACAAACAAACAAAACAAAAACAAAACAAATAACTGAACTTAGTAAGGTATGGATTGATACAATTCAAAAAAATTCAAAACTAATTGAGGATATGAGATTTATATATGTTCTTTTCAAATCTTCTAAATTTTTTTGGGTGATTTTTGGAGTAATTTATAAAAAGAAAAATTTGGAGTTCAATATTAGTCATTAATATTTCACTCAAAAAAATTTTAAAATTTGTGAAATATTTACCAAAATTTCTTAAAAAGAATTTCCATTTCACTTACTAAAGAATCTTTGAAAAAAAACCATGTGTAGTGAGAGTTTATATTCAGTATTAAATCTGATTAAATTTTGTGTGGTGAAGCAAGTGTATTACTTGCATGAGAACATGTCCAAATTTTGTTGAAAATCTCTTATTACTCAACTAACTATGGCAATTTTTGTATGTCTAGAAAGCATTCCAATAGCTGCTTTTATTCTTGTATCCAAAATGAGAAATTGAGCAATGTTCTTTGTAATAAATTGCTTAATTTTTTGTTGGATCTTATTGGAAATCAAAAGAGTGCTCTATATTTTTTTTCTTGTACAATTACTCCTTCTATACAAATAAACTATGAATTTTTAAAACTATTGAAACTAGGTATATCCAATGCAACCCTAGGCACTCATGAATGGAAGCAAGTACATCAACCTATGGAGGACTAGGGCATGATCTAGATTTACAAAATTGTAAACTATACTATAAAATATAATTTAGTAAAATTTTACTTATGAGTAAAAATTTGTATGGTTGAATTTTGAAAAAAAACTTTTGTGTGTCTTTTTTTCTTGCTGACCTAAAAAGTTGTTGTTTTTAACAATTTCTGCCGAAAATATGCCTTGGTCCTTTAAAGGTTAACCTCTAAACTCCCAAGGCATGTTTAGGGTAGGGGGAGCTTGTGATTTTGACAAAAGTATGATTTACATCCAAATACATAAACATTATGGGTGAAACATTATTTATTCATCCAAATTTATCTACATTCATTTAAATGTGGCAAAATTATCCTACTTYTTTTATTTTGTAGGTGAATCCTTGTAAAATTTTTCATTCAAAATTTTAAAATATTTCCCATCATGTTTCCACTTTATCATTGGTTTTTGCAATCTAGCTTTGGATCACTTCGAAGTTGATGCCCATTTTTTATTTTATTTAATAATGCTACTAAATTTGGATGTTTATTTCCATGTCTTGAGTAATACCTTGAAAAACCAATAGAATAACTATTTGAAGAAGGTGAGATCATGGCATCCTAAACCTTCATGAATTGTTACAATTCTTTCATTACCATTTTCAATTCCATCTTGGATGTGTTGGGAGGATCCTTAGCCTTCATACGATAAAAGAATGGTCAAGGTTTAATTGATTCTTGCCAAAAATGAAATGAGTATTAGTATGTTAGGTTCTATACTGTCCGGTTTACAACATTATAGGATTGTAGATGGAATAAATTTAGTTTGAAAATAATATTGAAAGAAAAGAAGAGAGGATTTAGAGTTGAGTGGATGAAGTCAATGACTATAGTAGAAAAACAAGTCCATATTTCAAAATCACTAGAGAAGCTTTTGAAACTCCTCAAYTSTAGATTCARTAGTAGTATGGAGGGATGCTAGCATGTGAACCTAGGATCTTGAAYCCATGAGCGTAAGAGTGTAGGCACCTTGGTTATAGGTTCCTATATTACATGCACATCCCATAGATTTAGGATATTGTAGGTGCCTATGTTATAGGTTAATAATGTTATAAGCAYSTTCYATGGATATAGGGTGCYTATGTTATGGGCATGTATGTTAYAGACACCTTTAATGGTTGTAGAGTGCCTACTTACACCTAGGTTCAATGCTCATAGGCTTGCATTTCTAAAATCACATATTAACATTGTTGGTGGCATATTGTAAGTTTAGTATCCTGTTGATTGACGTGTTGGATTGAAAAGACGTTGATTACATTTTATAAAATTTGAACTACTACTTTGAAATAAAATTTAAGATGAAGAAATCTAATTATTTAATTTTTTTTATCATAGTTATTTTTATTATTAGATATCTTGGTCAAATGTTTATATATATATTTAGATAAAATGTTTAAAATAATTTTTTTATCTWGTACAAGTACCAAATTAAAGGAATTTTTTTTTTGGAAACATGTCACCATAGGACTTGTCAATATGTTGGTTTGAAAAGACATAAAAAAATTTTGGCCTCAATGGAAACACGGAAGTTGCACTTCACAAGGTCACATTTGCATGAAAATGTCCATTTTGGGGGGTCTTCTTTGAATACGTTCTTCAAGGCGAGTTGGCTAGTTCTTGCTTGAAAAATTTAGTTGATTTGGAATTGTACAACATATAGGAAAAAAAAGTAACAAGAAGGAAGTAGAGATCAATTCAAAATACTAACCCCTAAAGGATTAGGATGCTTTTTTTGGCTACATAGCAATTTTGGGTAGGTACATGTGATCAGATTATCATATTCTTGGGCCAAATTTTAATAGAAGGTAGAGGCAAGGAATATCTTTTATATGCTCTAAATTTCATGACACTTGCAAATATGAGTCAAAAGTTATGGCCTAATATGTTACATTTTTTGATAAATAGGTAATATGGGCAGACAAGAAAATATCACTTTTTTGAGAAACAAAAATTTGAAATTGATTTTCACTCTCTCTCTCTCTCTCTCTATATATATATATACATACACAAGTGAAAAGCTTTGAATCGTTCTATTTTGATCCTTGAGTCAAAAGTTATGAGGAGTTTTAATTTGCAAGCAATTGTAAATTCCCTACTCTAAAATAAACTTTAAAGTCCTTTATCTTACTCAATTTTCAAGTTTTTTGGAAAAAAATAAAATCATAGGATGTAGCTTGTTTATTAAAACATTTCAACCATTAGGATTGGAATTTTTCAATTCCTTAATTAAATTCTTAAAAATTTAGTATTTTGGATCATTCTCTACTATTGTCTACTTATTATTTTTTTCCTATATGCTATACAAATCCAAATGATTTGAAAATTTTCAAGCATGTGGCCAACTTGTCTAGGAAAAAGAATCTTAAGATGCACCACCACTTTGGACATTATTTCATAGAAAAGTGAGGTTGCGAAGTACAGTTGCCCTGTATTTCGCAAAGCCCAAAAAATGATTTCAATGAATTTGAATGCTTATATCTTGCAATCCACGAAGTGGAAATTTCTGAATTCTTTACCACATGATCTCAAGTTATCATATTATAAGATCCTACGGTTATATTTGTAAGAAAAAGTTATTTTTTCCAAAAATTTGGTACTTGTATTAAAAACAGCATTTAGGGAGCATTTTTGGCAAAAAACATAATCATGGAAATTTAGGGGTTAGATTGCTAAGAATTTAGTAATAGAACTACAAAAAGTATAGAAGATTGAGGTAAATAAAGGACTTCAAATTTTATTTAAGATTAAAAAAACTATAAATGCCCACAACCTAAACCGAGACCTAAACCTCCTCAAAACTCATCTCATTAATCAAAATGGAATGATTCAAAGCTTTCTTGGTAAATATAAACTGTCTCGAGAATTGACCTCAAATACTTGTCCCTAAAAAAGAGTGATTTTTTAAAATCTATCCGGACTGCTTGGCCGAGTAAAAAAAAATACATATCATACAATAATTTTTTAATCATGAAGTCAAAAGTTATGAGAATTGTTGGGTTTAAAAGGAAAACCTCATCCACATATTGCATGAAAACTTGAAAGAAAAAAAACATAAATTCCATTTGTATTGAGCTGTTCAAAATTACTATTTTGCTATAGAATGCAGCTTGATACTTTAAGGGTTAATTGGAATTTTTTTTGAAATATTAAACAAACTATATTTTCTAAAATTTTACAAAAACTGTGTTTTTTAAAATTTTATAATAACCACTTGATTTTAGGAAAATTCTTTAAATAAAGTCTAGTCCATTCTCATAAATCCTTTCAACTGAAATCAATATTTTGTTAAAATATTTATTTAGAATTTTCTGGAACCTCAGTAAAATCGTCTATTTCTTCACTTGCATGTAATTTCATTCATCAAGAAATCCATTTCAATATACCTCACAAGAATCTATCAATACAACATCAAATGTGACATAATGAGTTTTAAAATTTGAGATGAAAACAATTCTTGAATGAGTTTTATAAATTGCAAAATTTTCAAATTAATGATTTCTACCTTGTACTAATTTTAGTTCTTAAAATTTCAAAGAATTTATTAGATATATTAAATATATATATATAAATTAGACATTGCTTTTAAAGAAATAATGATTTAAATTAGGAGGTATTATCAATGCAATCACCTGGTTGATAGTTTTGAAGCGTGTAATGGTCAAGGTAGTAGAATTTAAGGAATTTGAAGAATGRCCAGTAGTATTAAATGGATTACTTTCTATCATAATAACAATTCAAATGAATCATTTTATTTCCATTACAAATTTCTAGCATTAAACTTGAAAAATTCAATCAAATGGAATGCATAATCAAGTAAGGTGAGGCAAGTCAAGAATCATTTGAAGGTTGGCATTATATCTTTAAAAAAGACATGTATCATTTACCACTTGCAGAAAATGGAAATCTATAGGATACACTACATTATAATTTTCAACTTGGCAAATGTTGTGTATTAGCTTCAATTTTGATAATTGATATACAATCTTAAATGATCACCTAACAATCCAAATAAGTAAATGTTAGTTGATGGCTTGAATAGTTATTAAAACATAACACATTCATTTACATATATAGATGATTAAAATATCATTGTTTTCTTTGCAATAAAATCATTTCTAGTAWTACTAAAAAGAACGTATACCATGCAAACAAATATTTTATTACTCACAAATCATTTTAAAATCCATTAGTATTATATAATTTTCTAAGAATAATAAGATTAATAATTGACTTCACCTATTATTTTATAATGCAAATTATATGATTCACAATGAAAAACTATTGCTATACCCATGTTTTTCCCACATGCTAATGAAATAGGGTGCTGATCGAATGGCTGCCACCCAAAGAGCAAGTACYGCCAAATGTCTACGTAATTGTTTAAGAGCATCATCATCATCACCATCATCATCTCCTTGTTCAAAAAATGAGCTACTCTCCCCCGACTTTCCACCCATGCCAAAGAATCTCATTGTGAATAAATATTGTTATGACGCCATGGGCTAGATTTCAATCATCGAGGTGCAAAATCCATGTACTACGAGTCTTTTGAGTTACCAATAGTACACTTTTAATAATAATGAATATGCTTGCAATTGATATTATTAATAGGTTTCCATTCAGATGAATAATAAGAGCGCATACACTAGGTGCTAAAGAAAAACAAAACAAAAATTGAACAACTATTCAAAATCCAAAGGATGTATCCTTTGCCTTATATTATATATGTAGTGCAACGAATGGTAGTTCTCTCACTATTTTTTTGTCTTTTCATAATTGAATGAATAATAAAATCATCCAAATTGTAGTCTCCTATAATATGCACCATTATTATATTCTAGTAGTAGATCACAATTTTTATTTACCGTATCTAATTCATAAGGCATTTAAAAAAAATTGAATTTTCATATCATAATATTTTTAAATAATTGATAAAATATTTTCRATTGGAATTTTTTGATACATGGTGTAGAAGTTTTTTTTTAGAATACATCATTTGTACATTTGACTAGGATTGAATTGTTTTCTACACGACAAATGATTAGATGAATTGTTGATTCTCAATTAGATATTAAAATCCTAAATTTCAATAATGACCTTTAGATTGAAAGTGTTCTAAGCATTGACTTATATAGATACAACATTCTATATCTATGCTCCTTTGATTTTCATTGAATTTGGCACTTTATCATTTATAGATATACCTTATCACTTCTCCACCTACCTTTTATTGAATGTTTTTTTTATAAATATTCAATATGGAGAAACATGTTGGAGTTCCAACCATTCATGAAAATATGCAAACTTAGAAATAGCGCGGCTTGAGTTGGAACTCACTCCATCTCCTTGCCATTCATGATACAATATCACTTGTGGAGACATGGTTTGTGATGATTTTAAAATTGATTCATGAGAAAATCTACATAACCAATTAGATTGGTTGCGGGCATTGTTTTGATCCCGTACCTAGTAGACCTATGTAGATCATGTTTWCACTAGTGTACCTTATGTGCATAAACAAAATAATCTCAATGCGATTCATTTTGCAGCAATGGCAATCAAATATACTATTAGGATTTGTAGGGGTAAACAACATTGGTTAAATCAAGTTTATTTTCCTAAAATGCATTTCAAAATGAAAACAAAGTTCAAGAATCAAAAGTTGCTTCAATGTTCTCAATGTTCTCAATGTTGTTTTCATATTTATTCCCAATAGAAGTCATTGTTTCCTAATCTTAGTCAAGGTAGAGGGGAAGAGAAGGTATATAAGTTATATGAAATTCTAATTTTGAATTCACTAGGTATTATATTATATTGTACAATGTAACAATGTTGTATATGGTATTAACACATGTAATATGGTAATATATAGAAATACAAATATTGGATATTGAAATTTATATAACATATAAATAAATTACAAACAATATCATTAAATATGTTTTTTTTAATGAACAATCCTATTGGAGTTTGTAGAATATTTATTAAAAAAAGTTCCACAAGAAGAAAACATTTGTTCACAATGCAAAAACAACACCTTTGATATGACTAAATCAATAGCAAGCTTACAAGCAATGTTTGTAGAATTTGTTTTTAAGACCRATRTAGTGTTAAAAGCAACATCCATACATTGYCTATACCCCTCAAAATGTAGTAGTGAAATTACATATGGAGTACTTATACAATTATGTCTCGAAATTATGTCMTTCAATATTATGGTGATTGAAGATTATTAAGCAAGATTTAAATATTGAATTTAAATCAAAGATTGGCGCGACGTTAAATCGTCCACACGAAGGTGGGCCCGGCCGATGTGGTGCGTGGGTCAGACCACGGACCCCGGCTGCGACCCACGCCTTGGCCAAACCCACCTCCGGCCAGATCCGACCCTGATGGAGGCACGCCAGAGCAACCAAGCGCCCGCCTGACAGAGACTTGCGACGAACAACGCCTACACGTCCTACACATGACAGACGACCTCACAAGACGTTCAGCACAGGAAGCGCTGGGACGTTGTGCATGGAGGAGCAGTTAATGCTTGGAGGCGCTTCAGCAGGACCCCAAACAACTCGCGCCCAATTGCTTGCAAGTTAGTTGTTGAGTTTTTGCTTATGGTTTGGCAATGTTCCGCTTTCTTGCTGAGGTGTGCTAGTGTTTGTTGTGTTATTGTATCGTGAATTCTCCCTCATGCTTCACGATTTTCAATGAGGTTTAGGGTGTAAGGTTCTTTGTCGCGCATTGCAGGTGTGGATCCGTGGTGAGGTCATTAGGCGACATGGCGAAGGTGATGGAGCACGGGGGAATGCGAGAGAGCCGAGCTGATTTCTCCTCATGACATGGCGATTGAAGCTTGTAGGATAGTATGAGTTTGTCTCTTGTCCCTGAGTGAAGTCGTCCGGCCTTTCCCAAAGAATAACAACAATTTCGGAATGATATATGCGACCTTGTGCAGTGGTCGTATGTGGGAGCCAGTTCAGATCAACATACTTTATGACTCCCGGATTCGGATTCTATATAGTGTCTCCGTTTGAGGATCGTAAGGTTCATGAGCTTCAAGCTTTTGGTCCGTAGACGCGTACAAAGCTAGATCGTCACTCCAATCCATTCCTGATCCGTAGGTTACAACTGTGACGAGGACACGCCCTAAGTCATAGCGTGATAATAAGACCCTATTTCACAAATCTCTTAAGAACGGTTGAATACTCTAATAGTTTGAGCGGACAAGGAATACTAGTTGCTATCTAACTTGTTGAGCACATGGTATCTAAGAAATACGTAGTTTACAATGAAGGTATGCATAAGGAATTATCTAGCAGAACTAGGCAATGACCTCCTGTGAAGACAAAAGTGAAGGGACCCAGCATTCAAAACAGAGTACGATGAAGGTATCTACAAGAGGTTCTCTGCAACATGAAGACAATGTTGTATCCTAAAACCAAAAAGTAATGAGATGGAATAAACATAGTGTACGATGAAGGTATGCAGAAAAAAAAATTTGCAGCAAGAAGACAGTGACGTGCTGTGAATACAAAACTGAAAACAGCAAAGAAAAAGCGTGCTAAGAGACACGACAATATACACATGTGACAAAGTTGAAGATGAGCCCGAACAATGGTGTGAATTGGAATGTCATACAGCCCCCCAAATTACCCTTAAAACTTCCGCCATAAGTTATTGGCAAGGAACAACAGGCTTTAATCTTTTACTTCCTGGAAAGCCCAAATTGGGTCTTACTAATGTTTTTTTAAGCAATTTTGAGTTTATGTGGAGATTTTTATTTATTTTAATAATTATTTGTTTTTACCAATGCATGAAATGTTCTTCATTCAAATTAATGATATAATAAAAGAAATTACAATTAGATTATACTTTCTATAATATGATCAATTAAAGTCCAAAACTTAAAATCACAAATTCTTAGGAAGTAAAGGGTTAATGTCTTGTGCATGGAAACCGAGGATAATTTAAATTCTAGATGCAGGAATGGATGTTCTTTTGTTCACAAGAGTTTGTTCGTTCATTGTAGACCAAGTAGACATGCCCTAAATCCGCAGCCTTGCATTAACTGCTCCTCCTTGCACTACGTCCCAGTGCTTCCTGTGGAGGACGTCTTGTGAGGTCGTCTGTCATGTGCAGGACGTGTAGGCGTTGTTCGTCGCAAGTCTCCGTCAAGCGGGTGCTTGGTTGCTTTGGCGTACCTCTGTCAGGGTCGGATCTGGCCAGAGCGTGGGTCATAGCCGGGGTCCGTGGTCTGACCTGTGCGCCACGTCAGCCGGTCCCACCTTCATGTAGACGATTTAACCTCACGCCAAAGATTGTGAAGATAGAATCTTGTTTGGGTAATAACATCCTTGTCTACGAGTCTCTCTACACAAGTATCTTGGCAGACTTTTTCACTTGAAGAGACTCTACTTTCATGTTTATTTAATCCAACAATTGCATTTGTTAGCTATTTAATTTTGGAAAGACAATGAAAATGTTTTGTCTCCTTGGGATGGTCAACTAAATTTCGTACATATTGAAGAATGGATGAATTCCATCCAATTTTTTTGTGCAACTTTATCAATGCTATATCCACATCATAGAGTTAATTAAGCTCAAGCATTTTAACTAACAAAATGAAACTTTTGAAGTGTAGTTTCTACTCTACTTGGAAATTTCACTAAAATTCTCAAATCAGGTATTTTAGTGAAGTTTGAAAATTCAAGATATATTACCCTGTTTCTAAACGTAGAGAGATACAAAATTTTCTTTATTGCAAAATGTTCTATACTATAATTTACTCATGTGTAAGAATTTTGTAGATTTGTTTAACAAGATTTGCATTTAAATACGAATTTTCTTCATCTTTTTTTCAAAAATTCATGGGAATTTGAAATTCTCACAAAATATTTTGAAATTTGTAYAACAAATATCAAACATGTGATTTCATCTTTCAAAAATAAAACCAAACAATTTCAATCATAAATAGAGAAGAAATGGAAGACACATAATGAGGGACTTCTAAGTTTAACTATACAATCAAGGGCTCTATCATTTAGGAGTCAAACTTAGAGTCACACTAGATTCTTATTTCTACATTTCTACAAAACGAATTGTAATTGCTGGGTGCTAGCTTCAAATATTGGAACCACCTTCAGTGCACTTGTGGTACAAGTGAAATCAAATAAAGCATTATATATATTTGGTTATTAGATTACTACGTGCTTGGATGTTGCTACTTAACCCCTACAGTTCCTTGACTATGTTCACACCAAAAATGCTTCAAAACTGCCATTTCTAGTACAAGTACCAAATTTTTGAAAAACATCATTTTTTGACACACGTAATCGTAGAATCTCGTAGTACTCTAGTTTGAAAATATGTGGGAAACATTTCAAACATTTCTACCATGTAGATTGCAAGATATTAGCATTTGAAGTGGAAAAAATCTTTTTTTTGGCCCTCCGAAAAACCAGGCAGCTGCACTTCACAAGGTCAAATCATTATGAAAAATATCCAAAATGGTTGTGCTTCTTTGGATTCATTCTTCAGGGCAAGTTGGCTACATACACAAAAAAATTCAGATCATTTGGAGTTGTACAACATATAGGAAAAAAATTGTAAATAGAAAGAAGTAGATAATGATTCAAAATACTGAAGTGTTAATAAATTAGTCATAAAATTAAAAAACTCCAATCCAAATGGTTGAATTGTTGTAATAAACAACCTACATCCAATAGCATTAATATTTTTCAAAAATATTGAAATTTCACTAAAATAAAGGACTTCAAACTTTTTTTTGGTGTAGGGATTCCAAAACTGCTCGCAAACTAAAAAGCCTCATAACTTTCATCTCAACTACTGAGATGCAATGATTCAAAGCTTTTTGAGTGCATATAAATCTGAAGAAAGAATTTCAAATTTTTATTTCTTAAAAAAGTGATTTTTACAGATCTGCCCGAACTACTCGAGTTGAGAAACAAACAACATATTATGCAATAACTTTTGACTCATATTTCCAAATGTCATGAAATTTGTGCATATGAAAGATATTCCTCGTCCCACATTCTACTAAAATTTAAGCCCAAAAATGCAATTTGAAAAATATTAATCATATAATACATTTTGCAATTTCTTTTGGAATTGTAGAATAGAGGTGGACTATTCAGACTTGCCGGGTACTGTACTTATCATCTCCTGTTTTGTGCTGTTTCTTTCAACCAATTTTTCCTCCACTTTTCTTATAACCAATTTCCACTTTTGGAGGGAGTAATAATCGGAATGTGCGGTTTTTTAAGGTTACAAAGGCATTGAAATCCATACTTTTTTTCCTGCTTGTTGCCCTTCCTTGCCAAGGAATTGGAGCTTCGTTCAGGCTTCACAAGCTCCGAAGGCTGAAATGTCTTCAACTATGATCTGAAATGACCCTAAACTATCCCGGGTGATGGCGCAAGTGGTAGGAACCACTAAGTGCATCCACGAGGTTGCCAATTCAATTCCCCATGTTGACATTGCTCGCATGGGGGTTGTTTGTGTTCCTCCTCTTGTGTCTTGATGGGGAAATCCTGTGGCGTGTAATTACGGCTTAAATCCGGTTGCCATAGATGTATTGTATATTAGTCTTCGTTGCGACCTTTAAAGGTCGTATGTTATCCCAAAAAAATGTCTTCACCTATATAAGGTAAACCGGTCAGAATTAGGAGCCTACCCTCACAATGTTGCTGAGTGGAATTTTTAAATTTTTTCTTCATATAAAGACAAGTGTGAGAAACAATGAGAAGAATTGAAATTATATTTTTTGGACAAAGCACAAATTTGTTATGAATTTTTGAAGTGTTTAGCCCAAAAGAGTTTGTAGACCACCCCATCACCAACAAAATCTTAATCCATGACACTCATCTTTTTCACCCAAAGCAGTCATAAATAGTCATAAATATTTTCTACCAAGGTAGGCCTAAAAGGTAATTTCTTGCAATGAATTCCCAATGAAAAGTTGAAGGCTCCTAATGAGGTCACTAATCAATCCATGATCGTCATGTAAGACATGCATTGTGGTCCAAAATTTGACATATTGAAAAAACCCATGACGGGGTCATTTTCTAGGTGACCGCTATGGATCTTCTAACCACAATGGCTCGGTTGTTTTACCTTAGCTATCATGAGTGTTGCATTTGATCACAAGACAACAACCATATGACCCAAAGATTTTGTACAAACTTTAAGGTAGGAGGTCTACAAAGTGCCCATCTAAAGGCTGAAATTTAATTTTGGCAATGTGAAACTGCTTGAAATAATTTTCAATAAATTTTCCTTGAAAGACAAGTGGAATTGGCATCTAACTCAAGTCGTTTCATACTTTTTGGAGCTTTGTGGAATTAATTATGATTTTTTGAAGTTGCAGAAAAGTGCATTTCAATGAGCACTAAAATCAACCACCTCCTCAAATGTAGATTGCTTGTACATTGGAGAGTGCAAAATGTACCTCCAGAGCCTGAATGGTTTTAGAACTTGCTCCATTTTAAAACCTCCCTAAGGGGACAAAAAGTGTCCTCACACGGTCTGGCAATCAACATTGAAGAGTTCTAATATTTGCATCCAATGTCTGATTTCAATAAAAACTTGTTGGAAACGTTGCGCATACTAGGCTAGTTTCTATGGTAAAATTTTCAAATCAATCCAAGACATATTGAGTTTGTGAAAGTCATTCAAAGTTCTTAGGTTCAATTTAGGTTGAGCACACTTCATTGTGATGGCTGCAACTTTGGAGGATTGTATCTTTTTCATCAAATGTTTGATTTCAATAAACATTTGTTGTTTTTTGTTTCCATAAAGGTCTAGTTATTGTGTTAAAAGTTTCATGCCAACCCAAGTTGTTTTGAATGTTTGGGAGCAATTCAAAGTTCAAAATCCAGAAATTTTTACATTTCAGTGAACTTTGGGGGCTCATAACTTCTTCATGTATGATTCTTTTTCAATAATTTTTGTTGAAAACATTGCGCTTACTAATCTAGTTTGTGTGGTTAAAATTCCAGATCCATCCAAGACGTTATGAGTGACTGAGAGGCATTTTAGTAGAAGGAGGTTCAACCACAGATGTGATTTTTGCTACTTTCTTCACTGTTTTTTGACATTTCAAATTCATTTTGTAGACACAATGAGTCATTTATATGGTATGTTATTTCACCAAAGTGTTTATATTTTGGTTTTGAATCACTTTTTAGTTAAATTTTTTTTTAAATTTGAGTCGGTTTAGAAATCAAATCTCACCTCCAAATGTGTTTTTAAGAAAATTTCGGCACCTTTTTTCAATTGTAAACTATATAATATTTCAATCTATATTGTCAAATGACCCCAAATTTGTTCCACACCATCTACAACATGCACACTACAATATTTTTAGGTTGAGATCTTCATAACTGACTGAAAGTGAGACTTTTAACACTTGCAAAGGAAGGATGGYTTTAAGCATAGTTGGACCTTGGGCGTTGAGGGRTTAAAGTGTCACATCRTCCTCTCGGGTTGTCAGCAAGCAGGTCTTCCGTGGTGTCCATTGTCTGGAATMKGGACAAAAAATCTGTGAAMTTCTATACTGATGATGCTCTTTGCAGTTGGAGATTTTCMAAAAATTAATGATAGTGAAAAATTATGTTCTTACAATATTAATGTGTTGCAAAATCTAGCAGCTTACATGCGCCAAAAAATGGCTTAGAAAGCCATTTCTTTTGAGTAGAAACTCATTTTTATCCAGTTGCTGTTCTAAATACCCCTCAAAATACGGGGTATAGAAAAAATTCAACCTCCTTTAACCCTTAAATGACGCCAAGGCCATTTTCTGGTCGATGAATGAGCAAGCATCTTCCTGTATAGGACATAATTGCAACTATTCATCCTCGGGATTTTGTGTAAAAAGGAAAGATCTTCTATAGTACTTTGACTTCTAATGTTTACATTTGAAATTTCTTAAACTAATTATTCCCACGGTATTAGAATTCATGATTTCCACGGTGAACCACCCAACGTTTAAAGGTTGAGGGTTAAATTTGGGGTATTGAGTAGGTGGATGGACTCAGATTGCATCACTAGCAGTTTGGATTGTAGAAGTCTTTGGCAAATGCTCATCTGAGTTAGGTTTACAATATCCCTTATTGTTTGTAAACCCCACTGGTGTCASACAAATACAAATATAGAGTGGAAGGATGTTAGTCACTAACACCCGCCTCTTTTTTGAACCAATGACAAAGCGACAGGTGTACCCCTTTCGTGAAGCTTAACAACAAATTGGGTAATGCTATGTGTACCCTTCTTGAAAATGAATTGTGTTTGGCTCTGAAGTTGCTACATTCTCTCATACACAATGTGATTGAAAGGTCTTATTGTTCACTTTATGATCAAWAATGGTGACATTTAACCCCTGATKATCTAAACAACCATTCYCTAGTTGCTTCTCCTCTTTCTTGAGCTACWTGTTCTCAAATTTTGATTTCTTTCTAGTAAGAGTTATTTCTAAAAAATAGAYTGYGTTMTGAATCCAATGRTGGTAGTTTCATCACATTCTAAGCTAAACTTTGCCTTGTGGAATATTTWAAAATTGAATGGTGTGCTATAATTTAGAGCTCATTTTTTTGGAATTTAGTTTAGGCATGGACTGAAAAATCAACCAACCAATGCAATTGTTGCCCACTTCAAAAATGACAGATCCAAGGATCCAAAGGAGTGTCCCATTCTTTTTTTTTTACAAGCACTGCAAATGATCACCATGCATTCCAAGCTCTCCCATGAATTATAAAATGCTTGGATGTTGTGAAATTTTAAGTAAGCATTTTTCACTCTCTTATCTTTCATTGAGATCATCATCTTTGAAATATCCACACTAAGATATGCTCCTTCAAAGTACGCTACTTGTTTTTCATATTAACCCAAATAAAACTTCAAACATTGAATATCTACTGAATTGTGCGGGTAAATAATCTTAATC
Source organism: Pleurozium schreberi (assembly GCA_006891605.1). NCBI lineage: Eukaryota > Viridiplantae > Streptophyta > Bryopsida > Hypnales > Hylocomiaceae > Pleurozium > Pleurozium schreberi. The sequence continues at coordinate 90,467 of VACF01001595.1, forward strand.
TTTTTGAGGTTCTCACTCTCAATGTGAACTTTAAAATCCTACGGTTACGTTCAATCATATCTCAAGAAAAAATGGACAAACAAATTGTTCAAGTTCTTGGCAAGTTTGGTCTATTGAAAGTACAACACCCTTGGGTGATTAGTGGTTACAGGATTGATTGTTGAAATCCGAAAATATTTATCCCCCAAAAATTGGTTCTAACAAGAATTAGTTAGATACTCCCATCCAAAACCACCTGCATTTGAGCCTTGAATGGTCACGGCAAAAACCTTGCAATGGCGTACGTAATAGGTTGAAATATTCCAGCGTTGAGGTGACACCAATTTTCTTGGTGACGCTAATTCCCCGTCACTATTAGGGCAAATCAGTGTAATTTTGCTCCTTCACATTTAGGTCAAACCAGTACGATAGTCTAGCGAAGAAGGATTCGCAATGTCGCACTACCGGTACTGAGCAGCGCATCTTTGTGGCCGTAGAATTGGATGCCTTTGTGGCACAGCCGGACTTGAATTGGTCATTGTTGTGATCACAATGCTCTTTGCTGACTCTGAATGCAAAGAATTTCCCGTAGACAGTTTCTCTAATTCGAAGTTTACAGTATATAGAAGCAAGMAAGGTTTTAAGAATATGACAGAGTCAAGGAATGTTTTGTGATTTCTGCTAAGAAAGTGATAGACCGCAGCAATGCTTGATATCTCGGACAAGATCAGCAAGTATTTGATGCCGCAACGCGAAAGTATTTGGGGAATGCTCTGATTCTTGGAAGAAGTTCAATTTGAACTTTCTAGGGTTTAGTATTGAGTAGAGCCCTCTTTTAGGGTTTGAAGGAGCCATGGCGAACTCCCAGGAAGGAGGACCGCCTTCAAATTCTGAAGCCGCAGCGACGTTGCAGCATCTCCTTGATCGCCAGCTTTCCACCACAGGCAGGTATGATGTGCCTTATGGTATCATGTGATTTTCTATTTTTTGGGGGGCACACGGTGGATTTATTCTGGTCACGTGACTGTGCTTTGTAGAATGCAGACTCTCACCCTCTCGTGCCTTGTGTTTTTTTGGCACTTTTGAATAGGTTACATGAAACTTTCGTTTGTCCAGTATATATATTTTGACCAACGTATGCAATGTTCGTCACTAATGAAATTTTTTGATGTTTATWTTCAATGTTCTCCATCCGAATWCAAATATTTTCACGGTATGATCAATCGAATTGGTCATTCTTAACCATGAATAATTGGTCCTTTTAGGGTTACACCGATCGTTTTGCGTTTTATAGGCATTGTAGGTTAGCAACTGAAGTGTCTGMGGGCTTCGTTCCTCCGTCGTAGTCTGACTTTTGCATTCACAGGTTGGAGATCGTGGATTTCAATCAGGCTACAGAGAGCATGCGTTGCATTGGGCATGCTTCAGGGGGAGTGGCGAGCTTGGCGGAGTTTCAGGAAAATGCCGAAAAGCAACGAAAAGCGGATGAAATGGCTTGGGCTTTGCGTGATCTTTTGCAGTCRAAAGGCTTGTCTGACTCTGAAATTAAGTACGAACGTTTTCTCCTTACTTCCACAATTGTCTGCACTACCTCTTCATGCTCATTCTTGACCAGTGTTCACCGTAAAGTTGACATGGAACACAAACAGGTAAAATGAGTAATCATTGATTTTTTTGTGCGCATCAAGGTGTACATTCCGTGCTAATTCAAGCTCGTTGCTTTGACATGTGCAATATTAAGTGTCTCTTGAGTTTTGATTCCCGTAGCTGACAGCGGTACACGTCGTGTTACACAGGGACCATATTCAGAAAATCGGAGGAGACGAGACTTCTTCGCCATTAGGTACTGCTGATAAGGTTTGGGCTTTGCCTATCTTTGAACTACGTGAATCAAAGTTTCAAACTCTTATATGCAGATTTAGGGTATCTCTTTCCTTTGGTGATGGTTTGCTTCCACTACTTGCGACATGAGAATTTAGCAATTTGAGAAGTTTGCGAGAATCATATGTTGCGATTGAGTCTTAGAAAATGGTTACCCTTTGTAGGGCGTTCCCAAGCGGAAGAGGTATGGCCCACACCCACGATTTGTTCAAGGGGAAGAAGTGGAACAACAGCAACGGGTGGATCTATCTCAAGTGTCAGATATTGGCATGGTAGAAGCACAGCAAAAACGTGGACAACATGCTACGGGTCCCAGTTCTTTAAGGAGGAACGACGCTACGCCTTCTGGTAAACCTTCTGTTAGTCACGAACTGATGTGAAAACGATTTYCAATGTAATTTGACTGTATCAAGAATTTTTATACAACATCAAAGGAAGATTGATCACGAGTAGACAAGAGAAGAATGTTGCAATTCATGGGGAGACTTCCGATAATTCATGAAGGCTCTCCCCATGACCACGTTCTTCACCTGCTTGCAAGGTGCTTATGTCACAATCTAGAATTATAAAATCGCAACTTTTCAACAATTTCAAAGTAGTGAATGGGAAGGCCTCTCCATGGTTGACCTACTTAATGGCCTTCTCTCATTGCACATATCCAGAACACATGAGTTCAAAAGTCGCTGAATTTTTTATTTCTACTGGAAGTCGTGTTCTCACCGCTGTAATCAGAGAAGTATTCAGATTATGGTAGACGGATGACGCGATCCTAAGCAAGACATGAGGATTCGACGCCTTTAGTGACACTGTCTGCGAGCTCCGAGTTTTTTAATTTGCAAATTGCATCTTTGGCTTTCGATTGTGACGTTTGTGGTGCTTGGAATCAATCCCAGAACTGATAATCATGGGCGGTCGAAAGGCTTTACTGAATCTTGACCGGGGTGAGCTGTTTAAAGGCACCACACCTCAGGTATTTTAGTTGAGTGCCACAAGTATGTCGGAAGAGGAGATTCGTCACCTTCCGGGTGGAAAGTTTTTGAATTATTCTCCTGGCATCCCTTCAAGTGTGAGTGGCATGATTTCAACTTAATTAGTCTCTAGTTTCCTTCTCACGGTTTTAGTCTTTACTTCATCTTTCGAAGTGGCACTGCATCGTGCATACCGGTAATCAGAGCTTATTGAAAAGTTGACCTTCAAGTGCCCAAATGGCCATTTTCACGTGCAGTTAAAATAAATTATTTAGGACTCGTCAATAAATTTAGCAAAAGGAAGGTAACTGTGTATCAATAGAAAGAAGAATCATATACTACATTTTTGAACAGTAGAGTTTTGTTTGGGGAGTTTCTATGATTAACTATTAGCTTCCGAAGTGGACTTCCCATTTTTTAATTAAAGGACGTAGAGTTTAAGCTTAAGCTTGACAGCAATCTCAAATTTCATAAGGGTTTTAAACCTTGCGATTCCTGCTCTGCGATTTGCAGGCCTGTTACGAAATTGGGCATAACGTGATTCTTCTTTCCTCTATTACTAATCTCCTTGTAGAGTTTTGGAACCGGATTTTGATCGCCTTCTTCTGTGGGCCAACTCTGACAATTTCCACTGTTGTTTCAATGATGCAGACTCTGTATATCAAAAACCTTGCAGCAGGTGTAGCAGAGGCAGATTTGGTTGGTATCTTTGGCCGATTTGAAACCAGTAGCGAATCGAAGCTGATATATCGACTGATGCAACGTGGACGAATGAAAGGCCAGGCATTCATAACTTTCGATGGTAAATGCCTTGTCTATCAATTGAAATATCTTTACTTCAATGTGACACTCTTTTATTATTATTGTTTGAAAATTTTACTAGGTATGTTCCAATACAGATGCGGACACTGCAAGGAATGCTTTGAAGCTGGCAAATGGGTATGTGCTGAAAGAGAAGCCATTGGTTATCGAGTTTGCTAGGGGTGTCAAACCATCTGTTCCTGTGGAGGCCAGGGACTCTGTTCCAGCGAAGCTTAGAAGAAGAAAAGCAATCAAGGAAAAGCGCTCTTCTTCAGACGATGCTCCACCGGCCAGACTTGACTCCTAAATGCTCAAACCAAAATGAGATAGTCAATTTTGGTAGTTGACAATCGATTATTGTAATTTCTAGAACATGTTTTTATCGTTCAAAATTGTAGAGCATTATTTCTTCTTTCTATTGATTCATGAGTACTGCGTTAGTATAATCAAAACAGGCTTTCAATCCATGAAAAAGAGTAGAACGGAGTAAAAATTACTCTCTGGCTTTAGGATCAAGTCCACCAGTCGGTGTCGAACCGAAGGAAAACTTAAGTCGACGAAGAAATGCTGCCGATGGAGGAACAAAGTGATTAGAATCGYAAGCTGAGGGACGATGGAAGCAGAAGAATCAAGTGGTTGAAACGGGAGAAGAGTGAAGTGTCGAYAACGCTTCGCAAGACTACGTCACAGACAGAAGATACCGAAGGCATGGGAATTTTGCTTTGGCTGAAGCCCACTAACTTTTGTTTCTCTAACTGACTCTGATAGAAACAGTCGCACTAGCTCATGGCATACAGAAACAACAGCTTTATGGTAGAACCACCCATTGCCAACCAGTGATCCATATCCAACCTGTAGGTGTAGCTATTTTCAACCAAGGTTGGAAGAGATTTCCAACCTAAGCTTGGAATGTGTTTTTCACTCTTTTTTCCAAATTGGGACAAATAAGTTGATCACACATGTCCCAAAGTAGTGAGTGAGAAAGTAGTTCTTGAATGGTTGGAATTAGAAGAATCTATATATTGGTAATGGGTTCATGCCAACTTTTGGCTTCCAAAACTCATAGTAATTTGAATTCAAGAAAAAAAACCACAAAAAATTGACAATCTTTGTGATTTCTAACTTTCTAAATGGCAAAAAATTTTAATTGCCTTACATTGCTTTGGATTATGTATGGAATCACTTAAGTGGTCAACTATGGGTGGTTCTATTGTACTACTTCTCATGAAAGGATTGACTACCAATACAATTCTGTAATATACTCTTCAATTTCACTCAACTAACTAACATCCAAGGTTAGTACACAAAAAATTTGCAAACTCAGAAAAGTTACACTACTAGTATGCACAATATAATACTAGAATCCTTAGGACGATAATAGGGACAGGACTTCTTCACTCCTCACAAATTCTCTAGTGAATGAGGACATGTCAATTTGGAATTGGCTTTCTGTTGGCTTTCCAAAGTCGAACATTCTTATTGTGTGATGCGTCTCCTCACAAATTCTCTAGTGAATGAGGACATGTCAATTTGGAATTGGCTTTCTGTTGGCTTTCCAAAGTCGAACATTCTTATTGTGTGATGCGTTCTTGGCGTCCATTATTCTCCTCCGGAGGTGAATAATGGACGTGGAGAACTCTTCACACAATAAGAATATTCCACCACCCTTGATTTTCGCCTCCGCATTGCTCCTCCATTGGTTCCGTTTGTTATACTATGGTTCTTTTGATTTTGTTATGGGGACTTAAGCACAACTTTCCTTGCATGCAGCCCCATTCTCTGTTTTCATCCTACACTCACAAGATTGGGGTGTCACACCTTCTTTACAAATTTAGGCTACCGATTGGCTCCTTGTTTCTCTCAATCTTCACAAAAAAAATTTTGTCATAAAGTGAACAGATCAAAGCGACCAGATCAACAGAAAAAATGAATTTTCTCGAGAATTTTCTACTAGTGCATGAAGGCATATCTTCATGCATAATTTTAGTGGGTTTAATTTTTCCTTGTCACAAGTTATCCTTGAATTACCCAATTGACCATATATGGTTGATTTGAAATTTCAAGCTCATTTTGGTGTAGGCAGTTAATTTCCTTTGATTGTTTAAAAAAATTTGGACAGTTTTGAAGGTTAACTATTGAAAACTTTCATTTTTCATTGAAAAAAGTACATATTTGATCATTGATAGGTCTTCAAAGGCAAATATTTCCATGAGTGGAAGAGTAAAGCTTGCCAATTTTACTTCTTTTTCTTGCTTTTAGCAAAGTTTGCCAATTTCACTTGATTTGAGTTTGCCAATTTTACTTGATTCTAAGAAATTGTACTTATCCATTTGCTTTGAAAATGGTCCGAGTGGAAAGAATAAAGTGTTTTCATGATTTTCACCTTTGAAAGTTCAAACATGCAAGTGTTAAAATGGAGTTATATGTGATTTCTACTTATAAAAAAAATTACATTGCAACAGTTCCATGGTGGATTGCATAATGAGCGAGTTTGATAGCTTTTGATGTGAAATAAAGCTTTTTGGAAGTGCATTTTAGTGTGCTAACACTTTTTGTAGTTGCTCATGTCACTTCTAGTCCAAAAAAACTTTTATATGCAAATTTCTAAAACATTGTGGGAAAAGGCAATATACTAAAAATAGAAAAATGCACATTTTTTTTGTTATAATCTTACAAATCCTATGCAATTTTGCACTCAGAATTGGTATTAACACTAATAAAAAAGCTATGTAAACATCTATATGGATAGATGTTGAAAAAAAACAATTTGTGCGATTGGGGAACACTACAAGCCAATGCTCTTTTTTCATAGTCAACACACTTGGAAAGGCTTGGGCATTTGGGGGTTAAAGCATTCCTCCTTTGTGTGAATGTAGAAAGACTAACTCATAAGCTTATAAAAAACCTTATAAATGCTTGTTATATCTTAGAGTCAACTCTTACAATTGACCTAAGGGTCAACATGAATGAAATATCTTGAGACCACAGCATGAGGACCCCCATAATAGTAGGTATTTTCTGAACTCCTACTTCCGGTTTCAGTGGACATAAAGAACTTCGTCGAGTTCGTCCCGTGTCCGTCGCAGTCCGTCATGGTATTCGTCCCACTTTCGTCACCGGTCGTCGTCGTCGTCGTCGTCGTCTTCCTGTGCTTCGCCTCTCCTGCAAGAGTTCAGAGGTGAAGGTTTTGCGCGCTTCAGCTGCTGGTGGTGTTCCTTTCGCTTCAGAAAGGGGGAGAAAACGGACTTGCGGTATATTGTCACTTGCGCTTTGTCGGTGGTCAAGATGAAGGGAGCGCCGCCCTCGCCCACGGGCAGCGGCAATATGACCGCCAGCGGAAGCAGCAACAACAACGCAGGTGGAGGGCCCCGGTACCGGCACCGGAAGCGCAGCAGCTCGGACGATTCCCGGGTGAGTTTGATTTACTCACCAATTTTGTCTCTCTCTCTCTTAGTTAGGTTTTCTTTCTCTTTCGMTTTTCACCTTCAGGGAGGGATCGGTAGGAGAATTTATGAATCCTTTACCTTAAGCTTGTAATGACAGAAAATCGCCATGGCTTGTCGTGAAGTTTACGTTTTGAGCTTCGTCCTCGCGCCAGTTCATATGAAGTTTAAACGTCGCGGTTCRGCATCTTGAGATTGACCGAGAACCAAAGAATTAGGGCCTTGATTTCAGAGACAGTGATTGTTGGAGTTTCAGCTTAGAAATAAGAAAGAGACGAATGCACCGCACCTGTATGAGACTGGAGTTAGCATGGATGTCTGGAGTAAATTCTGAATGCATAGGTATGGGATGCATCGGTGCATCCGAACTTAGGGTTAAGAAATGGCACAAGCTTAGCTTCAGACTTGCGTTCTTGGATTTCAGAATTGCATGCCTCCAGATTACGCTGCCAGACGCTTCGACTCAGTCTATTTATTTTTTTTATTTTTTTTCTCTTTTTAAAAAAAAATTTCTGTAGTCGCTCGAGTGCGTATTTTCGATTTGTCCATGTATTTATTTTCTGTTTACGTTTCGAGCTTCGCCCCTGCGCCAGTACCACTGAAAATTAAGTGAAAGGAAAATCACAGTTCGGCATCTTGTGATCGACCTAGAACGAACATAATTAGGGTCCTGGAATCGGAGAAGGTACTTACTTGTTGCCGACATTCGGAGTCGACATCCTAGTTATAGGAAAATCCAGAATTCCCGTACCTAACTGAAATCACAGGTAGCCTGAACATCGATGCAGTAAATTCTGGACGGATAGGTATGGTGAAGAGCAGGATACTGCATGCATTTGCAACTTAGGGTTAGGGAGTGGCACAAAGCTTTAGCTTCAAGCTTTTGTTTCTGATTTCAGAAGTTCAGTGCACCAGATTAGGCTTCCAGATGCTTGCACTCGGTTCGCCTTGTTTTATTTGATGTCATTTTCTGTGGTCGCTGAAGTGTGTATTTTTGGTATTTAAGTATTGTTTCGTTGTGTGTTTCTTAAACCTTCTTTAGCTAACTCTGTCACGAATTATTTTGTAATGAAGGGAAACGGCTGGTTCCGCATCCCAAGACCTGCGTTATCCATTCCTCTTATGATGAAGAAGGTAGCGTGATTCCATTTACTCTGCATTTTTGAAGTAATTTAAGATCTGACAGCTAAGTTTTTGAAAGGGTGTCATTTGGTCATTATGTGTTATATGATGATGTTTTGCGGATTTATATTTTGAGCATCATGTCCCTATTAGCTTGGTCCGATCAATTTTGTCTGAGTTCTGGAACTTGAGAATGTTTTTTGTGATTTACCAAGCAGTCGTCTCGCGATGAGAGCAAGGCCGGTGGAGATAAAGAAACCACAGTGGAGGATGAGACTGCGAAAAAGTATAAGAGCATGTGGATAAGTGCTGGAGTTGATACTAGAAACCAGAACATTTCTTTACTTCCTCTGAAACACAGTTTTTTTTTTAACATTCATGGTCCCTGAATAATCGTCACTAAGTCGACAATGCAAGTCATATGATCGTTGTAATTTTTCTGGTGGTTTCAGTTCCCCTGGAAGGAATTTGGGGTGATGCCAGTGCAAACTCATGCAATGGCTTTTGGATTATTTGCATCTCTTGTTGCACCATTTGGGGGTTTCTTTGCAAGTGGGTTCAAGCGAGCCTTCAATATTAAGGTATCATCCTTGGACCGGTTCTCACATAGATGGTAGTTTGTATACGTGGTTTTTGCCCTACACTTTCTTAGGGGTTCTTTCTGGCTCAGCACACTGTCGTGTATTGGGGATTTTCATGGACATAAGTAGGTTTTCACCTAATGACATTTGTTGCAGACTGTGCTTATTATTTAAAGTCTTTTAATGTGTTTGCATGACAGGACTTTGGAGACAGTATTCCAGGCCATGGCGGTATAACTGATCGCATGGATTGTCAGGTTTGTTCCTGCGACACATTTTTCATGTAGTGTAGTATCAATGGATACTGAAACTGAGCTATTAGGAGACTGACCCTCATCAATTTCCAGACCCCCGATCTTGGCAGACATTGTGAAGGTCAAATGTGCTAGCAGCTTTTGTAGTTGATATTTTTGGTATCTTACTTCTCGCAAGTTGAGAATGTGAGGGGTGGAGCCATGTTTGTATGTCGTTTCCAGTTATCTTGAACTCCCTGATGAGAAAATAAAGTAAAATTGTAGGACCTGATATTCAACTCAATGTGATTCTTGCCCTTGATGGTTTCTTAATGCAGATGGTGATGGCGGTTTTCTCATATATTTATTACCAGTCCTTCATTTCTCCGCACCATTACTCAATAGAATCTTTCCTTGATCAGGTAAGAGAGTCCCTTCAGCTTCAATTAAAACCAATTCCTTTTCTTGAACCTATTGTTTTTGGAATTATCTACCACTAGTGGATATGTCATCGTTTACTTGGAACTCCTTTAGCCGCCGCACAGGTGCAGATACATTCTTCGATGTTTTCATTGTATTTTTAACWAAGTCATGTATTGTCCGATGGCTGCTATTCAGATATTGGTGAACTTGTCTCTAGAAGAGCAAATGGGTCTCTATAAGCAACTTGGCGAGGCCTTGACCAGAAGCCAACGGTGACATGCTCAAGCGTTTGGCAAGTTGAAGACGTGGGGATTTGACCCTTGTATGCGCATTGGATACCATCCTATATCTTCACTGTAGGTTGCCTAGCTGTACCTGTAGAAATTGTTGTTCTGCCAACTTGCCTAAGCTGAACCCTAAATCCTCGAGGTACGTTCTTTCTGTATATTACTAGGTGAGGCAGACTGTGAAATAGMCAGTGAGAGGACAAAGTGCACTGTATTTAGTAACGATTCTATTCAGCTTATAGCAGGTTATGTTGTAATTTTGTCAATTTGCGTAAGTGAAGTTTACATTCCTTATTAAACTTCAGCTAAAAGTGGATTTCTGGTGCATATTTTATCTTGTCCTTCTTGTTTGGGGTCTACTTTAACCCTTGAACGCCGTGGCGGACATTTGGTGTCCTCTGGATGACAAAGAATCAAACCGTGTAGGACAGAATTGCAACTTTTCATCCTCGGTATTAGGAGTGGAAAGGGAAGATCTTTTCTAGTACTTTGACTTCCAATGAGTCTATTTGGCTTTTCAAAGTAATGATGTCACACAGTATTAAAAATGCATGATTTCCACGGCCACCAGTCCGTCCTTCAAGGGTTAATAATATGTATTAGTTGGAAAACATTATGTTGGGATTCAAAGTTTATTGCCCTCGACATCTAAAGCTGTCTCGCACGGCTATTCTATTTAACCCTGAAACGCCTGAGAAAGTTTTGTGTCCTTCAAATGATTTTCGGTGAGGCCTCTCTAGAATGGGAAAAAAAAATTTAACCCAAATTTTTGGGGTGAGTTGCTTTAACCCAATTTCAACGGAAGGTGTTGATATTTTCTCCTCGTGATACTATTTGACTTCGTGATACACAAGAAAATGGCAAATATACAAATTTTGTTGTAGTGTATTTTGGCAATTTCTGCCCTTTCTTCTTAATTTGAATTTAGCCACAAAATGACCTTATTGAATTTGAGACTAACCATTCAAATGAAGCTTATCAAGTCTAGATTTATTTCAATTTGAAATTTTGAAAAAATTCTTATCACCTAAATGTCAAAGCACACATTTTGTCCAATAGAATTTTTTTGTGATAGAAGTGCAACTATTCATCTTTGGCATTTTCTGTGAAAAGAGATCTTCTATAGTACTTTGACTTTCAATGAGTACTTTTGGATTTCTTTAAACTAGTGATTCCCATAGTATCAAAATGGATGTTTTCCACAGTCACTAGTCCATCCTTGAAGGGTTACATTCAATATTTTATTGCAATTGAAATTTTAAATATACAAAATGATACGTTAAATTAACACTTTAAAACAATTTAGTTGTGCATGTCAATACTAAAACACTATATTTGTTCTAATTGTCTTAAAGAATTTTCAATGATTCTTGAAGTTTATAATTAACTTGAAAAAAAAAGTTTTTTTTTTTATAATCCTTGATTTTTAGAAATGGAGTTTGTTGTACATCTATGTTGACATATAGCTACTTTAGTGTTTTCCCTGATGTTTATTGCTTGTTATTGTTGACACAAAATAGCTAAATGTCAACATAAATGTCAAAAAAAATTCATTCCAAAAAATATGGGCTTGTCAAGAATAACACGGGGTCTTCTAGTGGTTGTTTATGCAGTGATTTGCAAAGAATTATATAAAGAACATCCAAATACAAGCAATTTATCATAAAYCAAATGCATGGAAATTTGTTATAATTTGAGGGAAACTTTTCTTGCAAGACAACATTTTTCTATTTTGAAATGCTAATGACATTGTATTGAACGTTGTAAAATCATAGACGTCTATGGTACAACTTCATTCTACAATCATCTTCAGTGATAAATTTCAATCACATATTTTTGAATGATCATCTTCATCCTTTAGAAGTCAATTAAACCATTTCTCACTCACAACAATGTAARTTTACAAGCAAGTGCCTCCATGCAATCATAGTTTTGAAAAATCTATAAATTCAAATTATGATTTGATTTGCATTGAATGTGCCTACAAATGTTGGATTTGTATGAACTTCATACTTCACATTTCATTTTTATTTACAAAACTTATTTTCAACACAACAAAAATGCATAGTTAATTTATATGGGATCTAAAATTTGATTATCAAAGAATCAAGAAGCCCTGTTAAGAAAAATGTTTTCAAGTATTGTAGATTTGTCTCATTTTTGTGGTTTAAAATTCAATGCCCAAATGTCATAAACATCCAAAACTACAATACAAACTCAACTCGGAATTACAAGAATTGACCACTACAATATTCTTGAATAATGGACATGCTTTGAGCTCCTTCTTGTTAACTCCTAAGTCTCGAGGTATTTTTTTTTGTCAAAAATGACTCAAAACTGCCATTTCTGCTTCATTCATCCTTCATTCATCCTAGACAAAAAAAAAAACTTTTAAAAAAAAAATCTAACCGTAAAATCTTATACTTACTTTCTTAAGACCATGTGGTATAAGTATCATGAAGTTTGACACTACGGATTGAAAGATATTAGCATTCAAAGTTGGAAAAAAGAAGTTTTTTAAACACCGGCTTGCAATTTCAAATGACTTCAATTACCCTTTGTGGAAAACTTTTGCACGAAAGACTTTGAATTTAAAAATTGTTGTGTTGAAAAATTGAGTTGAGAGTTTAGGATAAAAATTTCAAATAAGAAAAACTTGGTTTTCATTATTTAAAATTTTTTAAGTAGATGTAGGTTCAAGGTTGAACAAAACAAAAAATCGTTAATAACTCTAGGATGGGATCAAAACACAATATTCCCATTGGTAAGATTGTTCTAGCAAGTGAACTTGCACCTATCAAACAATGTTTTTTGAAAATTTGTGAAAAATGCATTTAGAAATGAAATCCATAAGTTATTTTTTCAAGAAGATGCTCAAATTGCCCAAAAAATAAGATTGTTCATAACTTTCACTTAACAAATCCAAATGGAATGAATTAAAGCTCCCTATGTGTATAAAATCAAAATCTACAAGAAATTAATTTTTGAAATTTGAAATTTTTTTTTGGGTGAGATGGTTTCTGCCCACCGCACCTAAAAAAAAGGATTTTTCTGTCATAACTTTTGCTCTCAATCACCGATTGAAATAAAAATTATATTACCATCAACCTAATGTGTTTTCCTATCTTCAAAAAAAAATTCAAAAAATCACGATAAATATTGAGACCTTACAAGCTTGCCCAAAATCCATTTTGTCCCCCACGGGACAATAGGACTTCAAAGGTTAATTTTATGAAATGATCTTATTTCAAATGCATATAGTATGCATGGGCAAGTCAAATAAAGAAAATGTAATTATATTGAAGCCTACAATATTATACTTCAAATTGAAACTATCTAAGCTATCCCAAACATTGATATTATTGTATGTATTAAATAAAAACTTATGTTTTTTAGCCTATAAAATCATTCAATGAATGAACATGAATCTACATTTAATTGAAAATTATATATTGCTATTTTATATATATATATATATAATTGTAGGTTTCAATATAATATTCATCAAACTATATCATGTAAATTAAAATTATACTTATGAGACTACTATTGTATACACTTTGCACTTAAATATAAACTAAGGGAAACTCTAATAAGTCACATGTTCAATAAAAAATTTAGAAAGTTCTAAGGAAGTATTAAAAATTCTTATATAGATATTTTTCTATGTATTACAAWGAATCCTTTATTTTACCATGATTGTGTCCTCAAAAAGACTTTATGAATTTTCTTAGCCTACTATATTACATTTTCCACTTTCAATTGGCGTTATTCCTAGTAGGAAGTATGCATCCTATCTCTTCCACATTATCTATCAAGTTTAACTAACRCTTGAAAATAAGGTACGGAGTAATATTTATTTTTGTGAACCAAGGAGATATAGTCATATTGCAACTCTTGTCATAAAATCTTTTGTGCATTTTTAGCTTAATTCTCTAGTTTAAGCTTGTTGCCTAATGTGCATTTGAAAGAATTGGATGATTGAAATATTTAAATATTCATTATTTTCTTGAAAAAAGCTTACATAGAATTAGAAAATCCTAACTAGTTATAGTAGATTCATTTACCAAACTTGTTTGGAGGTCACTCTTTATCTCAATGTTTGCAAGCCTTTATTCATACTAGGGTAATACTCAAAATTCCTGACGTTTTTTTGTCGATACAAGCTTCTATCAATACAAAGCCTCCTTCCCTTTGGTCTAGAGCCAATAAATTTTGCAGTGACTCAAATTTTGTCCACAAATCAGTGCAGCGCCTCATACCAGCTGATTCCTTTTGATTCCACGGCATCGTCCACGGCATATATAAATAACCTCAGTCCAACTCAGGTACGTGTGAACAAGGACCTCTCACTTCCAACTGATCCCCCAGTCGACAGACGGTTTCCGGAGTCTACTGCATCGATCCTGAATGTGCGAGTGAAGATTTGCTTCAACACAACAATTTCTCTGTTTCGATCCAACACTGCAAACGGATTGAATCGAAAAATGAGGCACWCCTGAAGACTCTGTTGATCGGTGCCGAAATGATCAAGTTTATTGCACAATTGTGAGCTTCTTAGGGTTTGGCAAGGATGGCGAAGAAGAAAGTGGAGGTGGCGAGTCAGACGAAGGAGGACCAGGTGTTAGAGAAGGAGAGCAAGAGGTTGCGGGATCTTGCGCTAGCGCGCGGGTTGCTGTCGGAGCAGAAAGCTGTACCGGAAGTGCCATTGCATCCAAATATTGGTAAGAGTGATTTTCTGGCTTACTATTGTTTGGATTGTTTATGGACTCGGAAAGAAAGACTGCGTAGTAGAAGAAATTTTTCTTTTCAATTTTTGCTAGATTGTTATCAATGTTTCGCAATGCCGACTGGAACGTAAGGGAAGCAGTGATCCGGGGAARACGGACTGTGACAGAAAATTTTCGATAGTGATTTTCGATCCTTGTATGTGTCCTTACAGCTGAAGGACATAGTCTCTACAATTAGTTTCGATAGAGTCAATGCAATCGAATATCAGGACTGTATATGGACCAAGGAAATAATAGGCTTCGTAAGAGAAGGAATTTCGGTTTGCTGTGGTTGCTAGTTTGTTGTCGTTATTTCGCAATGCCGATAGGAAGCTGCGAGAATCGGTGTTACCGGAAACATGGTAAAAACAGAGTATTCTCGTTCTCTAAATTCTTGTTCGGTAATAATTTGAACTTTTCTTGAACTCAATCTTTTTATGTACGCTTACAGCTCAAGAATAGAGTCTTTCGAAACAGAATCGAAAAAATCGCAGTCTAMGACAACTAAGAATATTTGCTAGAAATTTGAGAGCAGTATTTCGTTTTCTGGTAACCCTGGCGGGAAATGACATTTTCTTGTCGAGTCTGTGAATTTGATGTAGAGTTGATTGGAGTGATCRTTAGCCATCTCTTCTTGCTTATTTTAAGTGTTGCCACAATTTGTCGAATTCAATTGACAAGAATGTATTTGCTTCGTTTGATTTYAGGTATTCTACGATGTGACGGGAAAGACGTTTGTAAAAAGGGCCACAGAAAGAACAAGTACCTATTTTCTTTTCCCGGTCTCGTTGCTCCTGTTGCAGGTGGCAAATTCGGTGACCTGACTCAACTGGACTCAAGAAATCCAGTCCTGTATGTTGACTTCCCGCAGGCAAGTGGTGCCTCCCGGACACTACGTGATCTGTTTCGCTGACTATTTTCAATCTTGAGACCATCGATGGGAATATAACACCGTTGTTCTGCAGAAGATTAGCTTATCACTTATCATGCTTCTGTTATGATGGCAGGGACGCCTAAAATTATTCGGCACCATCGTTTATCCCAAGAACAAGTACATTACCCTGAACTTTGTTCGAGGGGCAGGGAACATACAATGTGAAGATATTTTTGAAAGTCTGGTAAATCATTAATTTTGACCTTTATGCTTTTCGTTAGCTATTAAACTGCAGAGATTGTATCGTTGGAGGACTTGTAGCATGATTTGCAGTGCTAGCAATTCATTCACTGTTATTGCCTTCATTTAGCAAACYTCTGCATGAAATTGAATTTGTTTCATTTTTTTTCCGGGACGGTCACTGATCAGGAGTGCAGCTGGAACGGTTGTCTTTTAGGAACATGTAGAAATTAGATTATTGAATTTMCTAAAGGTCTGGACTGGAATCAATTTCTTGAAGACTTAAGTCCAACATTCTTATCACGTTTCTATTGCTTCATTTATTAATCGTGTTCCAGCTAGCAGCTTAAGACAGTCGCACATGTTGACAGGTGGTGTTTTCGGAGGCTTGGTGGATCGGTACAAAGGAAGACAATCCTGATGAGCTGCGACTTGATATGCCTTTGGACCTTCAGCAGGTATGCCATGCACATCAGTCCAGATTTCTCCTCACACAGGAAGATCATATTAGAAGATCATGTCCGATGAACATTGACGTTCACTCTTCTGCAATATCTCATGAATCCAGTAGTTCTGTAAATCAATAGCTCATTTCCGTTTACAATCACAGTATAAGTTCCCACRTTGGTATTTAATAGGGTTTTGAACCTTAATGGAACTGTGCTTTTATTGCCATCAATGTACGCAACATAGAGTTCTGCTAAGACTCTTCGATCTGTGGCATTGTAAAATAGGAAAAGCATGCGGTGTACGACTTTGCAGGTGGAGCGGGTAAGCCAAGAAATCCTAAAAATGATGCTGATTTCCAGCCTTCACAATTCGAACCAGTCCAGGCATCACAGTTGGAGTCTAGTAAACTGAGCACTCCGAAGGCTCAGCTCAAAATGGACCGATGGCTTTCTCATACGAAAGATTCAGAAAATAAATCATCTGACAGCAATGCTAAAGCAAAGCACAGAATCTCAGATGAATGGGAKTCAGATGAAGATGGTGAAGGTTTARTCAACCTGGCAGAAGTGCAAACCCCCTCACGACAATCTGCTCGTACCGCTGGGAAGAAATATTCGTAAGCATGATAAAGCATTCCTACGCATTGTGCAACATTAAAGCACAAGGTGCTCTTTGTGATTACGTTGCTTGCAAATTCATTTGAATCACGTTGTAATCTTTCCAACATCAGGTATGTGGAGTCGTCCTCAGAGGAGAAAGAAACAGAAGACAGCAGTGGAGATGATGATTTAGAGGCTGAACAGAGAGAACCTGAAGGCAAGACTACCAACAGGTTTTACAGAAGGAAGGATGCAGATGATAGTTTCTTGGTTCCTGAATCACAAGCATCAAAAATGGATGTGGCAGGTGGAATACGTCTTCCTTGAATATGCTTTGTTGATGCAATGAGCTACCATTTACTGCTTAACTTCCTGCTTACCTCAATTTCTGAGAGTGTCAAGTAGTATTATGTCAGAGAAGATGATGCACTTAATATATGTTTTATCTTCGTTATGGAAGTATATTCTAGCTTCTATTTATCCTTCTATATTTGATCCAGATCCTTTGAATGGAAATCTTCATCCTGATGTGGCCGTCGCAATGGATGTAAATGATGATGAAGAAACTAATGTCATCGACCATTTAGCGGCTTCACAAACTTCAGCTCCAAGAAGCMCTGCAAGTGGCATACTGATATCAGACTCATTCCAAGGGGTTGCAAATGCAAGTACAGCAAGAGCAGGGTCCAAGCAGTCCAGTTTATCTACATTCTTTTTGAAGTCAAGCGAGAAGGTCAGTTTCCAGTAAATACAAGTGATAAGTGCTTGTGTTGTTTATTAACAAACCTTTCATTGAGTGAATATTTGATTTTGCGACTGCCTCTCTGTTCAGGAAAAGGGTACAAATGTGGAGCCGCCCATTTCATTGGTGGAAGTAGGTTAGTACATTATCTGATTTTGTGACCCTGTTTGTTTGCCTCACAAATTCGAATTTTACTGGGGAAGTAAAGTCGTCCAATTTGCAAAAGACACACTTGCTAACCTGGATTGTAATATCGTCATCKCATTCACAGTTTCTTAGTGCTTGTCGGGACTCATCGTTTGGACGCAGCCGCGGCGATGAGRTTTTTTAGCTTTATATTTCAACTTTGACTGCTGTGGCTTTTATGCAGGTGTCACTAGAACTTACCAAAGAACAAAACTCAAACAGGTGAATATGGCTCGACGAATGTTTTTTTTGCGTAGTAGAATATGAGAGTTCTAATTATTCTTTTTGAATGCTTGTCATTAAGCGTTCTCTGTGTGCTGAATATCTAAGATTGAGACCAGAGTTTAAAAATTCTAGACAATTAGAAATGAGTTTCGGGGAAGTAAGTGTATTTATTTTAACCGAGCAGTCCTTTGGATTATTTGCGTTGGTGGATGCAGTCAACCTTGGAAACGGATGACGCTTGTAAAGAGGACGGGAGCTTGACATCAAAACCCGAGGTAAATCCTTGCCGTTCAACAGTTCCTGGAGAAGCACCTCGTTAGCATCGTAATGGCAGCCCATGGCTAGATATCTTTTCCAACACAATCGCTGGCCTGGACATCTCCGAGCAGGGAGAACTAGTTTTAGTGGTCAGAATTTAGCGAATGTGTTGAGTGATACTCATTTGATTACCAACGCATTGTTTAGTCTCGAATGCAATATTTTCATCTTCATCAGCCTCTTTTGATGCATATTGATGTTTATATCTTTATTTGCAGATGGAACCGGTATTACTAGATACACCCCCTGAAAGCAATGGTTCTAAGCGCAAAAGAAAAGCTACTTCAGAAGGGAAAAAATCTCCAAAAGGTGGCAACCTGATGTGCTCAGGAACGAGTTCTGTATTGTTTATAGTATATTTTAGAGATGCCTTATGTTCCTGTACGTTTTTGCATAATTTGCTTTATCAGGCTGAGCTTCTCAAGGCTGGATGATTCATCACTAAGTTTCATTTCATTAATTGTGCTCTTTAGGAACTGGGAGAAAAGGCACATCGCCTGGCAAAAGACGAAAGAAGACAAGTGAGGTACATCGAAGGATCATTAAATCGTGTTAATTTCTTCGAAGTGTCTGTCAACAGCCGTTTTCATTAAGTCATCCAGCTTATCATCTTAAGCCACTGTCAATCGATTGCTTCATTCAGGAAAAGTTTAGACCTGCTGAGATTTTGCATGTTTGTGTACAGGATATTCAGTCAAAGGAACAGCCAATTGTGGTATGATACCAACCAATTAGCCTTGGAGTTACACGTCTTTTATGTCACAGAATAGATATTGCTTGAMTGTCGACTGAAATTGTGTTCCAGAAGATGTAAATTGATGATTGTACGATGCTGCTGTTTTACTCCCSKGTCTGGAGTTGTGTTTTTTTACTTCCACTCAACGTGGTCCACTTTGTTTTCTTTGTCTTTTGACAGGTTTCTGATGATAGTGATGCGGGTTGAGGACGAARRCGTGGTTTCAGAACTCTCTACTTCATTATTAAGTTGGTCAGTCCTTTCCAGCTGCCGTTGAAAAGTCCACAAGGAATGGCCTTGGTAGCAGATGTAAGACTAAGCAAGGTTCAGTCCACTGCCTTGTCGACGTGAAACACTCGGGAGTGCCAAGATATCAGCATCATTGGAGTCAAGTTTGTTAGATGTTGCTTTATGACACGAATTCTGATGCTCCTGGATTAGCGGCTTTTGGGGGTCTAGAATATCCGTGGCTTATCAAGCATCTCCGACTCGAGATCATATTGTTGTGTTCGAGTCAGATATTAATAGTAGTTTATGAACACCTTTCAGTCATGATRTGTATGTTGACATCACTACTTTGGTAGCCTGTGTTTCCAGGAAGTGAGTGCACTAAAGTGCACTGATTTGTACCTTCAATGCACTTACGTAAATTTGCAGAACCCTCTGAATGAGGTGATCTCAAGCTTTTGCAGTTGTGCAAGTCAAATAACTTATCTTAACCCTAGAGTGTCCTGATTCATCCCCAAAATTGACGTCTTGAGAAAAATCATTATAAGGTGCTATTTGGAAGCATAAATTGGAATTGATATACAAATAAAAGTTGTAGACTGAGAATTGAAGATTCCATTTGGACAGTTAGATTTGCCAATGCTATCACCAATATTTTTTTATAAATTTTGGAAGGGAAATTTCAAAATTCCTTCAAAATTTGAAAATATTATCATTTTTAGAGTGAATTTTTTTGGAATGGATTTGAAATGAGGTTCTTTTGACATGATGATTTTTTGAAATTTTTGTGATTTTTAAAATCTATGACCACATTTTGGCAAATCCACTGTTGAATTAAAGTCAATGCAATTTTGGCTCAGTCAACCACTTGACGTACTTGCACATTGGTAATTTTAGAAAATATGTACTCTAAGAACATCAAATCCAACCCTTAGATAGAATAGCAATTTGATGTAGTATCCCTACAAATTAGAAAAACTTTCATCCAAGTAGTTGGAAGGATGAAACTGCAGTTTCAATCTGTTCATTGTCCAGTTTCTCGATGTCGGCACACTCCAGGGTTAATCCGGCTTGTACGGTACACTGACCTACAAAAAAGGTTGTCGCCCTCCATTTGGACCCTTCGGTTTTTTTGGCATTACTCATAATGAAGTTGAATTTTTGTGTTTCCCTCAATCAGCATTTGTATCTTAGGCAATCCCCTTCAAGCATACCAACTTTTTGGTTTCAAAAAACGAAACTCCATTTTTGGTGAATTTAAAAAAGAAATTCATGGTTTTACATAAAAATTTACAAAAAAAACATTGGTTTAAGTGTTTAATATTGGTTTGAAACTGAAAATTTAGTATGCTTGAAGGGGATTGCATAAGATACGAATGTTGATTGAGGGAAACACAAAAATTCAACTTCACTATGAGTAATGCCAAAAAAATTGAAGGGTCCAAATGGAGGCAACAACCTTAGAAGGCATTGTACATTGGGGTTGCATAAAAATACATGATGGCAATTCTGGCCATTCAATTTTCTTTGCACAATGTGAAGCAAAGTTAAAAGTTTTTGTTATGCAAAATCATCATTGATATCTTACACAATTCCAATCAAGCATACCAAATTTTGGTTTCAAAAACCCAAATCTCCAGTTTTGGTGAATTTTTCCATTTAATTTTCATGATTTTACATGAAAATTCATTGAAGAACATTGATGATGAATTTTTTTAACTTTTTTGCAAAAACATATAGGAAACATACACATGCACATCTTATGTTTCTCCAAACATCTCCAAAAAGTTTCATAATTCCTTCCAAAGAGATTTCAATAGGGGTGTGACAATGCCCTAATTTCTTGAAAATAGATATCTCTTTAATGTAAATAGAATTCTGCATTTTGCCTTCTYATCACAACTAATTTCATACCTTTGAGCGTGATGGTACAATTCCTTTGCAAAAATCTAATTACATTAAAGAGATATTGATCTATTTTCAAAAATTAGGGCATTATTACATCCACACTAAAATCTCTTTGGAGGGAATCGTAAAACTTTTTTGGAGATGTTTGTCAAAGGTATGGTATGTGCGTGGATGTTTCCTACACAAAAAAAATTTAATTCATCACCAATACTTTTCAATGAACTTCCATGTAAAAGTGTAAAAGCATGAAACTTAAATTAAAAAATTCACCAAAAATGGAGATTTGGTTTTTTGAGATCAAAATTTGGTATGCTTATTGGAATTGTGTAAGATATCAATGGTGATTGTGCAAAACAAAATTTTTTAACTCTATTCTACATTGTGCAAAGAAAACCAAATGGCCAGAATTGCCATCATGTATCTTTATGCAAACCCACTATACACTTGGCAAAATTACAACTACTAATATTTTTAGTTTGTTTGCATTGGGCTCACTATCCTATCCTCTGAAAAGATGCATGCCCTTGCCGATCCCCCCTCGGTGATTATCTAGAGCCGTTGATTTAAGTGTGTGAAAATGGAACCCCCTCCGCTGCCGTTGATCGCGACTCGAAGAGAGTAAAGGATGACTGTTGATCTTCCGGCAAGGTGGCCGTTGATTTGATGGACTAGGGTTTCCTCTCCGCCATGCCTCCAGGGTTTCTTCTTTGCCGCCCTTGTCAGTAACATTCCTCTCTGTTGGTCGCGTTTTGTTGATAATTTCGGATCGGCTGATCTGCTGCGTCGCGCCTCCGAGGTAGAGTTCTGCTGGTCCTGCTTCCACGCTTCGCCTTTGCTGCTTCCAATTTGGTGTCGTCTCCAACATGTCGGACCTTGGAGGCGCTGAAGTCTGTGACTTAATTGCATTGGAGCTCAAAGCTTGTACCTTGGAGGCGTCGGAGGTGTGCTCACTTCAGAAGGTTGAGTTCATTTCAGAAGTTGTTTTATGAGATCTTCAGAGTTTGAATTTTTCAGATTGTTGAATTTGGTTTCTATTGAGTGTAAGAGCAGGATGCGCAGGAGTACAAGACATCTTCTAGGGTTTACTGGGGTAGTTTTTGGACTTCACATTTCTAAATTTGGCTCCTGACTGATGACTTAGTATTGCTTTTGAATACATAGTGAGAGAATGCCAATTTTTGAATGGAACACACATGTTTTTGAAAAGGGGATGCAGCGCATGCTCTTTCGAGACTCTTTGCAATTACAGGCATACTTGCATTCAAACCAAAATTTGCAAATTGATCCTTGGTACAATATGGATTGGCTGATGTAAAGCTTTGGTTTTGCTGGTGAGGGCCGAGACTTTGTTGTTTTGTTTTGAAGTTTATGCTGAGGATATGAGATTTTTATTCGTTTTTGGTAAGAAGCTGAATTTTAAAACCGATAGAAAATGGACTTAGTACCCCTTCCTAATTTTTTGCAAAAGCTTCACACCTAGTGGGAAAATGACACATGTACCCCTTCTGATTAATTCATGTGTAATTTTCACCCAAAACAACACTCACTAACACTATCCACCCAAAACAACACTCACTAACACTATCCACCCAAAAGACAGGTTACACAATTCCTATCCCTCCAAAAGAGAGGTACCCTCTGGTTTGCATTAGTTTCCCCCTCCTTTCAAAAAAATTTACAAGTCGTTGATTTTTTTTTAAATGATTACTTTCCAAATCATCGTTGATTTCTCAAAAAATCACAAACTGTTGATCTTGTGAGATTTAATTTGAGCTGTCCAAATATGAATATGGATACAAATATGAAATGAATACTAAATACAGATACATCACCGTATATAAATACGTAGTGAATATTAGATATGGGTATAATATTGAATACAGGTACTGGATACGAGATGAATTGTCCCATATTGATTGTCAATTAAAGTGGTTTTTCAAAATTATAAGGGAGGAAGGGGRGTATGAAAATTTAAAATTTTTTTGAACACATTGTGAGGCCTCATGGTACTTTTGCCTCACTACGCGTTCAAATCTCATCTATTGTATTTGAAGTAGCTTAACTGCTTAAGGATGTTCTAATACGACATATGGAAGCAAATTTCAACATATGTTGAGGGAAATTATCCACAACCACTTTTGAAATCAATAACGATTTTGAGAAAAAAAAGATGCAGCAAGAAATTTGTGACTACAAATGGGTTTTGGATGCTTTACATACAAAAAACGTATTGGACCACATCGGAGAAGAAGGAAAATTGAACATCAAATTGATTTTTCACCTACCTCATACACTTGAACTGACGCATCTACACCAATTGCAAGTAACATATGCACCGAACGTATCGGTGGCCAAGCGAAATATGGCTCAAATGACTACAACAATAGCCCAACCAAAAATATGCTTGATCCGACAAATTTTTAAAATTGACATGGAAAATTTTATGCTAATTCATTTCAAAATTGAAAATCTATGAAAGTGGCAATTTATTGATATAAAAAAAAGAAAACCCAATTTTTTACAAATAAAAAGAGAGAAAGTAAAATTTCTAGGATTTAGGAAAAAAAAAAAAATACAAAAATACAAAAATCATTATTGTAATTATATATATATAATTATGAAAACCATCTTTTAAAATGAATTTTTGAATCATCAATCAAATTAAAAGATAATATTGAATATCAATATTGAACTTTAAAAAATCTAAAAAAATATTCTCTAAAAAAATAATGCAAGCTACCTAAATTGAACAATTTAAAAACCTTGCTTGTTCTGGGAAAAAAAGAATTCAAAATGTAGCTTCTTAAGAAATTTAAAACGAATCCAAACATTGCTTTGTTCATGGAAAAAGGAAAAAAATCAAGAACCTAGGTTGTACAAAAAAACAAACCCTATATTTTTGAAACATATCTTGTTTCAAAAATAAAAAATACATTGAAGAAACATACATGTTCCAAAAGGATACATGTTCCGTAAAAATGCAAACTCCAATCGACAATCTAAAAGATCCTACTTGCTTACAAACATGTGCTCTTGTAGTTTGAATTTTTCTAGAAAGCACAGTTGTTTTTTTATCCAGAGGCAACAACGATACATGTTCCGAAAAATATGCAAACTACAATGGACAATCCAAAAGATCCTACTTGCTCACAAACATGTGCTTTTGTAGTTGAATTTTTTCTCAATGGCAAGGTTGCCTCCCTTTCCGAGGCAAACAACGATACCCTTTAAGAGAAAATGCAAAGCACAACATTGAAGGAACCCCAATTGTGAGATGTGGTGTGGAGAGATTGTTCTTATAATGAATCCATTGTCCGGCATGAATCCTCAAATGATAAGGGACAATTTCAAGATGAGAGCTTGACCACTCATTGTGAAGACAAAGGAATTGTGTTCAATGCAGAAATTTAGACCTCATTTAGGCATAGTAGAATAATTTTTTCCAAAAAAATTGAATTGACAAAAGTTGGTAAATCAATCCTACTTTCATCTCCAAAAATCTGGTTGTGATTTTGAGCCTCCAATCAAAGTTATGGACAATATTTTTTCACAAAGGATGTTTGAAAATGTCAAAGAAAATGTCTCTTCAAATCCCTCTCTTAGTTTTGTCCAAAACCTTCAATTGGAGACTCAAAATTACAAACGGGCTTTATGGTATTAAAGTTAGCGTGATTTTCCTACCTTTTTGAGTTCAAGGTTTTTTGACCAAACTTATTCTATTACACACCAAAATTAAGTCTGAAGTTCCACATTGAATACAATTACTACCCGTATTATTTTATTTTCATTTTGGTTTAGTTTTGTTTATTTTTTCTTGTGTACTTCTAATTTCATTTCCTATTTTGTTATATTTTTGTCACTATCACTAGAAGAAATCTGCGTTTTTGGTGACAAGCCCAATTTTTGGGAACGGATTTTTTGTAGTATCTCTGTGGACATCTAGCTGTTTCTATGTTCACATTAACATCCAATGTAACAGCATGGAAATATAAAAACACCTAGATGTCAACATAGATACTATAAAAATTCAAGCCTGTCATCGAAGACACAAGGTTTTTCTAGTGTATGTTATCACTATTTTATGTTTGCCCAATTTGGTTACTTTACCAAATCTTGCTTAAAGTAATTTTAGTTTGAAACCTCTATTTTTCCCTTAGAATTTTTCCTCTTGTTTTTTTTGTAATTGCACTTTTTAGTTTTTCACCATGAATTCCCAATGTTTCCATCGTTATCTAATGAAAAAATTCCTAATTGATGGTTATGGTTTGATCAAAAATACTAAGACTTTTGGATTTGTAAATTCACATACATTGTTCTAATTCGCAATTTTTAAAAGGTGAAGAAAAATGGTGGTTTGTGACATCCCCAAAAATGTTATTGGATTTCAATTGGGTGCACACCAAGCATATGAATTAGAAGTAGATATGTAATTGGATAGATTTTTTTTTTCAAATTTTTATTATCTTATAAAAAAATCCATCATGAAATTCAAGGAAGTAGATTGAAGAATCTAAAACAAATCTTTCTACCATTGGACACCCTCTACAATGCAATGGAGCATGTAAGGTAATTGTTCCTCATTGCTCTTGCCAATAGCCAAAGATGAATGCATATTGTCCAAGCAAGGTATGCCTGACACGAAGCATCTACAGGAAAAAACTTGTATTCATTGTGAATATGTAGATTTTATTCTTTACTTAGGTATAACTTCTACCCTTTTATTTCTTATTTGTAATTTTTTAATCTCATAATTTGCTCCACAATTGCCACGGTGTTAATAATTTCATATTTTGTCTACTATGTAAAAGGAACCATTACAAAAATGTGAAATATGTGAATATGTAGATCATATGCTTTACTTACTACTTAGGTATAACTTCTACCCTTTTATTTCTTATTCTTAGTATTTTAATTTTTTAATTTTTTAATTTTTTAATCTCATAATTTTCTCCACAACTTTGCCAAGGTGTTTGTAATTTCATGCTTTGTCCAATACATAAGGGAACTATCACAAAAATGTGAAATATTAAAATCAGAGGCCCATGCATGGTCGCCACATCCTAAAGGGATTAAGGTGAAAACACCCATAACCGTTAAAATAAATAAATCATCGTAGATGGAGGCACTTTTTTCAAGAATAAACAATCTTGTAGTATTAGCAATTGAAAATCATGACTTTTCAAATTAAAAATTCAATTTTCTTGGATATAAGATGAAATTAATGTGATTTTTCAAAGTAGGATCTTTCTAGACCGTTGGGACCATCACATAGCATGGTCATAAAATTGAAATCTAAAAAATTAATTGTTAACTAATTGTAATTAAGAGAATAATTTATTTGCACTCTTAGGAACAATTTCAATGAGAAGTCTACTTGTTAGGAATGGGTTCATAGGTGGCTTGGGGTGTTTATACCTTGTGTAGAATGAGCTAGTAATGACATTGTCATAGCCTTGGATTCATAGGCGACTTTGGGGGGGTTTTCCTTGTGTTGAACGCACTAATAATCATATTGTCATTGTTTTGAGGATATTTTCAATGAATAATATTGCAAATTCCTTCATTAAGATATTATTGAATTTTTTAAAGAAGAATATGCTTAATCCACATATCACCCTCGTAGTGTATTTCGACCAATTCATGCTATTTACTTTTGATGTGAATTTTAGCCATAAAAATGATATTTTTTGAATTTGAGTTTATGCCATGAGATGAAACTTATAAAGTTTAGTTCCAAATGACAAAAATTTGGTGAATTTGTAAATTGTAGTGTTTAATACCAATATGAACTTTGGGCATTGTAAGCACTTATTTACCTACCCTTGGTAAATACGCGAGCTTAACCCGATTCTCAGTTCTAATGGTTAATTTTGGCTAAATGGGTATTTTTAAACATTGGTCCATTGTGCCTTCCGAGCAATGAATCTTGTTCAATCTTCTAACTATGCAAAAGATGTAAAATTAACCAATAAAACCTAGGCAAAGTGAGTGAAATCGCTTTAACTAACTAGAATTACTAAAGTTGCAGTAACTTTTTCTAGTAATTTTTAAACTATCTTAGTAACTTTCTCTAATAATTTTTAAAACTACCTCGGTAATTTTTTATAGCAACTTATAAATCACTACGGTAATATTTTCCAATAACTTGTAAAATTATCTTTGTAACTTTCTCAGTAACTTCTATTTCCTAGTAAGCTTCAAGTTTGTGAATGCTATGAAAATATCAACAATAACTTGAAAAAACACTTGTGTTTAACTTTAATATATCACAAAAGAATTGTAGACTTAAAGTCAAAGCTTCACCGTTCCAACAAGACTTAGAAAAATGGGGGACTTTGAGAGCTTTGGTTCCAACTTAAAGATTTTCCAAAGATTCAACAACAAGATTCTAAATGTGGACTTTGAGAGTTTTGGTTCCAATCCAAAGTCTCTCTAAAGACTCAACAAACAAGACTAAAAATGTGGACCTTGGAAGCTTTGATTCCAACCCAATGTCTTTCCAAAAGACTCAACAACAAGACTCCAAACGTGGACTTTGAGAGCTTTGGTTCCAATCCAAAGTCTCTCTAAAGACACATCAAATACAAAAATTGGGACTCAAATGGCCCAAGAACTTGACACTACACGATAACAAACAAAAGAAAAGGTCCTGAGAGAGAAGAGTGATTGCCCTTGTATACTCTTCCGAGGGCACCTCACTCCTCTCTTTTGCAAGTGGTAATCTTATCACTAAGATTTTCATCCCTAACTTCAATTTTTCTACTTCTATATTGGTCCAATTTTCTAGCTTTTGGAGATTAAGTTCAAATCACAAATAGATTGCGCCATTGGCTTTAGAAGAACATTTTTTAGTCACAAAGAACCCTCTCCTTTTTCATACACCTAAAACTCATCAAAATTTAATGCCAACTTAACAAACAAACTGGGTAAAAATCCAACTTTTGGAGGTTGACTTTTCTGAGAAAAGTAACTAGCCTAGGGTACTAAGTAGGTATGAGGGAGTAAAAAAGACCTAACTTCAACCTCATTCCGATTGTGTATACTCCTGAAATGCCGGTCAAACTCCACCGTAACTTTAATTTTGCCGATTCTTGGAAGATTTTGTTGATTTGAGCACTTGTGGCTATCAAAATGTTTTGAAGCTTGTTGGAGAGTTTTATTAACATAAAACAAACTATCCTAATTTTTAGTGAGATTTTACCACATTTTGAATAAATTCCACAAATTTACTATTGGAGGTTATAGTGGTTAACCATCTGGAAAGGCATCTTTTGGGTATCAGAAAATTTTGAAATTTTTTGAGGGACCTCCCATGGAATCCCAAAAAGATATGTAAGCCCATCACCGGACTCTACATATTCATCAAAGAAAGTAAAATGCCGCCGCAACTTTTAATTCTTGGATTTTGGGGAATCTTCCAAACGAAAAGGAATATGGGCAAATCAATTTTGCGGATGAGTTTTTAACCTAAGATAAACCCCTAAGACTCCGTCCTTCAGCCATAAATTTCCGCCACCATTATGCCACGAGTTTACCTAACCTACAAGCTAACAATTGGGATTTCTACGGAAAGTGGGAATCATCGAGAATATTGAAATCTATCCATGGAATTGGGTTTTAGGATTCTCACCAAATTCTCTTAGACTAATTTTAGCTAATTTTGGTCACATGCACCGTAAATAGGGCTCTTCGGGATATTTCTACAAATGCTTGATATTTATTGCATTTTGGCAGTTTCTAATCTATTAACAGGCGAAATTTGAATCTAATTGGAAAAAATACTTAAAACATATCCAAATGCTATATGGATATATCACTTTCCTATTTGGATTAAACACTCATTTTTAGTTTTTTTGTATTTTTTTACCAAYTTTATTTTGCAAAAATTGCACAAAAATAAAGCATCAGTTCCAAGTGACAAATATGGGACTCACAGGCTTATAAACATGGTTTGTTGATTTTCAATTTTCAAGTGATATAATAACCTTGGTTTATACTATGATGTGATGTACTATAATATAAATCTTCAATGAAAATTCAAATTTTTTGAGCATATTCTATATTTGATATGAATTTCTTTTCATTTGAATTGTAGACTTAAACAAATTTACAACAATTTTAAGTTTTTCCAGAAAAGAATTTGAAAATTTCATAACTTGTAATAGACATATCATTTCATCTCTGAAGAAAATAAACATAAAATTTTTCATTCATATCTAGTTGTAAAATGTCAGCAAATTGATGGATACTGAGGCTTGAAGCCATTGGTCATGGGTCCGTCTTTGTAGGATTAAAGGTAGAAGCACCCCTTACAATGCATTTAAGGGTTTTGGAATATGGAGACAAATCGTTCGAGGGGAAAAAAAACGAAATTCAATAGGAATTGAAAAGGAAATAAAAAATGTTGACAAGAGCAATAAAGATTTAGTTGCAAGTATGAGGTCATAGTGATTCTTTAAATTGAAAAATAGAAATAATTGTAAACTTGCTCGTAGGGGATGTCTATTATAGAGTCTAATTGAAAATGTTTTCAAACCCATAGGTATTCATAAGCTGCCCCTCATCCACCTAATCATTTTAATCAGTCACAATGCAACTAATTACATTACATCCTCTACTAAACTTGCTCCCCAACCCACAAGCATTCATAAGCAATGCATAGCTCATCCTTCACCTTCATTTTAAAGTACTTGTTGATCATGGGACAAAAAACAATAGGCATGGATACAAATATAGGGCACTTCCATGGAGACATTGATTTTAGTAGGTGCTCTTACCTTAAATCTACAAAGACGTTGAGACACTAAGGTTGGGTTTAGACTAGAGTTGAGAACCATGTCCAGATAACCACATTAGATTTTTTTTGGACCATTTAAAAGACTGCGAGTTCCCGACCTATGGAAACGCATTGGAAACTTGGGGAACTCTACCACGTAGACAATCTGACGTGGCACAGAGATTTCCACGTCGATAATATAAAAAAATTAAATTAAGTATTAAAATCTATTGAAAAAAAATTTACTAAAAAAAAATTAAATTAAATCAATTTTCAATTTTTTTATAATTTCTAAGATTTTTGAATTTTTTTATTTTTATTTTTATTTTTTTGAAATTCAAAATTTCAGACCAACAATCGTTGGTTCCCTACGTAGGGAACAATCCCGAAACAGTCTCCTATGGGGTTGAAAAAACATCTAATGCACACCAATAATATTGCTCCCAACCAATAAGATCYAGGCTCTTAACCACTAGGATTGCCCAATTTCCAAAATTTCTTGGTTTTAGACTCTAGTCTAAACCTGGCCTAAGTATTCAATGGAAGACAAAAAATCCCTCTATGCAAGAGACAAGTCCAAATGTTCCTCCTTGGAATTTTGTGTGAAAACTGGAGGTCTTGCACAATAGTTTGACCTCCAACGAATGTTCTTGAGTTTTTAACTAGAGATAGGAGGATCTAGTATAGAATGGCACTAATGAAATTGTTTCAAGCTTGAATATTGCAAAGTTTATGAAATATGTGACATAGGTATTGTCTAGATCAATCTTGGGATTGTTTGGTGTTGTTTGGGCTTCTAACCCCGTTGTTTTGTCACCTTCATTAGCTCCAAAACGCAAAAAAAAAAAATAGGTGTACATGCAATTGAAAACGCAAAAAAAAAATATCTCGCTCAATTACCTTGAGTCAAATGCGACCATTGCCTTTCTTACATGCCTTCTAGTCCTTGCATCGCTGTCGCCACTTCTACCCTACAACAGTAGCAAAACTYGGTTGTACAATCTTGCCACTTCCAATTGGATATATCGATTGCAAAGCTACACTACACCACAAGCCCAAACAAGCCCAAGATTGATCTATACTAGCTGACCACACAATCAACAAAATAGTATGTTGCATGTGTTTTGTTTCGAGGAGTTCATTTTGCAAGAATCTATTAAATTACACTTCAATTTTGTTTCACATGCGTTTTTTCGTAAAGGGCATAAATTTAATTCTATCTAGTGCTTAGTGGATGAAAATTTATCCAACATTCATCCAACATCAATAGACTAGTTTCATCTGGGAATTTTGCGAAATGATGTTTTTGTCGAGTTCTGTGTATGGTCAATAGCTTTTGAGTTTTGTAATTTATAGAGTCTTTAGTCTTGTATTTTGGCAATAATCATTGGATAACACTAAGTTCATGTGTTTTGTTTTAAGAATTTAGGTTCATGTGTTTTATTTTAAGAGAAATTTTATTTGAATTGAATTTAACTACGTTGTATTTTAAGTTAAACTTTTTTTCTGTTTATAGATGACTTGAAAAGCAAATTTCTAGAAGGAATTTTTTAGATGGGAAGAAGGAGTTGAATACATTGGGCGTGCTTTTGCAGACATGAAGGAAGTGGCAAAGTGCATTTTGGCAAATCTTTTAATCAAGGTCAATCTAGGGTTATCTATGTGGACGTGACTATAGCTTATTACATTCGGRTGTCCATTGGCATCGGTCTGGACATGTCCAGATGCGTCCAAATTGCGTTGGGATCCAAAATCTAAATTTTTTTTGGGACGACATGGACGGCCTATCCGTCACTTGGACGGTCATGGTGTCGATTTGGACAATATAGCGATAGGCCGTCAACCAAATGGTCAGAGTGTCCAAGAAAAAAAATTATTTTTTTTATATTTTTTTTTATCCTGACGGAAATTGAGCTTGGATCTTGGTGGAGGTCGGAATTGGATCTTGCTGGATATTGGGGTTGGATCCTGACTTTTTGTCATAGTCATGTTTGTCTTGATAGGACATAACTGTGACCACCATGGGTCAATCGGCGATGAATACAGCTCTAAAGATTTCACAATGCCTATTTTATTTGTTGCTCTTGACATGGTGAACTTGCAGCATAGATCATTGACTAAGTTGACAAATCAAGTTGAAAATGTTGCAGAGGAGATCAAGGAGGTCAAGTACAATCTGACAAATATGACGAGTTAGGTTGAAGTTGTTACCAAAGAGATCAAAGAAGTCAAGCAAGATTTGAAGGAAGCAGTCGAGGAGACAAAGCGTGGAGCATATTGTTGTACTTACTACTTTTTTGAAGATTCAAGAGAAAGCAAGTTGAATAGCAAGTTGAAAAGCAAATAGCAAAGTAAGCCTTTAACCTTTTTAGTCTTTAATTTTTGAAATACTTGGATTATTTAATTGTTTTCATTTGAAACGTTGTAATGGCTTGAGTGCCATGCAATAAAGCCTTTGAGTCTTGATTTCTTTGAACAATCGAATTGAGCGTGGCATTTCAATGGAGGATGAGCACCCAAAGCAGCCTGGACAAGAGACATTAACTTCAAACAATGTTAAAAAGTTTGAACAGTGAAGTAGATGTAGAAGATGTTATTGGTATTTGTCTGTGATTTTGTGACATTTCAAACCTTTTTTATGGGTTTAAATACAATTTAAATTTTTCACGTGAAATTAAGTTGATGAAGTGCCAATTTGTGTGAAAATTGTTTGATCATGGTTATATAGTTTTTAGGTTAAAACATCTTGGAATTCTCTTGCAGTCCACGCAAACCTCTCAATCTATTATGGTTGATTTTGTTGGCCTTTTGGGAGAGGTAAGATCAAGTATACAACGCTCGTGATTGTGATCTTGTAAACTACGATTCGTTTTTTGCCATATTAAATTCTAGAAATAAACATCATAATCCACTCCTTCTACAAACTCTCTCTCAATATGATAGAAATGCGCATTGTGGAGGCCGGAGTTCATTAGCGTCATGTCCAACAATTGTATCTTGTTCCAAAATGAGCCTAGAAGCTCTCGGTAGGGTTTACTCTGCAAGCTCAATAGCCCATTGAGGTTTTCTAGCTCCTCCGCATGGCTGTTGAAGACCTTCGTGATGGTAACGGACTAATCTGCAATTTAACACTATGGGCAGTTGATTCCCACCTTTGGAATAAAATGTACACAACCGGGTTCTTAGTGTTTGAATTTTTAATGGGTGTTTGATGCATTTATCCACTTTTACCTTCCAAGAATGGATCTTCCAATTTCCCTACTCCTAATTAACTCACTTATGGTTCATTATGCAAATTAACCCACGTATAAACGCTTTGCAATTGATTATTATAGTCAAAAATCATTTCTAAAAATTGTTAGTCCAACAAAAAATTGGAATAGCCTAAGTTGTAAAGCTTATTTTTTACTTTCCAAAATGATAAAGAAATCCAAATTTGACCATGATTTCTAAAAGATATGTGCGGATGAAGTTTGGCTCTAAATCTAACCGTTAAAACTTCATCCTACCTTTATTTTTTCATTATAACTTGGATTTTCAAGTATAGACTAATTTCAAAAACTTATGAAATACTACATCCACTTCTGGTCCTAGCTTGTCCCTTGATTATTCTTTTCCTTAGTCAATAAATACCTAATTGCGACTATTTTTTTTGGAAATTTGGATTTGGATTTTAATTTTAGGATAAACTAGTTTTATCTTTGTAGGATCTGATTTTGCCATTCTATATGAGCCAAAACTTTAGACTTCAAATTTCCAAATAAAGGTAATATTCAGTAAGCAAATTTTGACCGTTAACCCTCAAAGGACCAAGACACATTTTGGGCAGAATTTGTCAAAATCTACCCCTTTGTGGAGCAGCAAGAAAAAAAAGAAAAAAAAGAGTTCATTTCCCAAAATTCAATTGTACAAATTTGTACTAGACTTTTCTGGGAATGTGTGGAAAAAATTTCAAAAACTTTGACCACAGTGCTTGAAAGATTATAATGTTTGAAGTTAGGTGAAATTGTTTTTTTTCAACCTTGTCTGATAGGGCCTAGAAACTTTTGTGCCTTCTAGAATGATATTTTTATAGTGCACATAATTATTTATTTTGACATTTTCATTTTGTATCATATAAGCTACATTCCTGCCAAATTTCAAAATTATAGGAATAGTTTTGCACATGCTGGCCAAAGCTGCCAAAGCTGCCCGCAAAGTTTAGGGTAGCATAACTTTTGATCCGGGCACGTGATTGGAAAAAAAAATAGATTTTCAAGAAGGGCGTACATAGGTACTCATTGCATCCAAATTTTATGAACATCCAATCCAAAATGACTTTGTAGGAACCTCCCCGAGATTTCTTGCGTACATTGAAAGGACACTTGGTCCTTTAGAGGTTAACCGGTTTCTCAAAATTTACTCTTCAATTTCTTTACCTTTTTAAATCTAAATTACTTTGGTTTTTACTTTCTAACTTTTATTTCTGTAAAAATTAAAATTTCTTGTCTTTAACTTCTACTTATTCTAAAATCTAGATTTTTTTCAAGATTCTTTTAAGAAATTCTAGATTCCTTGGTAGATTCTTTTAGGATGAATTCTGACTATTCATCCAATAAAGAGAAAAAAACTCTTAAACAGTTTTGGAAAATAGTTATAACAACAATAGTTTTGCCATATTAGAGAGGTAAGCCTCAATTTTCCAACACATGTAGAGGGAATAYTAGCATWAAAAYGTTAKTATTTTGGCRAYACCTTTGCCGTATTAGAGAGTTTAACCTAAAAACTATGCAAGAACACAATAGTTATCACATACGGGACTTTAAGAGTTTTAATTCTCACTCAAAACTTCTCCAATGACTTTTAAGACTTACATGGACCACGTATTAATCACATCTAGATTCTAGGGGGATTTTCTTCAACAAAGTTGAGAAATCCCACACAAAAGAATTTGGTAGAGAATGGTTAGTAGTTGGAGATAATATAAAACACAATCAAGCACGCACTACTTAGGTATTCAAGCTAATCGCATCACTAGAATTTGGCTTGAATATCCTTAGGATTAATACCATGAACTTTAAATACAAAAGACCACACAATAATTATCGCAACAATCTTCAAGACACCAACACAATACAAGCTAGAACAAAGGGACCCCAAGTCCTTTGAGTCTTGCTTAAACACACAAGAAAATTTTAGAAATCCAAGAGCAAAAATGCTCCAAATGCAATTAAAACAATTTTTGTTGGAAAATTGCCAAAATTCCAACAACGTGGCTACATTTGGCACAAATACAAAATTCAAGAAAAGGTGAAAAGTGAAGGGAGGGCAAGGCCTTTGGCCTCTTCCCCCCCCCCCCCCCCCAATTTACTTACAAATTAACCTAAGGAAAAACTAGAAATTAACGTTTAAGATTCTACATTATTGTTGTGACCATTCTAACTTTCGGAGAAATGCTCCAATCGCTAAACGTACTAAGTCATTGTCTTCAAAAGACCTAAATTAGCCTAAGGTACTCCCTTCTACCTAGTTTTGAAGCAGAATTGCACTCAAAAGCTATCTATTACGACCTAGTGAAAAAAGTCAAAAATCTAATTTTTGGCGTCTATTTTTCTTCCAAGGTTTGATTGCCTAAGGTTTTTGGGAAGGTCCAAGATAGTTTAAAAAGAGTCAAAGTTGACTCAAATTGGACATTGTATGCTCTTTGTGGGCTGGTCAACTAACAAGAATTTGGGTAAAACCGTTAAAAATTCTTATTGTTGCCGGTTTTGGTACTTTTCGGTGTTGGAATGACTTGAATTTTGGCAGAGTGTTTATTTATGCTAAAACACACTATCCTAATTTTTAGAAGGATTTTACCATTACCGTATAATTTTCTTTGAATTTCCATGTGCTAATAAAAACAATTGACCTTTCATGGAGTCAGTTTTGCAATTCAGAAAATTACGAAACTTTTTGGGAAACTTTTAGAAAGCTTTTGAAGACTAAGTGCAAAGTTTCACATTGAACTTGTATTTTCTAAATAAAGTATCAAATTAACACTAGTTGAATTAATTCCTCTGGAGAGGACTCATTTTCATACTAGGGAATCTTCACAATCCAACTTTGTCGTTGCACTCGGATGTGTTTTTATATCATCAACACCTATCCTAGATCTTTGGAGAGAATCCCCTTTGTTTGCGATATTTTACCTACAAAATGTACACGAATGCCTTTTTAAAATTATGATACTTCAGAGTTTTTAGAGCAATCCTAGACATTTATGACTCATTCCCCGTATTTGTAGGGAATTCCTTCAAAGACTCTATGACTATTCTTTTGTTTTTGTTTTTTACCAAAATAACTCTAAAAATGGTTAAAAAGCAAAAAGCAAAAAAAAAATTTAAGGCCCAAGTGACAACTAAGCTTATGGGATTCACAAATGCACAAATGTCCCATTGAACCCTGGTGCATGCGGAAAATTAATGTCTTCTTCAGAAAACCCTAAAATTAAGTTGAGCAAGTTTCGGACCGTGTCTTTATTGTTGGAGTCTCTCTAGAAGGACAACCATAGGCTATTTAAACACTACCATGACTGTCCTGACTCGGCTTCAATCCAAGAAGGTCACTATCAAAATCATCATTTTTGGTATTATGTGAATCATTTGAATTAAGCCACTGTTTGAAATTTTGTCCTCACATTTACAAAAACTGAAATGTTATAGAAGAAGTAGTGGAGGAGTTTATAGCTTCAATTTTGATAACTTTGTAACATTAGGGGATGTTTTCAACCGCCCCTTTTAGCCTACCTACACTAAATAGGGGTATTAAGGGGAGCAAAACATTAACCCCTTAAGGACTTGATCTATTGTGAAATGGTCAAACATCTTATCTAAGCTAATTTTAACCTTTTCAATAGTATTGAAAGAACAATCTCACATTTTTACAATTTGAAACTCTAAATTCTCTATCACTTCCAAAAATTGCAATTTGTTTTGAGAAAAATTCTAACTGTTATCRTTTTTGTTGCAAAAAATGAACATAAATGACTAAAAATAGGAAAAACAATCCAAATTAATTGAAATTTTTTCAAGAGGTAAAATTAGTCATGGAGATTAGCATGAAAAAGTTTCAAGTGGTGATTTTATTTTTTACTATCAAAATAGCCACATCAAACACCTTGAAGTCAAAATTGACCATCAAACCAAATTTATCCTTTSATTTAATTGATGTACAAAATTCTTATATTTTTTGCTAGTAGAAATATAAATTTGATATTTATTTTCTATTTTTTCAATAAATTTGAAGGAAAAATAAAATTATAGTGATTTTTTACAACTAAAGGTGGAAATAAAATTATATCAATTACAATATATATTAGAATAATCTGTAATTTTTACTGTAAATGAAGAGTGAAATGAGAAACATAATCTTATAACTTTTTGAATTTCTGACATTTTTCAAAACTTTAAAATGGAATAGAAACAAAACTTGTCAAGCTTTGTTTTCTTAGTCAAAATCAAATTCCAAAAATAATTATTTTAAAAGTTATGACCAAGGTTGACCAAGGCGCATCCACTTTTTGGATGCTTGCGCATTTAAGGGTTAAAGGAACTTACTATAAGAATCGTAGATGTTTGAAACATGATGTACAACCCTTGGATACCTAAGTAACTATTGATGTACAACAAAAGGTAAATATTTATATAGCGTGAAATGTTGATTAATTAGAATGGGACCTCTTAATACTACTATTCAATTTACCTCATCAATGATCAAATTAGATATTTCATTAATCATGTCACTCATTCCTAGATAGGAGACACATTTAGAACCAAGTCAATCTATGAACCATATTGGTGTCATCATCATTCAATCACCACGCTATTTTGTGACATTAGTGGTGTATTTTAGTAGTGCTTGTTTCAATTTTTGAAATGTACATTATGACAAGAGTTAATTTCATTAGTGCGCTCCACAATTAAAACAACTAGAAATAGGAAATTCCTAAAGGGTGATAGAAAACTTGATAGTCATATGTCAAATTGAATATATTTTTGAAAAAAATAATCTCCTAAATGTGGAGTATTTGTGAGGATTTTTGAAGATTTTCTTTCTTGTCATACAAAAATGATAATTTTTGAAAGATTAATTTTCCTAAAATTTTGCATTTACGTTCTAATAAATTTTATGTGAAGTATGTTAAAGTGTATAATTTACAAATTTGTGAGACACACTTGTAGATAAAATTTGGTGGTTTCAAATTATTCAAACTCACACACAATGTGCAGTGCAGAACATCCTTTCTGAAATTAAAATCCATGCTCAAATCAAATCATATATCATGATTATTATAAGCTTCATTGTATAATTTGATCATTTGATGAAATTTGCTAGAGAAGAAAAAAAGTACTTACATAAAATAAGGTTCACATACCAGTGAAGTGACATGTAGTCTCATATTACAATTTTCAAATTATTTCCATTCATTTTCCTATTTCTTCATGAGAATTCTAGTCATGAGTATTCTAGGCATGGATGTGAGAGGTAAGTGCATCTCTAGATTTTAATGACTAGGAGGTTTTGGAGAAAATATAGAGGTAGTAATAAATTTAAGTTTGCTTCAAATATTCTATGATTCAAAGGGTAATAGTAGGCTTGGCCTCAAGAAGGTAGCTTTTTAGCTTAAAAAATGACTCTTCAATAACCACTTGAATAAAAGAGTATAATAAAAATCTTCAAAGGTCACTCCAATTAGAACTTCAAATTTGAACATGTAGGCCGAAAAGTCTTGTGAAAATCCAATATATTCAATATACAATTGAATTTAGAAGGAGGTTTCAATTTTAGACTTTAAATTTTATTGAGAAATATTGGTTTGTAAGGGAGGCAACCCATTTCTAATAAAGTAAGCTATTATGCATATTTAGAGCGCAAGTTTTTTGAAGGTGGAAATTTTTTTTATGTACATCAATAGAGTTTGGAAGGATTGCATATTTTTCCAAAATCTAATTGCATAAATTGAATTTACAATGAATTTTTTTAGTGGAAGATTTTCTTTGACCTATAATGGTGATATAGACCTTTTTATTTCTAACCATAGGCTAATTGCAAAATCGACCAAGGGCTGATTGCAATAATGACTAATGAGAGCCTTGCAACCAATGAAAATGAGACACAACTACTCTAGAGACTCCATCATGACTTCATGGAAAGATAACATTCTATAAATTGAAAATGGGGAGTAATCGGAAATGGGTCGCCTCCCTTATACTAATTGATCTAACTTGGTTATGCTTTTGGATATAATCTATGGATCGTTCGAAAGAAAATAATGCTTTGTCTAATATGTATGAAATTAATTTAAAAAAATATTGGATTTTTAGATTATACTCTATAACAATTTTGGATGATCAACTTAACAAGCAAGAAATGCAATTTTTGGAGAAGAAAATTTATAAAAAGATGAATATTTCTTTTTACTCCCCTCCCCAAAAAATTGTATTGTATTCTAAGGCTAATGTAGTATTTCTAAATTTTAATAATGAAAAATAAAAAACTCTCTCAAATATGTAAACATTCTCAAACAAAAGAACAAAAAGACATAACTCATCAAATTGGATCCTAGAAAAAAAAAATTATTTATATGCATCAATTTTTGAAATTTAGTAATTTAATTTATTAGCATTTTGCTTAGAACATCTTCAAAAAAATTAGAATTCATTCTAATTAATTTGTGTTCTTAAACCCTAAAGGACCAAGCTGTATTTCTGGCAACATAGCAATTTTGAGGAACTCACTATGAAAGAAATTTTTATTTTTTTTCTTTGAAATTTGCACAGAACATTGATACCGAGGAGTAGCTTCAAGGCCCAACAATTTTCATAACTTTTGACAACATGGTTAAAAAGTTATTGCATGATTTGTGATTTTCTTTGATCTTTAGGCAGTACTGGCAACTCAAAAAAACTTCTTTAAAAATCTTTTTTTGAAGAAATAAAAATTTGAAAGTGGTTTTCTAGATTTAAATATAAGGGGAAGCTTTGAGTCATTCCATTTTGATTAATGAGATAAAAGTTATGAGGATTTTTAGTTTGCGTGTAATAAAACCTTGAAAGCCATTCCATAGCATCCCACAAAATTAAAATTGTTCATAACTTTTATCTTATTAAACAAAATGGAATGATTCTAAACTTCCCTTGTATACATAAAGCTTGAAAATCAATTTCAAATTTATTTCTTCAAAAAGCGATTTTAAATAAGTTTTGAGTTCCCTAGACTGCCCAAGGATCAAAGAAAATTACATATCATACCATGTAGTCAAAAGTAATAAAAATTGTTTGGCCTTAAAGTTACTTCTTGGGTACATGTGAAATTTCAAAGAAAAGAAATAAAAATTCAGTTTGTTGTGAACCGCCCCCCAAAGCTATGTTGCCAAAAAAACACAGCTTTTTTATCCCTTTCATTGGAAAAAAATTATATTTGCTCCCATTTTCTATTAACTACATTTCTCAAATAAGTTTTTAAAAAATTCTTCTCAGATTAAAATCATGAAAATTGGAAAATACAACAAGTATGTCAAAATGTTATTTTACAGGATCCTACTTTACAAAACGTTGAGATTTGTTTCACCCTACCATGAATTTGCCATTGAAAATTTGAAAAGGACAAATTGTGTGCACTTGGTCCTTCTAGGTAAAAACCCTAAGCACCCCAAATGAACAAAAGTGTCCCCACATAGTTCGGATGTCCAATTCAAAGTTTTGTAACTTTTGCATCCAATGTTCTAATAAGACCTTGAAAGGCCCGAGGTGATTTTGGAAGAGGATTAATTCAAAAATGTCAATTTTTGATGCATTGTCCAAAACCATTGTTTTTGCTTAAAATTCTAATTGTATAATATTATATTGAAAATTAAGTCAATATAAACATTCAAGTCAAATTGACTTTGTAGGGACCTATCCAGGATTTCAATTGGTTGTTTGGGGTTAATAAACTTGTCGTGCATTTGCCTTATGTCTCCTATTTTTTGTGGCAAAATTTTCTAGATCAATCTAAGAAGTGCTAATTTTTTGAGAGCCATTCAGAGTTCATGGGTACAATTTGAGTTCACCAAGCTAAATTGTTATAATTGCAACTTTGGGGGCTTATATCTCCTTCATCAAATGTTTGTTTTCAATACATTTTATTAAATTAGATTTCTCTTGAAGTCTAGTTATTGTGGTAACTTTTTTATGATATGAATCAAATTAAGCACATACACTATAAGATTGTATGGTTGAAATTTCTATACCAGAGGTCCAAAATGACCCTAAACTACCCCGGGTGATGGCTCAAGTGGTAGGAACCATTGGGTGCATCCACGAGGTTGCTGGTTCGATTCCCCATGGTGACATTGCTCTCATGGTGGTATTGTTTGTGTTCCTCCTCTTGTGTCCTGACGGGGAGGCCATGGTGTGTATAATTCTTCCCGTATAAAATTCCTGGTTGCCATGGTTGTCGGGTCGGGTCGGGTCAGTCCTCCCTCGCAGCTACCTTCACCGGTCGTTTGTTTTGCTGCGACCCGCAAGGGTCGTATGTTTCAAAAAAAAAAAAAAAAAATCTATACCAGAGTGGCCTTTAGACCTATGTGACACTTCAAAGCAACAATGTTTCAAAATCGAAGAATGCTATAAATTTGTGGAGTTAACAACTTCATGCTAGCCCTTAGTAAAAGCTCATCTTGAAATAAGTTCTTRGCTTTTAGCTAATTTAAGGCCATAGGCCCCAAATTTGAGTTCAGTTTTTCTAGAAATTATTAATATGATTTCAAAATTATAAAATAAAGATAAAGTCTTTGTGAAGAATACTCGATCCAAATTTAAATATAAATCTCATTATTCCATTGAAAAATTGTAATGATCAAGTCTAGAGTATGCACAAACCACCTTTAGAAGATATTTAGGCAATTATAGTTCAACTTRTTGGATTCATTTTGGCCCATGAGGATAATACTTCAATCCCTTCTTTTATATTAAGCCTAAGTTCAATCACCTTTTTTGGTGAAGGAAATAAAAAACAAAATTTTGTGTGGTTGTTTGAGAAGGAAATGAAAAATCAATCTAGAAACTTTATTATGGCATTTTAGAGTTTTTATAATATTCTTTTTCAATAGTGCCATCATCATTTCTTAACCTTCACATAACTTAGGTATCATAGACAGTATGAATTGAGATGACTCTGCAGTAAAGTTCTTTGGCTTACAAAACGAATGTTCCCTTAGTTACGTCAACCTATGTTATTGAAGGAAATACGGTGTTTTCAGTTCCCATCATCATTATCAATTTAGAATGTTCTATCCTCCTGTTACAATCCTAGTATCAAGGAATGAATGAGTTGAGCTGTCCATTAGTCCATCAACAACTTTTTGGCCTCTGTATCATTCTTAGATTTAAACTTGTCAAATATCTCAAGTCGTAGTTTTACATGGATGAACACATATTCATATAAAAGACAAATGTAAATAAATGTAGACTAACCAATAATCATATAGRTATGATGAATATAAAATGAACATGTATTCATATAAATGACTTTAAATGGATGTGGAAGTTCTAAATATTTATCTACGTTCATGTTAATGAAGATGAATATGGATGAACTTGAAYAAGCCTTGTTCATAAACTGAAGGTGAATGTTGATGAATGCAKACCAACAACGTCAATGTGGATGAACGTGGATGGAAGCAAACTAGCAAAATCCACCCGGACTAATGTGCCYTATGYWRTTGCCRCAACCACAATCAAAGTAAAAATAATATCTAATTTTTGGATTCTTAAAAGCTTTGAAATTCAATAACTTTCACATAGAAGGTCCAAATGCCACAAAGCAAACCCCGTGCACCCCTCCTTGCCGAGGGCTTCATGACGGTACAAGACGGGGATGCACAGTCCGAGAGATCTCAACGTAACAAACAAAACAAGCAAAACTAACAGCCTATCTTAAAGGTATGGATGGATGAATGCAGACGAGCAACATCACTCAATGTGGATGAACGTGGATGAATGAATACAGTAGGAGCGACAGCGACCACTGGCCAACTCAACTGCATGGCCAGAGAAGGACGGAGGGCAGGAAGCCGGGGCCTCGGTGGACATGCGCAAGCTCTCGCCGGAGAAGCCGAACCGTAACTTAAGTCGCCGGAAGCTTAACGTTCAAGCGTAGTACCGGTACCATGAAACTCCGGACAAGCCCGCCAGGGTCCGTCACGCCCATTTCCAGCCCTTTTTAGCTCCGACGCTTGGCAACTTCAGTTCTAATCCCCCAACCCTAAAGATTACTCAAACAAAGATTACTAAGCTTACTCCGGCCCTGGGTTTGCAGGAGAGATAGGCGAGAGGGGGGAGACGACTCGATTAGGGTTTGGGGCTCACACCCACCGAGGACTGCCGTGGGTGGTGCGACCTTCCTGCAGCAGACCAGACTCGCCTCAGTTGTCTCTCTCGCACGCTATGGAATGGACGCACAGGTGATCGGTCTGCTTCTCGCCCCCAGTTTTCAAGTTCCGCGTCCCCAATGGAGARCMTGGCGCAACTGAGCGTGCTGTGCGAGCGCCTGTACACGTCCCAAGACCCGGCGGAGCGCGCTCACGCCGAGAGCACCTTGGCTTGCTTCAGCGTGAACACGGAGTACATCCAGCAGTGCCAGTACATTTTGGATAACAGCGCCAGTCCGTATGCGCAGCTGCTGGCGAGCTCCAGCTTGGTGAAGCAAGTGACGGAGCACACGCTGTCGCTGCAACTGCGTTTGGATATTCGGAACTATGTGGTGACGTTCTTGGCTTCGAAAGGGCAGGAGCTGCAGGGGTTTGTGACGACGAGTTTGATCCAACTGCTATGTCGCATTACGAAGCTGGGATGGTACGACGACGACCGGTTTCGGGATATTGTGAAAGAGGCGATGAAGTTCTTGACG
This sequence comes from Pleurozium schreberi, assembly GCA_006891605.1. Taxonomy (NCBI): domain Eukaryota; kingdom Viridiplantae; phylum Streptophyta; class Bryopsida; order Hypnales; family Hylocomiaceae; genus Pleurozium; species Pleurozium schreberi. Next base: position 134,147 of record VACF01001595.1, read on the forward strand.
CAGGGGATGGTGGAGCATTTCCTCATCGGRCTCAAGATCTTCAACCAACTGGTGGCGGAGATGAATCAATCGAATCCGGGGTTGTCGCTTACGCACCATCGGAAAACGGCGTGCAGTTTCCGCGATTTGGCGCTTTTTCAGGTTTTTCAAATTTCTTTGACGTCGTTGCAGCAGCTGCAAATTGATACGGCGGATGAGCGGCTGCGGGAGCAAGCAATTGCGCTGTCGCTGAAATGTTTGTCGTTTGATTTTATTGGAACTTCCTTGGATGAAAGCTCGGAGGATTTGGGGACGATTCAGATACCGTCGTCGTGGAGGCCCGTTTTGGAAGATACGTCCACAATGCAGCTTTTCTTTGATTATTATGCTTCCACGAAGCCGCCGCTCTCGAATGAAGCACTGGAGTGYTTGGTGCGATTGGCGTCCGTTCGACGGTCTCTGTTTTCGGGAGAGACTGAGCGCTCCAAATTTTTGTCCCATTTGATGAGTGGCACTCGGGAGATTCTTCGGACGCAGCAGGGGCTTTCGGAACATGAGAACTATCATGAGTATTGTCGTCTCTTAGGACGTTTGAAGACGAATTACCAGCTGTCGGAGTTGGTCAGTGTGGAAAATTATGGCGATTGGATTCGACTGGTGGCGGAATTCACAATTCAGAGCCTCCAGTCGTGGCAGTGGGCGAGTGGGAGCGTGTACTACTTGCTAGGGTTATGGTCTCGGCTGGTGTCGTCTGTGCCTTATTTGAAGAGCGACTCTCCCAGTCTTCTTGATAGCTTTGTTCCCAAAATTACGGAAGCGTATATTACTTCGCGCCTGGACTCCGTGCAGGCGGTTTTGCAGAACAACATTGCTGAGKATCCGCTTGATAATGAGGAGCATCTGCAGGATCAGTTGGACAGCTTACCGTATTTATGTCGTTTTCAATATGACAAGACCAGTAACTATATCATTACCCTTCTTGAGCCTATTTTACAGGTATGGTGGGTACATGTTATGCTCTGAATTGTAATGTTTATAATCGATGCAAACGTGGGTGTCACTTTGCAGGTATAAAGTCCACAATGTGCGTGTAAATATATGTCACACGCTCTATTATTGTGAGGATGTTTGGTCCTCTATTGAATTGGATTGCACGGGATTGGAATCTTTAAATGCTTGGTAATAGCTACGGGAGTGTGAATGTTGTCCTTGGCAATGCTGACTGAATATGATGAACAAAATTTTAGGGTTTTTAAAGGGTTGGTGGTTTGTCCTGAATCCGTAAAGGACCAAGAAACCCAAAATTGGGCCTCATGTTGTTTAGTAGTTGAGCAGGTCATACTGGGACTTTCCCTTCTCCAGTTTTATTTCTTTTCCGACCAACGCATGCAGTGTTCTTCATTTATTCTGGTGATATAAATATTACCTCATCTGAAATATATTGTTCACAATGTGATTTATGCAATTGGTTATTTGATACTGAATCCTCGTCCTTTTAGGGACTAAATTGAATGTCGTATTTAGCCTTCGATTGGGTGCCTTGTTGAAGCACTCGCATATTTAGGACGCTCGGAAATTAGTTGAGGACTTCTTCTTTTCAGTCCATGGGGTCCCTAATGCGTATCTCTCCCGTTGTGTCTACTCTCCAATTTCTGTTGTRAGKAGTCATGGTGTTAGAAAACGCTTTGGTCACATAAATAATTCTATCATGATGTCCAATGATCTGTGTCTCTGTATTTTTGGCTGAATGATAATACTGGCGACAGTTGAGTTGATTCACTGTATTGTTTTGTAATTGCGGCAGACTTATACGGAAGCTGCAAGAGTACAAGCACCAGTGGAGAGCCAGCAGTTGCAGGCAGTGGAGGGTCAGCTCACATGGCTGGTGCATATAATTGGGGCCATTATAAGAGGTCGTCAGAGCTCCAGCAGCAGTGCGGAACCGCAAGAAGTGATCGATGGAGAGTTGGCAGCCCGGGTTTTTCAACTCATTCAAGTGACAGACACAGGGTCGCATGTACAACGATATTCACAGAGTAGTAAACAACGACTGGATTTGGCTATTCTGTCTTTCTTCCAGAACTTTCGGAGGGTGTACGTGGGTGACCAGGCCATGCACTCTAGTAAGCAGCTCTATGCAAGGTTGAATGAGCTCTTGGGTCTGCAAGACCATCTGATGGTCTTGAATGTTATTGTGGGRAAAATTGCCACTAATCTTAAGTGCTATGCCCAAAGTGAGGAAGTGATCGAGCAAACGCTCAATCTGTTTCAAGAGCTCGCGGCAGGTTATATGAGTGGCAAGTTATTGTTGAAGCTGGATGCAGTGAACTATATATTAGAACATCACACCAGGGAGTACTTCCCGTTCTTGGATGAATACAATAACTCAAGAAATCGGACTATCTTCTACTTCACTCTGGGGAGGCTTCTGTTCATGGAGGATAGCTCTCCAAAATTCAAGGCGTTCATTTCTTCTCTGCAGCAAGTGTTTGTGAGTTTAGAGGTCACACCAGAGGCAGCATTTCGATCTGATGGGGTCAAGTTTGCGCTGATTGGATTGATGCGAGATCTTAGAGGCATAGCTATGGCCACCAACACTCGGAGGACGTATGGRCTTCTGTTTGAGTGGCTCTATCCTGCTCACACACCCTTGCTACTACGAGCCATGGAGCAGTGGACAGATACCCCCGAAGTCACTACACCGTTGCTGAAGTTTGTAGCAGAATTTGTTATCAACAAGACACAAAGATTGACATTTGATTCTTCATCACCAAACGGCATTCTCCTCTTCCGTGAAATCAGTAAGCTGATCGTTGCTTACGGCTCTCGTATTCTGACGCAGCCTACTCCTTCCGACCCCTATACATATAAGTACAAAGGCATCTGGGTGGCTCTCATGATTCTCACAAGAGCTCTGGCTGGGAACTACGTGAATTTTGGAGTGTTTGAGCTGTATGGCGACCGAGCTCTAGCTGATGCATTAGACATGGCTTTGAAAATGTCCCTGGCGATTCCTTTGGCAAGTATCATGGCCTTTCGGAAGCTGGCCAGAGCYTACTTTGCACTTCTGGAGGTTCTCTGCCATAATCACACGTCAGTCATCGTCAACCTGGATACAGCTACCTTCGCCCATCTAGTTGGGTCTTTGGAGACAGGAGTGAAATGTCTGGATGTGAGTATTTCATCCCAGTGTGCTTCAGCTGTGGATAATCTGGCTGCTTTCTATTTCAACAATATTACAATGGAGGAGACTCCAACTTCAGCGGCAGCTCTCAACATGGCCAGGCACATTGCTGAATGCCCAAATCTCTTTCCAGAGATTCTGAAGTCCATGTTTGAGATAGTTCTGTTCGAGGATTGTTCCAACCAATGGAGCTTGAGCAGACCTATGCTATCTCTCACTCTTATTAATGAGCAGATCTTCACAGGCTTGAAAACGCAGATTCTCTCCTCCCAGCCCCCAGATCAACAGCGTCGACTTGCGGCGTGCTTCGATAAACTCATAGCGGATGTCACTCGCACTCTGGAGCCCAAGAACAGGGACAAGTTTACACAAAATTTGACCATTTTCAGGCATGACTTCAGGGCAAAGTAGGATAGTGCGTTTCAGGCAAGAGATTCTCCACAACCTAGGCAATTTTTGATGGCGCACAATTCTCTGTCTAATCAACCATCTGTCTTCTCAATGAGCGGAACAGGTAGAGAACTGCGTCTATAGCTTGGGTGCAGGGGCTGATTTTCATTCGTGAAGCCGTGGTGCCAGTTCATTCGCAACTGGACCTCCCTTGAACTTCTCTCACCCTCTTACCTTCATTGTCTCACTTGTCCATGGAGATGCATGAGCTCTATTAGGTCAGTCTCAGGACCGCTTACTTTTCATTCTCATGTTGATGATGGTCCTGTTTGTGATCAGGAGCCMCAGGACAAGATCCCAGATATGAACGAGTGCTTTGTGAGTGAAACTGTACATGTTGTGAAGACGGAATTAGTTTCCTATCAGAACCGTGAAGCAGACTGAGCCTCACAGATTTTATAACTTGCAATACTCGATTCTGKTTTTGAGGCTATTGTCTTGCATCTACTCGTTTGCAACTAAGTTAGCGCGTTCTGTGGTGTTACAAACGTAGCCTTGTACTGTACATAACTTGTAATTTCTGAGACCAGTTCGATACTAACATGRCTTTTGACTCGGTTTCTCAATACTGGACTGACAGACAGGAACTGAAGAGTGGAGACTTTTAGAGTTCGTATACATGATTGAATTAAGGTGTTTTATGCCTCACTTATGAGAGATCCCAGGGCTGGTTATGAATTCACATATGCCCTCCGCTTCAATTTATTTTGCAGTAGACCGCAAGGAAAGAATGAGAATAGGGGCAGTGCAGTTCATGTTAAGACTCCCGACGCCCAACGGTGGCTCTGCGTATTTTGCATATCATTCTTGACGAGAAAACTTCTTGCCCTACACCTGTCGTTGCAAGAATTTGTGCCAAAATGAGGTAATATGAATTGTACCCAGTGGTCAGGGTAGGCATTTCCTGCCAAATAATTAATCGAACTTGGCAAATGTGATTTTGTAGGTGCTTAAATAGAAACATTTGTTTTCTCCTACACTAAAGAATTGAAAAACAGCATTCCAATATATTTGGCATGTATTTTTAGGTTTTTTTGATGGTCATGGTATAGTATTCTATGAGAGGATTTGTTCTGGTAGCAATCAGGCTTGCTTACCAAGTTTGCACAAGGAATTCTAGCTATGAAATCTAATGCATAAAATCTCAAAAAAAATTAGGTAGCATAGAAAGTTAACCATTCTTTACTTTCACAAAAAAAATTAGAGAATTAATTGCATATGTATATATGTTTTTTAACCCTTGAACGATGCGGGGGTGACCCTAGAAATCATCAATTTCTAAAATAGTGGGAATCATTGGCATAAAAAAATCCAAAAACAATTGTTGGAAGTCAAAGCATTGTAGAAAATCTTTCCTTTCCACCACAAATTTTGAGGATGGATAGTTGCATTTCTGTCCTGAACAGAAAGATGCTTTCTCATTCATCGACTAGGAAATGGCCTTGGCGTTGTTTAGGGGTTAAACTTCAAACAACAAAAGTATATTTGATATCTATAATTGAACTTTTCAACATGGAGGCCTAGATATGATCCAAAATCAAGAATTTGATAGGTTAATGCATGTGGATTTGAAATTGGAGGAACTTCAAAATGACAATTTAAGTGCACTTTATTGGAAACATAATAAGGTCCTACTTTATTGTAAGTTCCTATTTGAACTTCTTCATATGCATATAAGTTAACTTCATTGTAATCTCATTTTTCATTGTAAAACCTCCTCTATAGAATTTTATCAATGAAGTGGAAAAGAAGCTTCTTTAGTGAACAGAATTATCTTCTATGAGCCTTCAATCAATCCCAATCCTTGAATTAGCTTATCCAAGTCTCTAGCAAAGTATAATACTTTTATAAATGAACACAATTGTCTTCTATGACTCCTCATAGCAAAGTATAATACCTTTTCAATCATCCATCCATTACCATAATCTTAACAACCCATTAGCATCATGTTTTTTGTTGGAATGTCTTGATTCTACTTGTAAATGACTTCTCCCTCCAACTTCCCAATCTAGCTAAAAAATACGTGAGTTGACAAATAGCTCCTTTAAGGTACCTAGATAGCAAATGTAGGTGGTCATAAACTCATTTACCTTACCTTTCCATAATCACCTAATGCTTGATATAAAGGGTTTGAGGAGGGGTGTCTTTTCACAATCTAGAAAAATCCTCCCAATTTTGCCCTATTTTTTTTCAATTTGAAATTTCCCCCATTTTCTGATAAAAAAAAACAAAACTAGAGATTCTACACAAATGTGCCATCAAGGGATAAGCTTTCTCATATTATACAATATTTACAACAAATTACAAAGAGAAAGCAACGTACACCTCTATCAGCTTAGGCCAACGCAAAAACAACAATTTAACAATTTACAAATAGACAAAAACAACATGCAAAAGTGGAGCAAGCGTTGACAATGGAGAAGCAAAATGCTAAAAATAGCATCAAAAAAGATTACTTTAGCTCTAAAACGGACAACAACMAATGGTCAAAAAAAATACCTTGCAAGTCCTTATTACGCAATGGAACAATCACTGGTTGGAGCATCGTTGAGTATAATTTGCCATTCCCTACTTGCGGCTCCCCCCATTCCACTCGCTAAGGACCGGCATATGATTATACTCAACAATGCTCCTCCAATGTTGTTTGATATTAGAGGTACTCACACCTCCTCCGAGAAGCAAAGTTCTTTGAAGTTTGGAGAAATTGGCGAGAGAACAGAGGAGCCAATGACAAGCCGTTCCACGTGAAACAGGGGTGTGACACCTCTTTTTGCCGTTTGGAGTGATCTCAAGGAATTTCATACTTGCGAAGCCGGATGGGAGCTCCACAACCCACGCTCAGCCAAACCAAACTAAAAAATTCCTCAAGAATTTTTTCCTTGAGAACATTTCTTCATCTCTAAAAGAGAAGAAACGTCACTTTCAATTCTCGAGGAAACCGAGCTACGTCTGCCACAAAATGCCACCCGAGAAACACCGCGTGCACATTCTCCAAGAAATGCAACCATGCTAAGGAAGGTGTGACAACCCCTCCGGAATGGTTCAAAGCCGGTGGGGTAAGCTTATTAATAAGCTTTGGAGTCGTGGAATGAGCAACAGGTGAAGCCAAAGGGAAGGCAGTTGCCCAACGAAAGACAGACTGAGCCAAAGCCATGGCTGTCCAAGTGGCCCTCTGTTGGAATCAGCCAGTGTGCTGAAAATGCAAAGCCTCCGCCCTCAGAGAAGTACATTAATAATGTTATTTAGTGTTATGCTACTAATAGTGTTACGTAAACTTTTATCATACCTTCTCTACATTTCAAGTGGTTTGCATTTAGAGTTGTGTTCATCATCCCTTGCTAATTCATATATTTAGCTTTATGCTTTTTCATTGCAATTTGATGAATAATATCTAACACTAAATGTAATCATGTAACGTATTTTTATCCCAAAAATTTACAATAGTTGACAAATAGTGTCTATGTTGACATTTAGTGTTGGTAACACTAGCAAGATTGTTGACATTTAGTGTTGTGCTTTGTAATTAGTGTTGCCAATACTAAATACCATTATTAGTATACTGAAAACCTCTTGTTCATTAGATTCAATTTGTGGTTAGCATTTCTGTGATTCTGGCCCACTCACTCACTTGGTCAGTATTCTCGATTATGTAAACCGTGGGAAGAAAATATCATGCTCAATTTTAGGACAAGTTCTATACCGCAATTAGGGCATAATGCTCGATTACATGGTTTTGACTGCATAATCAGGCATTACGCACTCTTTAACCCAATTGTTTTTGTTCATGCTATATTTTATCTGAATTTTCTTTTTTCAATTTACGCCGGGCAACGCATCTTGTTGTCGGGCATTACCCTGTACAAGCCACCTTGCGAGTTTTGAATCCACTCCCTTTCCTCTCTCAATTCAAGAAAAAAAAGTGTTGAATTGGTGGCTAGAATCTTTTCCCTCTTTTCCTCTTTTTTGTTGGGAGTGAAGAGGAATAGGAGGCTTTGCATTGACAAAATGCTACATGTGAGGAAGTTTGAGTTGTAGAACCTTGAAAAGCAAGGAGCCGGTGTTGTAGGGATAGAACCTCTCGTAACATACCGGTAGTTGCTTGATTGTTTCACTGGAACATTCAAGTTGTTTTATGAGTTTATTATGCAATTAAGCTCATGAGGTGGTAGTTCATTTAGTTCAATAAGCACAATTATGGAGCTAGGAATTGTAACTCAAATCTATATAAGGCTCTAAATAGTTGTAGGATAGGCGTGAGTCNTGCTAAGGAAGGTGTGACAACCCCTCCGGAATGGTTCAAAGCCGGTGGGGTAAGCTTATTAATAAGCTTTGGAGTCGTGGAATGAGCAACAGGTGGAGCCAAAGGGAAGGCAGTTGCCCAACGAAAGACAGACTGAGCCAAAGCCATGGCTGTCCAAGTGGCCCTCTGTTGGAATCAGCCAGTGTGCTGAAAATGCAAAGCCTCCACCCTCAGAGAAGTACATTAATAATGGTATTTAGTGTTATGCTACTAATAGTGTTGCCTGAACTTTTACCATTCCTTCTTTAAATTTCAAGTGGTTTGCATTTAGAGTTGTGTTTCACCATCCCTTGTTAATTCATATATTCAGCTTTATGTTTTTTTTCATTGCAATTTGATGAATAATATCTAACACTAAATGTAATCATGTAAAGTATTTATACCGCCAAAATTGACAACAATTGACCAATAGTGTCTATGTTGATGTTTAGTGTTGGTAACATTCGCAATATTGTTGACATTTAGCATTGTGCTTTGTAATTAGTGTCGCCAATACTAAATACCATTATTAGTGTACTGAGAACTTACTATTCATTATTTTCAATTCGTGGTTAGCATTTCTGGGATTCTTGCCCACTCACTCACTTGGTTAATATTCTTGATTATGTAAACCGTGGGAAGGAAATGTCATGTTCTTTTTTAGGACAAGTTCCATACCGCAATTAGGGCGTAATGCTCAATTACATGGTTTTGCCTGCATAATCAGGCATTACGCACTTTTTAACCCACTTGTTCTTGTTCATCCTATTTTATATGAATTTTTTTTCAACTTACGTCGGGCAACGCTTCTCGTTGTCGGGCATTGCCCTATACAATCCACCTTGCAAGTTTTGAATCCTCTCTCTTTCCTCCCTCAATTCAAAAAAAAAGTTGTTGAATTGGTGGCTGGAACCTTCTCCCTCTTTCCCTCTTTTTTGTTGGGAGTGAAGGGGACTAGGAGGCTTTGCATTGACAAAATGCTACATGTGAGGAAGTTTGAGTTGTAGACCCTTGAAAAGCAAAGAGCAGGTGTTGTAGCAATAGAGCCTCTCATAACATACCATAACATACCAGTAGTTGCTTGATTGTTTCACTGCAACATTCAGGTTGCTTTATGAGTTTATTATACAATCAAGCTCATGAGGTGGTAGTTCATTTAGTTCAATAAGCACAATTACGGAGCGAGGAATTGTAACTCAAATCTATATAAGGCTCTAAATAGTTGTAGGATAGGCGTGAGTCTTAAAAGTGTCAAAGTATCGGAAAACAACAAGTTTAATGAAATTAACAAGATTTTTTTTCAATTGTGTAAATCTCAACTAGATTTTAATGTTTAGGAAATTAATACACCAATTCAAAGTAGAATAAAAGATAATGCTTACTAAACTTAGATTTTGAAAAAAATTCTATTTTTAGATTTTGTCAACTTTGATTTTCCAACTTTGATTAAATATTGTACATAAAATGTCCATTCTAATAGTTAGGTAAGGTGTTTGAATGAGTAGTGTTGATTTTAGGCATAGCAAAAAATGATCAATTAAACTCTATCACAAAGAATTTAGAATCTTTTAGTTACTTTGATAATCCTTCAATACCTTGTAGATACTTCTAAGAACTTTTAGAAATATTTACAATCTTGTAGGATCTATTAGGATCTTTCAAAAGCATGCATGGTCATTCATAGAATTTCATAAGCTTTTCCAAAGGATCTGCCAACTTCTTGAGACTTGCTAGTACAAGATATGAAGCAATCTTCTACATAGGCTTTTCTTAAATAGTCTTTTAGAAGCTTGAAAAAGCATCTAATGTCTAATTCTAGATGTTATATCTTACAAGACAAGTGGTCAAAGTTTTTGAACTTTTTTTACCCATTCCTATAGCAGTCTAATATTAATTTGTACAATTGAATTTTGAAAGAAAAAAAACTATTCTTTTTCCTTTTTTTCTTGGCTGCCCTAAAAAGTGACAACTTTTTCACAATTTGTAACCAAAATGAGCCTCGGTCCTTTAGGTGTTAAAGGGCTAAATAGTTTTTGGGATCCCACACAACATGTGGATAGGGAGTTCTTTTGACAACATACATGCTTTCAAAAGACTCCATGACTCCTATATACTAGATCGCTTATACCATCTCAAACTCATTGTTTGTACAAACCTTGGAAGAAATCATATATCTAGCTCCTCTCACAAGCCATGTTGGTTTTAATTGTTTCAACACCTAAAGGCACCTCATCTAAACCTATCAAAGTCTTGGAAGCTCCTCAAGATGTATGGTCCAATGGTCTATGTCTTTGCACCAATTTCTTTTCCTTCTTTATCTTCCTCTCATAGTGGAATCTAATTTTTGAGTATCTTGTTGAATATTCACTTTCAATTCTTCTAATTTGAGTTCAAGACTAGTTTGAAGTGTGTTTTTTGCAATGTCTAGTCTTGATAGGCAACCACCTTGCACTTAGCACTTTACAAAATGTTGTCAAAGTGATAAACAATACTACATTAATCCCTAAATGATGAAACTGCATTTACTGGCAACTTAGCGATTTGAGGCAATACACTACAAATGGTTTTTATTTATTTTTCTTTGAAATTTTCACATAACATGTGCCCGAGGAGTAATTTTAGGCACAAAAATTTTCATGAATTCTGACTAAATGGTAACTTAGAAGTTATTGTATAATATGTAGTTTTCATTGTTTGGCAAGTAGCCTAGGAAAAAAAATTTGAATCATTTTCTTAAGAAATAAAAATTTGAAATTGTTTTTTTAGATTCCTATGTGTGAGAAAACTTTGAATCATTCCATTTTGATGAATGAGATGAAAGTTATGAGAAGTTTTAGTTTGCAAGCAATTATGGATCCTCTACTCTAAAATAAACTTCAAAGTCCTTTGTGTCATCCAATTTTCAATATTTTTGAAAAAATAAAAAATAATATTGGATGTAGATTTTTTATTACAAATTAAAATTACTGGGATTGACATTTTTCAATTCCAGAACTAAACCCTTAACTATTTTTTATTTCAAATCATTCTTTTTTTTTTCTACTTACTATTTTTTTCTTATATGTTGCATGACTCCAAATGATCTAAATATTTTCAATCATATAGCCAACTTGGCTTGAATAAGGAATCCAAAGAAGCATCACAATTTTGAACATTTTTCATACAAATGTGACCCTTTTTTTCGTACTTGGTTTTCTGTAGAGCTAAAAAAAAAATTGTTGTCAATTCAAAAAGTGGATATCTTGCAATCTACACAGTGGAAATTTCTGAAATTTTTTCACTGATAGAAAACGCAAGAATTTTCACAAAATTTTGTTGATTTGGTCGCGTTGTCGCGGTCATGATTATGTTGATTTCAACACAAATCTGTAAAAAATATGTTGATTTCTTCATCTTCTCAAACTAGCATACTACAAGATCCTATGGTCACATGTGCCTAAAAATGTTTTGTTTTATTAATTTGGTACTTGTACTAAAATGAAAATTTTGGAACGATTTGGGTGAAAAACATTTAGTGGTTAAAAGGGTTTAGGGTTCTTAGAAGATCAACATTCTATTATTGAAATTCTTTTAATCCCTAAAGATTCAAAGTCTTGGAATGAGATTTTCAATATTTTGGGTACATTCTTGTGATGTCAAATCTTACTTTAATTATTGTAAATTTTTTTTAAGGTCAAAGAATGAATAAGCTTTGTGTGAAATTAACTTTTATTATATTAATCAACAAAAGAAAAAGCCATSCCTTTGTAAGTACAAAAATGCTTGAATCCGGATGTCAAATAGACAAAATAAAACTCAAAACATTTTTTAAATTTTGTCTCCCTAGTAGAGTATGTTCATGGCTACATCGAAGCTTTGATTTGTTCCATTTGTATTGGTGATGCAAATGTTAAAAACAGTCTTGTTTGTAGGCAATCACAACATCTTTTTGGAAAAATAATATAGAGAATTTGTATTAAACTCAATTTTTTTTTAAATCACAACAAAACAGTTCATAGGTCTATATCTCTCTAAGAAATGTATACAAAGTGATGATGTCAATTTTAGACACGGTGGAATTTTAGGTATATCCACCTTATATTGATGTAAATACTACTAATACTATTGTGATTATATCTCGATACCATATTTGCGATTATACTTTTGGTGGCTAATATCAATAATCATTGCACCCCCTTTGTCTCAAATTATATTCATGGTACTTGAGTTCTATAATTTTCCACTAAAAAAAATGGATTTATTTTGAGACACATGAAGTATTTGATTTCCAAAAAACATTATTGAGTGATGTTAAAATTGATTTGACAAAACAAATGCTTTTAGTCCACAATGATCTATAGATTTGACAAAACAAATGATTTTAGTCCACAATGACCTAAAACTACCCCGGATGATTCCTAGGTGATAGGAAGTTCCAATGGAATCCATGTTGATATTGCTTGCATGGGAGCTCTTTTTGCTAAAGCTCAAGGAGGGGGATGTTCCTCCATTTGTTCTCGATGTAAAGTAGGCGAACCCAATACCAACCATTGACCTAATACCACCCAAATGTAGGACTTTTGTTGATTTTAGAATGATAATCTATGACATGAGTACATGCCTTAACTTCATGATAAGTGAAGTTAAGGCATGTATCACTGTCATAGATTTTCACTTTAGAATCAATGACAGCCCTACATTTGGGTGGTATTGGGTCAATGGTTGGTATTGAGTTTGCCTACCATAGGTACCCAACGTGTGTAATTCTCAAACTTATATGCGAGGTTGCCTTGGTTGTTGTGTCATGTCAATCCAACTGCAGCCTTTTAAGACCTTATGTTTAAAAAAGAATTAAGCAAATAAAAAATATTTTATCCAGCTGCTGGCTTGTTACTAATTTATTCATTGATTGTATCAAAATTTCTATGTTGCCAAAAAAACCCATGTGGGTCCTTTAGGGGTTAAAATATGCTTCCATTGAAATTAATGAACATCACATTTTTCATACATGGTTTTTAATGTCTAATATTTGGAAAAAGAAATTCCAACTATTAGACATTAAAATTGTGTATGAAAAATGTGATATTAATAATATGGTACACTTGCATTCAATTGTTGTTCCATTTGTATGATTTTTTTGTAGGCATGATTTGTCATAGTAAAAATTAGAATCTAGATTTTCATAATTCATAAAACCTAAGGGTCCTAGAGGGCCTTGTGGATGGCAAGGTAGCGCTAAGGTAGCGCTAAGGTAGCCAACCCATTTTTTTATTAGCTCCCATTATGGTTTGATTTTTGAAACAAACTGCACACCTCTAAAAAATATGTGCCTCTCTTGCAGTTGGCCACAAGATGTTCAGATTCCAAATTAGAGTAGTGATAGGCATGTTTGCCTAGTAGTCACAAATGGTAATGCTGTAAGAGGAAATTGACCACGCAAGAGTTAACCAATCGATAGCTTGCAAGATTTACAAGTTTATTTTACACGCTTATCACAATTTCTGAGGTTCCACTCACTCATAGCTACTTGTGTAGATTGTAAGGTGGATACACCCCAAATCACACCTTGCCTAAAACCACCATCATTACTTTGTGTACATCTCCAAAATCAATATGTACCTACTTTGAAGAAACGATTATGGAATATCTACCAAAAAAATACTCTGACCCTTTGTAACTTTTGCATATGGTATTCAAATATTGTGTTCTTGGGTGCATTGGAACCTCCTTTCACTTGCCAACAACACAATATGAAAATTTGGTCAGTCTAATAATAGAATAACACAATAGCAAAAAGTGGCGGTTTGGGGTGCCCACCTTAGGTCTACCTATCCCAGCGGCAAAACAAAGGTCCAATGGATTTATAAAGACAGAAAAGCCCAATGATGTCAAGGAAAGTAATGCAGTAAGTTAAGTTCACAACCCACACCCAAGTTTCAACTTGAAACTCAGCCAATGGAAATTGRCTTCTGGATTCATCTTTTCAGATATCACTGACAAAGATATGGTGCTATTTTTTCGGGGACATTGTACTAATAAACAATGCATTTTTTGACATGCGAAAATAGATATGTTAAAAAGCAATCCTAAAGCAATCTCATAACTAGGATGTGATACATTTTAGGCAAGAATATGTAGGGGTTAGCTCAAGAAACATGTTTAAAATAGGTACAATTCCATTAGAATCAGAAGATTGAAATTTTTTACCTACCTGACAACCCGGCTTTGCGACCGTCTTCCTTCCAAGGCCTACAGGTTCATCCACAAATTCGAGACTACTTGGCTTCGCACCGAATTTCTTTGGTACCATGCATGACATGGTAGTTACTTGGAACTTGAAGAAGCCCGTGATTGGAACTTTAGTGTAAATTGGTCTTGCCCTCAGCTTTCCGCCGTTTGTTCTTAGTTCTCTTGGAATTAACTCCGGGTTTCAAAAAAAAAATTTACCTACTGCAAATCTGCAATCAATCAAATTTCAATCACACCAATGAGGGAGAAAGCCCATTGTTATCCTTTTGATAGTTGTAGATAACTCTTTGGATTACATGAATTTTTTGAGAATAATGACAAATTGTAGAATGCTCCAACAAATATTTTGGTTAATGAAAGATAATAGTATATATAGTATAGATGGACGAAGCACAAACATAGAGATTCTCATTGTGGACAAAGGGAGATGAAGATGTCTTTTTAGATAGTAATATAATTTTATAAATTCCCTACGGTTATTTTTACAACAATAATTCAAAAAACATCACCCAAAGATAATTCAAGCTTTTGTCTTGTCAAATTTGGGTTCCACTACATTTCAAAGAYTCTTACTATTGGTTCTCAATTCCTTTGAGGGGTTAGCCATGTAAATACATTGTGGACCTAAATGGTTTGATGAATGACTTCACCAAGTTAATTGTAGAAACAAAAATTGCACATGTTAGTTCAAAAACTGGAGTATGTTGGTGACACCTTTGGTCACGAGGGTCCACTTCCTTCCATGATTAACAAGTACAAGCAACTTCAATGCACTCTAAAAAATTGCCCCTCCAAATATACATCTAATTTTTATTTATTTTTATTTTTATAATTTGAATTTGAAATGTCTATTTTAGAAAGCTCATCCCAAAGTACTTTGAATAAATACCATAAAATTCAAATTTAGACATTGAACGATGAAAATAAACTATTCAAAAGCAAGCTAAAGACAAAAGTTGTAGATTTTAAGTCAAAATATTCAAAATATTCATTTTCTTTTGTTCTCTTAACTCAATCCAATAAAAATGGTAGTTCTGAGTTATTGTTTTTAATTTCTTAAATGATTAATTTTTGCAAGACCTATAATTTAATTCTTCATAATAAGAAAAATCAAAATCAAAATCCATAGTGAAAAGAACTAAAGTTTAGAGGATTCAAAGTCTTATAATCAAGTGTAGCAATGTCTCTTCAACATTGTTTTCTTCACTTCAAATGCTAATATCTTCTATTCAATGCAGTCAAACTTTGCAAAACATTTACCACATATTCTTGTACAAGTTTAATTTAAGATCCTTTAGTTACTCCATATGGCACCAAGGCCTTCTTACCATCAAAAAAAACTCAAAACTGCAATTTTTATTGCAAGTTACAAAAATTTTAAATTTTTGGTATTTTGTGCAAGATCAATATACAACCATATAATTGTTGTAGGATCTTGCACTAGATTAATATAAGAATGTATGAAAGAAATTACAAAAACTTTGACCTTGTAGGTTGGAAGATATTTATACAAAACCAAGGATTTCTTTGAACCTTGCCTAACTAGATCTTAAGACTTTGGATCTTTTGAGCTTAAAATTTTTGCACTGTTGATATTGAATTCATAAAAATTTGATCTTGCATAATTGAGTTGTGAAAGTCTAGGAATATTTTTAAAAAAAACATTTGATGTTCATTAAAAAAAATTTAGTAGATTGGAAACAATATTGAAGGAAAAATGAAATTGTTTGTAGGTTTAAGAAAGAATTGATCGACACTAATTGCAATACTAAGATCATTTTAGGCAAGCAAACTAAACCTTAGTGAATTTTTTTTGAAAAGTTGAGAAAATTGCTAAATTGTATATAATTCATGTAGGTTGTTTTTTCAATAAGATATTTAGATTACTAGAAAAATAAGGTTGTCCATAACTTTTCCATCACTAGTCCAAATAGGTTGAATCAAATCTTTCCATGTGGACAAAAATACTTTTTGTGAGAGACAAAAAATTTGAAAATTTCATTTTGAGTTTTTGTGATTTTTTTATGCTATCCAACATCCTCCTTTGGACTTGGGGTATCATTTCTTTTGCTCCCCTAAACCAATTAAAAAATAAAAATTGTATTCTTAGAAAGCTAATATATTTTCCTATCTTCAAAAAAAAACTAAAAAATCACAACAAAAATTCAGACCCTAGGAGCCTATCACAAATTCATTTTGTCCCTCCAAAGGAGACAAAAGGACTTTAGTGGTTAAATATTCAAAGTTATCATTTTTATTTTTTTCTTAACCCCTAAAAGCTCATGACCTTTTGGAGTTTCAAAACATCCTTGCTATTGAAGTGTTATAAGTCTAAATGTCATTGATGTATAGATATCTTAATCATACAATCTTTTACTATATGTGTTGGTAGATGATGTGAATCAAATCATTTGGCCGCATAGATTGCAAAATTATTATGTTTTAGTATTGAAAAAAGACGTTGAAATTTTTCATGGATACCTATTTGGAGGTGACATTTGATTTCTAAACCTATTCAAGAGAAAAAACTTTAAACTATAAAGTGCTTCAAAAATTTGGGACAAGTATATTTGGAAATCCTGGATTTATTTTGGGACAGAGGGAGTATTCTATTAGTGTGAGTATGTGTACATACACAACAAGTTATATTGATGGCAGGAGACTAAAGTGGTCATTCAAAGTCTGCTTTTTTACCCAAAGGAAAAATTATTGGAATTGCTTTATTTGCCACCCAGTTTATATTTCGGAGAGTTTGAATTCAAATTTGGATTCAGAGATCCCAAATTAGCCGAGGTAGGTGAAAAATATAGTGGTGCAGAGTGAGGCAGAGGTACCATGAGGCCTCACTATACATTCAAAATAATTTTAAGTTTTTAATTTTAAGTTTATCATATTCCCCCCCCCCCCTCCCTATTTTCTCCCATCTTATAATTTTGAGAAACCACTTTAATTGACAATCAATATGGGACAATTCATCCCATATCCCGTATCCCGTATTCAGCATCTATATTCGTATTTAGTTTCTGTATTCAGTATTATACCCATATATATACCACATCCATATCTAGTATTCACTATGTATTTGTATACAATATTGTATCCAAATCTAGTGTTCATTTTGTATTTGTATTTATATTATACAATATTTATAGTTGGACAGCTCTGATTAAATCTCACAAGATCAATGGTTTGTGATTTTTTGAGAAATCAACGGTGATTTTGAAGGGAAGAGTTTTTTTTAAAACAATCAATGGCTTATACATTTTTTGAGAGAGGGAGGGGGGCAACTAAAGCAGGGTGTACCTCTCTTTTGGAGGGATAGTGGGAGAGGTGAATAATGTGGGACACTAAGGAACCACAAAATAGAGGTAATGTTTTCAATTTTGAATATTTTGTCTTTCTAGCAATCTAGAAACTTGCATCCTTGTTGAGCACCTAAATCTCATCTAATGTTTTAATAATTTTCTTAGAATATGTCTTTACACCTAGATGTGATTTGATTAGTCTTTTGGAAGTTAGTGGTAAAAGGCATATTGTTGAGAAATGGTTTAGGAAGGCCGGAGAATGGGAAGGTTTTGCAATTCATCATTTATTAATAAATGCAAGGTCCTTGCATCCAAACTAAATTTATGAAATGTCATGGTTAGGTAGGGTGTCCAATGAAGTAATATTGGGATCTTTAACCCCTAAAGGACCGAGGCTCATTTTGAACTCAAATTGTGAAGAAACTATCACTATTTAGGGCAATGAGAAAAAAACAAAAAAACATTTCAAAAAAAATTCAACCGTACAAATTTGTACTAGACTATTAAGGGAATGTGTGGAAAAAATTTCAAAAAGTTTGACCACATGGATTGAAAGATTATAATATTTGAAGCTAGAAGAAAAAGTTTTTTTTGAGCCTACCCGACAGGACCAGCAGACTTTAAAACCTCTTGGAGTGAGATTTTTACACTATACATGGTTATTTTTTTGACATTTGTATCTTGTATCATGTAAATTACATACCTGCCAAATTTCAGCCCAAAAGGAGTAGTTTTGCATATACTACCCGAGCTACCTAAAAAGTTTAGGGCAGCACAACTTTGGATCCGGGCACCCGATTGGAAAAAAAATTACATTTCCACTTACAGGGCACATGTTCAGACCTTGAATCAAAATTTGAAGAACATCCATTAAAAAATGACTTCATACGCACCTATCCGAAATTACTTGCGTACGTTCAATGGTCATTTGGTCCTTTAGGGGTTAAACAATTTACCTCAAGACTTTTCTAAAGTTTTTCAAGTTCAACATGAAAAAGTTATCTTCCATGGTTGTAGGACATTTTATTTTTGTTGTCGAAGGTGTCAACTTTCTCAAAATATTAATTTGGCCTAAAAATAACATCTTTTTAAAAAATATTTAGAAAATCAGGAAGATTCTAGTTTTAGGGGTTGTACGTTCCACGCTCACAAAACCTTGGCTCAATGCTCAAATTTCCAAGCGTACAACACAGTGTTTTGGTGCTAAGGTTTCTTTAGCCTAGCTAGAGCATAAAGCTTTTAAGTATTTAAAGCCAACTTTCAATTGGGGCATTCACAGATATACACTTAGTCTTTATTTTAGTATTTTATTTTATGCATACAAGTTTTATCCTCCTTGAGAGTATTTTTTTAATGAAGATATTTATATTTTACTAATCTAGAGACTAAGGTGACTATTGTTTCTCTCAAGTTGTATTCTGAACTCCTATCAAACATATATTACAAGTTAATCCTACATTACTACCGTAACTATGCAAAAGGTTCTCACATAAGCATAGTTTCCAACAAAGCACAATGAGACTTACAAAGTACATATTTGGAGAAACATGTCGTTATGAAAACCGTTTTTCAGCCCCCATTTGATATTTTTTTTTTCCATTCTTAGTAGATTGCTTTGGTCATACCACAATAGGGGTAGTTACACCTTCTCCGAATATCAAATTTCTATGAAGAATGAGACGGCCAAGAGTGAAAAGAGGAGACAATCAAAGAGGTTTGCTATTATATGAGCCTAGGAGCATAAGCCCATGAGCCTAGAAGACTATACAACTATGTTATAAATGTCTATATTATAGAAACCTTCAATGATTATAGTGTAACTATGTTATAGATACCTATATTACAGGTGTATATACCATAAGCACCTTTAATGGTTGTAGGATATCTACTTATGTATATGCTCAAGGCTCATATGCTTTCATCATTGTCAATCAAAAGCCCTTACGCATTATGAAAGGTGTGACACTCCTTCAAGGTCATGTAGAGAATGAGAATGAGAATGAGGAAATTTCACCCCTAGAAGATCATTGTTGATTCAAGATGACTCTCCGCAATAGCTCACATGGTGAAAGCAACAACGCAATTGGGTGAAAGCGGCCCGCATAGAGGGAAAGCAAGATGAAAAAACTATTTAGCAAAATCTTTTTCACACCCATATTTCACCTTTAGAGGAGAAAAATGGCCGTACTCAATCTTTAGAGAATAAGACTCCCGCAAGTCATGAAGAGCCAACGAGAGAGCGCCACATCTCCATTCTTTGAAGATTGAGAATGGGGTGAAGAAGGTGTGACTAACTTACCTCTACTTAATGTCCCGTATGCAAAGCCTAGTCTAGAAGGTTGTAGGAAGATTCTTTCTTAGTCATTTTTTTTATTTTTTTGCAAGAGAGGGACAAAAGGCTTGGTTGGCTGAAGTAGTTAATTGTATAAGGACACTGCAAACCAAAGAGCATTAGGAGAAATATGAGGTCTCCGAAAGGCTGTGAGTTCTAAAAGGCCGCGGTGCTATTATGGAAAATAAAAAATAAAAAAATTGAAATACTGCGTGGCACTACTGCCATGTCAAATTATCAATAGATTTTATTATTATTATTATTATGATGATTTTATGATTTTTTTTAATTTAAAAAAAAATTATAAAAATTATAAATTAAAATAAAAATTATGTAATGTCACAGGGCCTTGTAGTTGATTCGTTCTAACAGCCTTTTGGAGTGCTCATACTTCTCCTAATGGGTCCAATAGATGACTTCATTGTTAACTGCAGAAGAAGCAAACAATGCATTTATTGGTCCAATAATTGAAGGATTTTGGTGACTACCTTAGTCGCGGGGTATTGCGTCATTACATGGTTAACCCAGGAAGGACACCGCGGACGTTTAGTGTCCGATGGATGACAGAGTATATTTCCGTATGGGACAAAAGTGCAACTCTTCATTCTCGAAATTTTGTGTGGAAAGGGGAGATCTTCTACACTACTTTGACTTCAAATGAGTTCTTTTGAATTGTTTAATACCAATTGTTCCCACTGTTTCAGAAATGATGATTTCCATAAGGACCCCCGGGTCCTTCTAGGGTTAACCCTGGTTTTTGTAGACGACTTGTATTTGGTTGTATAACTCTTCAATTGTGATTTTATGTACGTATTGTTGTACATTGTTATCTCCATACTATCATGATCATTAATTTACTTTATATTGAAAAGTGTTAAGACAATGTTTTTACGATCAAATACCATTGTATTCATAATATAATATATATGGCCGCAAATGCGCATTCTAGCCCTTCTAGGGTTAAATCCTGTGTTGGGAGTGGAGAACAAGAACTGCCCCCCTCCAACATCCATGATTTCCGGTGACGCCAAAGTCAGGTGTCTCTCGCAGGCAGGATTGCTCTATGGACGTGCGACAAACAAACACACAAACACACACACATGGACACGATGGGAAGATGATCAGGCGGTCACCCAGTTTCATGTTCACTTGTCTGTCCCCACCCACATGGTTTTGCCAATGAAACAGTAGCCCCCAATTTCCAGGCACTCCAACCTCTCCATCATCATGTGATTTTGACATGCCATGGGGCAGTGGGCTTTTCTTGGAATATCAACAAACCCTCCTGCTACTTACACCACAACTTACACTGAGTGATGTTTCACATACTGGCTCCACAACCACAGAAATCAAGAATTGGAAATAATGGTCTCTGGCCTATGGGGGAAAAAGAAAAAAAGAAAAAAAGAAAAGAAGAAAATAGAAAGTGCCATCGGCGGCCGTGCCAAAATTGGTAAGGTAGGAGGCTTGAACTCGTATTGGGCAATAAAAGAAAACATGACATAGAGGTACATTTTGTTTTCTTGAATGTACCGATTGTTTGCATTTCAGGAGGTGGTCGCTTTTAGTGACTACTGCATTGCAACTTCAAAAATTTGTAACTAATTTGAGAAAGGTCCTAAAAATTATGTAGCTACTTGGGTTAGATGATGATTCCATTTCTCTTTTGATGAAAAGTTATTGAAAATTGTTTCAAGGAGCTTAGCTCTCCTGATAAGGGAGTCAACTCTTTAATGGTGGCTTTAAGAGCCTCCTACCCTAGCACACATGAGGGAAAGTCAATGGAATGTGTGTAGGTAGGAAGAAGAGTTGGGTTTCAAGATATTGGCCAAAAACATCTATATTCCAAAAAAAAAATCTTGAAACACAAAGATAATTTCCTTAGAAAAAAGGAAAGAGTACAACTAACGAAGGATAGAACTTTTTTTTTTTTAAATTTGGAAAATAAAATGAATGAAAGAAGAGAGAAAACCAGCAGGCAACGCAACTTCTCCAACAAGTTTTATTGAATTTGGACATTGGATGCAAAAGTTACAACCCTTTGAATTTGACTTTTAGGCTGTGAGGACGTTTTTCATCCCCTGTGACGTTCAGGGGTTAATCGGATGTGTATCCTCCTTCCAGGTGGAGGTATATCCTCCACTATATACCTGGGGGAGGGTTTTAGTTATAATAGAAGCAATTTCATTGGTTGGCCTGATTGGGAGGGAGTGGGCTGTTAGACTAGAGATATCTTGATTGGTTGCTGGGGGGCTAGATTTTGAAGGGCAAAAGGACCCCCCAATGAAGGTTAAGAATGTTATGAAACCCCGAATTTAAAAAAAAGAAAATTCACACATGCTAAAATGATCAAATTTTGAATTCATATTTGCAATCAAAGTCCCCAAATTAACCACAACAGAAGAGGTGTACAAAGTAAATTAATCAAGCACAAAATAGGAGGCTTTTTGTTTTACTTGCATCCCTAGAATGACTTGGAATGGCGGAGCGACGGGATCACTTCACTCACCCAGCCCAAAAAACCAGGGCTGTCAGTCACGGACGGAGCTTCCGAATTTGTCCCGTAAGCTATGCACCTACTGGTCGTCACGGCAGTGGTGGAACTCGAGGTTGACTTGAGGTTCTGTAATAGCACATATAGTATAATTTACCCACAATTTAGTGAGGCCGACGGGGAGAGGAAAATTGGGGAACTGTAGTGATGACGGAACAGGAAGTAAAGTTGACAGCTTCCTCCTAGATTTCGGGAGGACATCAAGTTTGCCCTAAATTGGGGGTTGTCGATGGGACTCTTCTCCAAATTTGCCTTTGTTGGCTCTGTCCAAAGGCATCGATTTTCGTTTTGAAGTATGTGTTTCCAAATCCTATCTACACCCCCATTCACACCGTACAACAAGGTTAAGATTGGAGTGGAGATGCAAGGTCGAACTAGTGAATGAATTAACCTATGATAGAGCCTCACGGTTATACCGATCTTGTTATCTCTCCGTCATGCTTGATTTCAAATTTTGGGAACTCCAGGCCCAATTTCTTTGGCCAGGGTGAACTGACCTCCTGGGCTCAGCCACTTGGTAAAACCTTGAATTTTTTTAAATTTTCCATGCACAATGAAATTTGTTAGTTCAGAATTCATATTTGCAATCAGGGGTCCCAAATTAGTCTCGGGGGATGTACAAGGTAAATTAATCGGGCCCCAAATAGGGGGCTTTTTATTATACTTGCACCCTTGGAATTACTTGGAGTGGCCAAGCGAGGGGGCCAGTCCACCCCGGCCTTTTCTTTAGGGGAAGAGATTTAGGGAACTCAAAATCACCTTAGTTGATATATTTGGGGTAGAGCAATACTAGTGGAGAAGAACACTCCCTATCCTTGTATTTGTTCTTTCTTCATCCACTTGAAGATAGAAATTGAAAAAATTGGTGGGAATGCTCTAAATGTGTGAACAAGGTAAAGTACACTTAGCAAGAAGGTAGAAACGAAGTGCTTTTGGGGCAAAAATCGAATACAAGTTACCACATAGCAATCTCTTATTCATCATCATGTATAGTGAATTGGGAACCCCCCTCCCAAAAAATTTAAGGATACAATATGCTAGGGTGGGTTGAGGATTCTTCTCTATCTAGATAAAATTCATCTCGATAAAGATAGTAGGGACTCTTGGAGGGGATGCTCTAAAGACCATCCTTGGAGCTTCAAGTCCACATAGCCACTAAGCCACAAGATCATAGAACCACCATGTAGTCTCCTTTGGCTCTATAAATTTTTTTGAAGGTCATGTCTCCATAAGCTACCAGAACAATGTCCATAGTTTCCCTAGTTCATCAAGGCATTCAATTGGTGAATTTTTTTGTTGCAAAGTGAAGGAAAACGTCTCATCTTGTGTCAAAATTTTAGAAACATTATTTCATGAATTGAGGACTTCATCATCATCTATCAAAATTTCAATTGTTACTTGAATGGACATTTGATCATGTAGGAGTTAACCCTCAGAGGACATCTTTGTAATTTGAGGGACAACCCGAGGAATCTGCCATGGTGTTTTTAGGGTGGATAATAAATTTTGTGACAAATGAGAAAACGTTTCTGRACATAGTGTTGCTTTGAACTCAACTTTTCTCTCTCTTAGGCAACCTTGCAAAAAAGTGTCCCCCACCTAAGCATGCAATTGATCTCTCCAAGGCAATGAAAATCTCAAAGTAGTTCATCCGCATTCAATAGCTGAAGGAAGGTGGATACAAATCTCATATGAGAAGTAAGACTATCCTATATTCACATTCAAGAATAAAAGAAGATGATGAACATTGTGATGTTATTAGGTGCCAGATGACAATCAAGCCGCCCATAAGCTTACTCACCTTGCAACGAATAATTACATTGTGAGTTATTACTATACCCTATTAGCAAGTCCAACACTATAACAAAAAAATATTCATTTTACGTAGAGAGCAAGGATTTTTTTCCCGTCTTAATTTGCGAAGCCGCGGTGAGATTTATCGAAAAGTATTTTCTATGTAGATTGTGCTCTCGTGCTCGTGCTGTCATATGTCTAATGATCTTGGATCTTGTAATGTGAACGGTCCATCTTTTCGATTGCACATGCCGCAATTGTTTCCGACTCATCTGTGCCGCGGTTATCCGGGATCGATATTTCCGACCTGGCCGGCCTTTGCTTGGTCAAAACCCTAATGAAAGTTTTTTTGTGACCCTCAGCCATCCACGCTACGCAGGAAGATGTGGAKARGCGTTTGCAGCAGATGGCTTTGTTCAAGCGAATGGAAATTGACAAAAATACGAAGAGTGTTTCATCTGAGGATGGTTATAAGGTTTTCACCTCAGAGTCTTCTAGCGAAAAGAGTATCGATAAGGAGGAGCACGCTCATTCGAGGGAGGGCTCGCCTTCTTGGTCGCCTTCACGGCGGGAATCGCATCTTCACGGTTTAAAGCCCGGGCACTCATCGTCGCAGCCACAGCCGCAGCCGCAGCCGCAACAGCAAAGGAAAGCGGTTGCATCGTTTGAGAGGCCACAGTATCATCCTCCAGGTGAAGCTGCCCGAGTCAAGCAAGAAATTCCTCAAGACAAGGTCGAAGTGC
The DNA here is from genome assembly GCA_006891605.1 of Pleurozium schreberi. Lineage (NCBI taxonomy): Eukaryota > Viridiplantae > Streptophyta > Bryopsida > Hypnales > Hylocomiaceae > Pleurozium > Pleurozium schreberi. The sequence goes on from VACF01001595.1 coordinate 158,995, forward strand.
TGGACCAGAATGTGCGCCGACTTGCGATAAAAGATAATGACGAAGCACAGTATCATAATGSAGCAAATATTGAGTGGGCAAACGGTCWTGGTGCTCAACATCTCAGCATGAGGCGATCTCGTCCTGAACACGAAAACGATGGTGAAGGTCACCATTCTCAAGTCCACCATATGCATAAATCAGTTTCTTACAACGATATTGTGAATAGCCATCCAGCTGGATTGCGTCGCTCGCCGTCATTTTCGGAGGACGTTAACCAAGGAACTCGATTGGCTCCGTCTGAGACAGAAGAGACTGTAGAAGATTCTATCCACCATATTTTGGACGACTTTCTTTCAGCACGATATGACGCAAGACCTCAATATTCGAAAGTTGAAGGATATGAAAGCCAGCGGGATRTGTACGCTCCTACAGACGTAATGGACTATGGAACTAGCAGTCGYACATCGTCGGTCGGTGACGGAGATGCTTCTCATGCTGCGGTGGTRGAAAATCAACCAAGGCCACTATCTGGTGAACTTGACAGCTATGTTGTTTTGGACCATAGGGTAACAAGACCTGGGTCCTATCAACGAAGCTCTTCAGCGAGCAGGCGTGGCCAGCTAAATCCGGCATACCATCATTCCGCGGACAGTCACGAGAGATACCATTCTGATGGAGAGAGGTCTTCTGCACGCACGCACTCAGCTTCTAAATTGCAGCTSAGGTCGACACCCTATCATGTACAACAACCCTCTCACATGTCTCACCAAYCTGCGGGACAGTCTCCTCCTCATTACTTGTATAATAAACCTCCAGCAGGGCAGAGTCATCATGTGTCCTATGAATCGAACCCRCAGTATGGTGCCCTCAAGAATTACCCGTTCCTTCCTCGTCCAGATGAGCCACAGGTTGTGCATTGTCAACATTGTGAGCARCTCCTCGGCGTTCCTGCTAATTTACCTCCAACGAAGAAAGCCTATCAAAAGCTGAGGTGCGGGGCCTGTCAAACGATCTCTATCTTCCATTTGGTTGCGGAAGAGCATTTTCCATCCCCCACGATCTCTCCCAAGGGGCATGGCCCCTTTACTGATTTTTCAACCGCACACGCTCTGCACGTCTCTAGTCCGCTTGATGCAGGCAACAGACATGTCAATCACGGTGTAAAGTCGGATTCCGAATCTGGAGATCGGGGATATCTTTCAAGTGCTTCTGGAGCATCGCAGCGCCTGCCACCTATGTCGAGGAACATCCCGCGAATCCCATCGGGATCAAAACTCTCGGCTATGACGTCAGCTACGACTGGTACCGCGATGATGGGTCATACTGCTGTGTCGAACGGAGTTCCAAATTTGCACCCATCTACAGGCGCTATGCCATCACGCATTAATAGCTCCACTCATTATGGGGATGGGAAGTCTTATCGTCGTTCGAACTCTGCCTACGGACCTAATGGAGAGCATGTGATGTCTTCTTTGGGGCCAAGAGCAGGCAACGATTATGAAGGGTATCACCCGCATGATGGGAGGCATTTTCAAACTAGTAGTGAATCAGACAACGACTCTCCTAGAATGCGTCCTCCCATGAGCTCTTTCACGGGTGAGCAGTTTCACGCGTCGTCWCGCATGCCCTTGGATCGGCATGTTGCTCAACAATATTCCAAAGATGAAGGATACATGCAAGAAACAAATATGACCTCTTCAATGAGTCTGAAGGGTATCATGAAGAAGGGCGCAAAGGAACTGACGAAGCCGAAACAAGAGCCGAGTAATAACCTTTACAGGCGAAAAGTGACTGTCAATGGTTCACCCATTCCTGATACACTTTTGAAACGAGCTGAGGCATTGGCAGGACCTATCCATCCAGGGTCATACTGGTAGGTTCTTCTTTTAATTTCCTCTCTTGTACCGTGCATTAGTTTAGATTTTCCATACGTGTGGTTCACTTACATTATATCGCTCTCACATATTTACTCTATTCCTACTGAGGTTCCCCGGCTATATTATGGTGCAGGTATGATTCTCAAGCGGGCTTCTGGGGCCTTTCCGGTGGACCGTGTTTGGGTATTATTCCGGTAAGTGCTTGCACTACGTGCGTGGAGTCTCAGTTCACTTGTTTGTAAATTTAGAATTAGATGAGTGTGATTCGGCATTTTAACCGRTATCTACCTGTATTTGTGGACTTACTGCAGTCACATATTGACGAACTGAGTATACAACCGCTACCAAGAAACTGCTCTGGTGGACAAACCGGAGTTGTGGTGAATGGAAGGGAGTTACACAAGAGTGACTATGATCTTCTAGTACGTCGTGGTCTTCCCCCTACTCCGGGAAAGACGTACTTCATTGACGTCGAGGGACACGTTATGGAAGCTGTATCTGGTTATGAGCTCCGCGGTCTTGGTCCTCTTGCACCAACGTAAGTGACATCTGTATTCTTTGTATCAACTGAATGCTTTCGTGAGTCCTTCATGCTGCTACATCTTAAGAACTTGAATTTATAGTAGAATAATTTGAAAGTCGCTTGATTTTTTTTCCTGCACTATGTTTCGGATGGGAAATGTTGAGGGCATATTATTAATAATCTTTCCGTCTATGCAGTTTGGATCAAACAAGTCGAGGGTATGGAATGCGGGTACCAGGAACCAGCCAGGTTGCTTAAGTATATAGATTGGTACATGCTTACGTTATGTTTTGAGGCGTTGAAGTGGCAACAAATTATACAATCCAGTTCCAGCCAAGAAGGGTGCTTTTCAACACCTCGCCAAGTGATGGATCGATATGTTCCTGTTTTGAGGGTAGGCGATATGTCAATATTCTCTGCCTTTATTCAAGCTTTTAGATATGACAGTATGCTCACTGTCATCGAGGGTATTTTCTTTGGAGAGTTCTCAAGATCTTATCTTGTACTTAAACCGTTTGTTTGTAATCTGGTTTGTAAAGCTGTACATGTCTGGTCGTGACTTGAAAAGCACAGCACCGTCAAAGCCAAGTACAAATATAGAATTTGTAAAAGAGGAGTCATTCAAAGCCAAGTACAAATATAGAATTTGTAAAAGAGGAGTCATTCAAAGCCAATGGTTTGAGATTATACTACACTAATGATGGTAAATAGATTTACCTACATTAATTGATTTAAAATAGCCTTAAGTTTTTACTCTTAGTGAATATTTTTACCAACTATAGGTGCAGAGTTTTCCCAACCATAGTGTTATTAGGATCCATGCATTTTGTAAAAATATTCATGAAGAGTAAAAACTTATAGCATTTCTAAAATAGTTAGTATGGATAACACTATTTACCATCATTAGTGTAGTGGTCAAAAATTCAAGGTGGAGCAATTTATGGCATGGAGTATTAGATAGTTCTACCTTATCCAATTTTTTACACCTACAATTGATGTCAAAAGAGTGTCAAGTGCTTCTTTACAAATAATATCTTTATTATAGATTCTTCTATCAATTGTGTGTTTAGCTTCATTACAGACTCTTTTATCAATTGAGTGTTGAGCTTCACCAATTCAACATTTTTGCAAATGTGATGAGGGGCTATTATTGGTATGCCTACTTTATATGAAAATCAAAAATATATAAAATTGCATACAATGAAAAAGACAATAATAAGGTGGAGTTAAAGATCATTTTGAACATCCATTGTATCTATTTGCAAGCGAACCTCTAAAGGACCCAATGTTTAATAGATGATTAAAATTTAAGTATCTATTCGCAAGTGAATCTATAAAGGACCTAATGTTTGTTCAAGAGACGATTAAAATTTAAGTGAGTAAAAAATGAATGGATGAGAATGAGAATTTGACTCAAGATGGGGACATTCACCCTTTTTATGCAAAGTTTATAAAGAAAACCAATCAGTATTAGGATCAAAGATATGTTGCCCATAATTATCCAAGTTGTTTGGGCAATATTATATCTTTTGCTAAATTCTTCATTTACTTTAGATTTGGAACATATTAGGAAATTAACATAATATAATATGATTTTTTTTAAATACTAATTTTAATCCAAGAATCTCATTCCAAGATGAGTCAAAACTCAACTAACCCAACTAGACAAGTTTGAAAGAAAACATATTCTTCTAACTGATAATGTTTTTATCTTTTAAAGTCTGATCTCAAAGTTCTTGAAATTTATTACATATACTCTAAATGTTTGTCTCTAGCTTTTCGCTATTTGGATTCCAATTATTAAAAAATCCTCCAATGTACAAGAGATCATCAAAAAAATGACTAGTGTATTGCCAATTTATTATATTTTTTTATATTCAAAGGTGATTTAGAATAGGGTATAACCCTAGTTTACTTTTAGTTTTTTTGCATGTACGCGTGTATTCAACAAGATCTCATTTTACTAGGTTTTATCATATTGGTAAAGTTTAACCCTTTCTTTTTCACCATAAAGTTCCCTTACTATTACAAGGAGTCATAGCAAGGCTCATCGAGGATTGAACCCATTATTGCCTGTCAAAAGGTAAATGTAAAAATTTCCCCCTACTTTGTGCCATGTACATTTTTTATTTCTCTACTTCCCACAGCTAATTTGGAGCCTCTAATTGCAAATATGAATTCAAAATTTGCAGATTTCATCATATGTGGCAATAAATAAAATTCAATGTTTTCTCCAAGGATAAAATACAAGGCAATAAAGGGGCCAATCCTCCATGGCCCATAGCAAGGGGGGCAGGTTAAACTTGGTGAACTTTTGTACTCACCATTTTGAGTGGAGAAGAAAATTCAACGAGTTTGTTGAACCTTTGATCTATTGCCACGTGGCATTGATCTCAAGCTCCCTCTCCTTGTGATTCCGCCTATTGTTTAGACAGGACTTTTTCCACCGAAAGGCTAAATTTACATGGGACCCTCTTTATCATCTTCTGAACTGTTCCTTGATTTCCTTCCCATGTTATTGGGACTTCTCAAGTTCAGCCCATTCAAGTACAGTACTTCCAATATCAACAGAATTGTTTTTACTAGGGCTTTGTATCCTTCAAGTTATCCTTTAATTGTTTTGAAATCCAGTTAGAGAAAAAGTCAGGTGGAAATGGGGAGAGAATCCAGAAATTTAAATTGTCTAACCTTAGAGGGATGTGTCACGGATACTAAGAGTTCAATGGATAACGTAGAATCCTTCTATATAGAACAAAAGTACAAATGTTCTTACTTGGAAATTTGTGCAAAAAGGGAAGATCTTTCACAATAGTTTGACCTCCAGTGAATAATCTTGTTTTTTTAACCCCTAAAGGACCGAGGCACATTTTGGGTAGGAATTGTCAAAAACTGCCACTCTTTAGGGCATCAAGAAAAAAATGGAAAAATGAAGATTTTTTTCAAAATTCAACCATACAAACTTGTACTAGACTTCTATGGGAATGTGTGCAAAAAAATTCAGAAACTTTGAACACACGGATTGAAAGATTATAACCTTTGAAGTTAGGTGAACGTTTTTTTCCAACCTTGCCCGACGGGACCTGGAAATTTTAACTCCTTCTAGAATGAGTTTTTTACACTACACATGGTTATTTTTTTATATTTGCATCTTGTATCATGTAAGCTACATACCCAAAGAGCTTTTTTCAAAATCATAGGAAGAATTTTGCTCATGTTGCCCAAATCTGCCCAAGCTGCTCGCAAAATTCAGGGCAGCATACCTTTTGATACGGGCACCGGATCCAAAAAAAATTAGCTTTTTAGGAAGGGGGTACATAGTTACACATTGTGTCTGAGTTTCATGAACATCCAACCAAAAATGACTTCATAGGAACCTACTCGAGATTTCTTGCGTACGTTGAATGGACACTTGGTCTTTTAGGGGTTAAGCAAGTGGTTCATACAATACCAAAAATGGATGATTTCCACGGTGACTAGCATGTCCTTCTAGGATCAATTCTAGGAAGCCAACGTGATCGTTGTAGAAATCATTCCTTTTGATACTGGGTGAATCATTCCATTTTGATTAAAGAGATGAAAGTTATGGAGAGTTTTAGTTTGCGGGTAGGTATATATACATGGCAGATGAAGTTATGAAATTTCTTCTTAACTTTCATCTCATTAATCTCTAGGAGGCCATCATGCGTTCTTTTGGCTACATAGCAATTTTGGGCAAGTACGTGTGACAGGAGATTTCCATATAATTGTCCCAAATTTTAATAGAAGGCGGGGACAAGAAATATCTTCTATATGTACTAAATTTCATAACGTTTGAAAATATGAGTCAAATGTTATGGCCTAATATAAGATTTTTTCCATAAATGGGTAGTCTGGGCAGATTAGAAAAAGTCAAATTTTCCAAAAACAAAAATTTGAAATTGGTTTTTTAGAGTTATGAATTTGTGAAAAACTTTGATTCATTCCATTTTGATCAAAGAGTCAAAAGTTATGAGGAATTTTTATTCATGGGCAATTATGAATTCTCTACTCTAAAATAAACTTCAAAGTCCTTTATTTCACTCAATTTTCAATCTTTTTGGAAAAAAATAAAATCATAGGATGTATATTGTATATTATTGTACATTTCAACTGCTGAGATTGGCATTTTTTAATTCCATAATTAAATTCTTAACAATTTAGTATTGTAAATCATTCTTGACTATAATCTACTTACTATATTTTTCCTATATCTTTTACAATTCCAAATGATTTGAAATTTTTCAAGCGAGTGGCCAACTTGTCTAGGAAAAAGAATTCAAAGAAGCATCACCATTTTGGACATTTTTTCATAGAAAGGAGATCTTGTGAAGTGCAGTTGCCAAGTTCTTTTGCAGGACCAGAAAAGTGATTTTAGCAAATTTGAATGCTTATATCTTGCAATCCATGTRGTGGAAATTTTTGAAATTCTTACCACATGTTCTCAAGTCATCATATGATCATATTAAAAGATCCTACAATTACACGTGTCAAAAAATTTCTTTTTCAAAAATCTGGTACTTAAACTAAAATGGCAGTTTTGGAGCATTTTCAGTGAAAATAAATCATGCGGAACTCTAGGGGTTAATCAAAATGGAAAAATTCAAAGCTTTTCATGTATTTGGAGGATAAATTTATAGTCTTGAAGGACGACAATTCCAGTACTACGCCATCAAATTGCCATGCCATGTTCGAGCTAGTTGTTTATTGTTGTCATGTTGTTCACTTTGTGTACTCTACCAATCTTGGCCTCGCAACAACCCATTGATCGAGGGCTCAGTCTTCAAACTCCAAAATTAGTTCAAACGCATTCGACCTTGCGTACTAATCTACATGGCAAGGTGTTTCATGATGTACAAACTAGTGGAAATTATCAAATCCTAGCGAGGTTGTCTATTCGGACGTGAATCTGACTTTTCACGTCAAGATGTTTGTCTGCATCAGTCCAAATCCAAACCTTACAAAAAAAATTCATTTTTTTGGATGGCCTCAACGGCATGCCTGCAAGGATGCAAAAAAAACTAGTTTCTTTGAGCTCTTCAAACAAACCAATGACGCCCTTTGATGGCCTCAGAGCTTGATGTTCCAATTTTGGCCGGTTTCATTGGTACCAATTGCCCGCAAGGATGCAAAAAAACAAGCCCATGTGCTAGTTGGACTAAACACCAAATCCATGGAAGATCCAAAATCAACTTTTGAGTTAGTTGGAGGTAYACGAAGGAGCATGATGGTACCAACAACCTCAAGTATTTTAATTCCACTACTCCCATGGTACCAACGACAATTAAAATATTTGGACACACAATGTTTCTTCCATGATGTTTGTCCTTGATATTTTATCAAAATGGACAAAGCTCGTGGATAAAGCCTCTACTAAAATAACAGAGAATAATTGGAGTCACAAAATGGTACTCGGGCCAAACCTCATTTCAATTGGGGTCATGATTTCTTTTTAGTGTACCTCCTAAACCATTATCAATTTTCTTATTGGAAGAAATGTTTTGGCACTCATCAAGAAGCCGCTAATCTTACGGGCTCTCCACTATTTATTTGAAACTCAATCTTCACGTTGGTGCCAACACAGCATGTACCAGAGCCACCTATGAATCCACCGAAGACTTTTAGAGGGTCTCCAGAACACAGGAAGTGACTTGGACACAACGATGCAAAAGCCAATTCTAATTGATGGCTCCACTTTTGTCTCCACTCGCGAATTTTTAATGCTTCCACTAAAGTTTTGCACTCTTTCTCTGGTTCCAGCAGCCAATAACTACGCAATTTAAGCAATTTTACTAATTCCTCATGCGACACTTTGGAGGGCCTATTTTTTTCTAATGTGCGGGGCTCATAACAAATTTCAACATTTTATACTCTTCTATTTTGCCATTGGACGTCAAGTGACAAGGGCATCCGGTTGCCTTGTTGACAACAGTAGGGAGTCTTGGCTCTCTCTATGATTGATATTCAAATCCTCAACATTGAATTTTGAATCTCTTGAAAATTGAATATCACAATCACAATGAGGCCWTGATTCCCATTGGACGCAAGATTGTCACTGTCACGTCACGTTTAGASGGATGTGACTTTGATAAAATGTCAAGGTCCAACCTCATCGTCCGTCAGATCTTGAAAAAAAAAATTATTGGACAGTTTGATYGTCATGTCAATGGTCAAAACATCCAAGTGACAGTCAGGTTGTTGAGGCTGTCCAAAAAGAATTTTTTTTAGGTTTTTAATATTGACACAACCTGATTGTGTTTAGATGTCGACGGACATCCCAACGTGAAAAGCCAGCATCACTTCAAGATGGACAATCCGGATTGGACAAGGAGGCTATGATTCCTATTGGACAATTGAAGTTTGATATAGGAGATAATATTTAAAGCATAATTTCATGGATGCTTTCTACTTTTGTAAATATGTGTGGGTGCTTCGTGTTCAAAAATCAAATTGAGAGATTGTCTTATTATTGTGGTTATTTTTTAAATTCTTTTTGGATAGAGAGAGTAGAGATTGGACGACACGTGATTGGCATATATGGTAGGTTGTGGGGGAGAGGAAGATTGCGGAATAGAAATTGTGCCTAAAACTTTGGCACAAATCATGCAGATTTCAAACAAAGAGTCCYAATCAAGGAATTCAACACAYRATGTTACATTAGGCAATYTGCCAATTGATATAGAGGATTTTGATAGTTTTCTTGAATTGAGTGGGATTCAAATAAACTTYAATGAACTTCTCGGAAATCTAGCTTTGGCCGTAGTAGAATATAAAGCCAAAACTGTTGAGCTGGAGGACACAACGGAAAATTTTACCAGATTGATAAAGTCCTTTGCGGAGATGGAATTGCGCATCAYAGCATGCAAGTTCTAAAGCGGTCCATTGGTGCAAAAAGCTAAAAGCTTGGCAACAACTACCTGTAATACAACAACTAGTATGGATAAGTTCAATTTTCTCTATGTGAGTTCTATTGATTTTTTVTTAAGTATTTTTCTATTAATCTAATGTTTTGCACTCATTTAATTGTGCAGTTGGTTTGTAAGACATGTGGATCATTCTAGACGAATCTAGATGACGCAGTGCTTAACAATTTCAAATCTATGACTCAATCAGTCATTTTCACTAGGAATGAAGTAGGGTTGTCGTCATCATGTCATTTCATGAAGGACGTGACTTTGACAGAACGTCAAGATACAACCCAAGATACAACCCCAACGTCTGTCAAGATCTTGAAAAAATAAAAATTTGGTGGAAGGTCAAACAATCAAAGTGACGGACATGCCTTTYAAGTCAAGAGTTGGACTATCTGTATGTCAAACAAGCCGTCGAGGCCGTCACAAAAAATATTAAAATTGAAATATTTTTAGGGCTTCAATGTTGACGCAATTTGGACTCATTTGGAATTACTCCGATGGACRTCCCAATGTGAAAAGCCAACGTCACGTTGGAATGGACAACTTTGGAATCAAGCAACGCATTTGCAGTCGGTGGATGAATTGGTCGAGTTGGTCAAACAATGCTTGGCTACAGGTAAAATGATCCCTAACCTAGAAAAGGATTACCCAAAGGCCAAAGCAATGTTGAGTGATCAAGCAGTTTAGCAATTTCAAAAAATTCTCCCCAAACCAATTTTGCTCCAATAAAGTACGAGATAGAGAATCAAAAGCTAGCTATAGTTCATGTCGGTGAATTAGATAGACTAGTATTTTTTTTGTCTTGACAATGAGATTCACTTCTTGCGGTTGGGATTTYATTATTTTGAATGCTCATTGAGCTTTTGTATAWAATTCTATTGAATTGCTCCWTTTCACTATTGCCTTGTMTCGATATGCCTTCCAATCAACAATGTTTTTCAGCTCCCTYGTGCTYTAGAGAGCATGGAGTCTTTATTTTCACAGAGCTTGGTTGCCTCATTGGTATCAATGAGGCCCTTTGACAGCTTTGCAATYTGGTGTTCTAATTTTTGATTACGTCAATTTTGATTTCAACTAATGAAACAAAGCCCCATCCTCTCCACCCAAAAAGAATTTTGAAAACAACTACAACGAGAAGACAGTCTCTCAATAGACATTCAAACACAAAGCACTCTTAGATATTTAGAGAAGCAAGAAATGGCCATGAAATTTTGTTCTAACTATCGTCTCTTACATCAAACTTCAATTGTTCAATAGGAATTATGGCCTCCCTATAAAGGTTGCCCATCCCAAAGTGACAATGGCTTTTTACGTCAGGATGTCTGTTAGCGTTGGTTCGGACGCATCTAGAAAATTTCGGATCGCATCAATATTGAAATGCTAAAAATATATGACTTTTTTTGACAGCATGTCCGTCATTTGACTCACTTGGATGCAAACTTTGAGGTTGGATCTTGACGTTTTGTCAGTTCATGTCCGCCCAAAGTCCCAAACGTGACGTGATGGTGACAACCTTACGTCCAATGTGAATTACCACTACCCAAAGGTCATTGCAGCACAGGGTGTAAGCTCCCAGTTTCACCTGGGACTCATCCTTTTTTTTTTTTTTCAGTAGTTTTGAGTGTAATTTTATACAAAAAGTCCCCACCCCACCCACCACCACCACCACCACCACTAAGTTCCCCCAAAAGGTGTGGAACCAAAATAGGTATGTTACATGCCAATATATTATTTGGTCTAAATTAGAGTTTTATACATGGTAACCTTGAGAAAATTGTTAAGTAGAAGTAGGTACTGGATTGAAGGAAAAACTAAATTGATAATTATTTTAAGATAAACTTGAAGCACATTAATTCTAGCAATGAGATTATTTAAGAAAACAAATTGAACCTTGTGTAAGTTCATTTTCTTGGAAATTATGAAAATTGAGTTTAAAAATGAATCCACAATAGTAGTCTTCCAAGAAAATGCTATGATTGCCATTAAATAAGATGCTTCGTAACTTCACATCATTGATCCATATATAATGAATCAATTTTCCCATATATAGACAATATATCATCTATGAGAATAAATTTCAAATGAATTACTTCAAGCTTTTGTCATTAGCATGATATGGTGATCTAGTTTTTATGTTGCAATATAGTACTTTTCATTTKGTTTTAGTATTTTTAAATTTTCATAATGTCACCTATTAAATTGTGGTTTAATATTTTGCCAATGAAATCTTTATATACATAGAAAATATTATCAATTACATTAGAGAACTTTGAAAATTAAACAATTTTTTTGGCTACCAAACTTCCAAAATCAATGCAGGTTACAAAAGTTTTTTTATTTTGTTAGCATCTATTCATTAGTCTCAATGTTCAAGGTGTGTCAAATGACATTTAGATGTATAATAAATAGATATTGCTTCTTCAACTCTTCAAAACAAAAATTCAAAGATATTTTTTTGGAATTATTTTTAATCAAACTCACCAAGAAATATTTAAATTTATCTACTTTTAGATATAAAATCTAAAATTTAGATTATTTTTACGAAACAAATAATCACGTGGTTGAGTAGAATTATATCTTATAATTTTTGGTAAAAACAAAATAAAATTTGATATCAAAAATATTATCACATTCTTATAATAGAATACTTTACTCTAAGATCATACCAAATAATGTGTGCTCATTTTCAGTTTCACATTAAAAATCTTGATACTAGTGATAGTTTTTTTTTATAATACAGATAAAAAACAATAAAACTTAGTATATGAAAATGAGGATTATTTTCTACTTGAAAATTATGTCAAAAGTAAGGTAACAATTATAAAATGATCTATTCACTAGTTAAGAATTTGATCAAATTATAAACTTTATTCTTGCATATGAAAATACATGACTTCAAATATAAATATGAAATTCTTTCACTTAAATTTACCATTTTGATTTCATAATACTTTTCATTCTAACTTATGTTAAAAAAATATATATAATTTTAATTTTTTTTTATCATAACAATCTACTCTAAATGTTGTTTAGTCAATTGTTTGCTTTAATTTAAGTAATTTTCTAGGTACCAAGTACTTGAAACTCAATATACAGAGGAAAGATTGCAACATCAATTACAAATCAACAATATAAATGAGGTATACTAATATTGCATTGAAAATTTGAAGGTTATTTGCCTTTACTAATGCAATTATATTTTGAACATATCTTTACTACTTCTCAACAACATGTAAGTCCAAATAAATTAACCACTCAARTTAAATTTAGATAGAAAAAAGGCTATATTTTGCATGAGTATTTTGTATCTCATAGTCAATAACTAGAATTAGATTATAATCATTGTACTTAATTTTTGTACTTGTTCAATACTTTTCAGTGACGTGTCTAATCACATTCATAAAACAAAGCAAGCTAATTTTGTTTTTTCATTCATGTAGAAATTTCAAAATCAAATCCTTAAAGAGAGTCTTCAACATTGCAATAAAGTAAATATGTACCAAGATCAATTTAGTAGGTCGTCTTTTGCCTACGCCTAGCTGCACTGGGTACTCATTCTTTCATTACTCAATGACTCTTTTGTAAAACATTCCATGTAAATGGTTGTTGTTGGCATGATTTTGAGATGTTGAAAATATATTAAGATTGAATTGAAGGAAAAAATCCTTCAATGCATAAATATATGATATTTATACAATCCTAAAAGTTTGAATTCATTTTTAGAAAATTGGTCAAATTTGTAAAGGAATAAAGGTTAATCTAGATGGAAATTTTTAAATACATTGCTTTTAAGGTTTGCATATGCCTTCCAATTGTATCTCCATCTACATGTGTCCAACATTTCATATTCTAAAATATTGAACAAAAATCACAAAATGTACATGAGAAGGCTATTAGGAAGGTCTGTAGTGGATATGCTTACGTTTGGCTATAAACAATTGTACAAACATTGAGGTCCATTTTTGTTTTTATGTTTTTCCATCTTGTTGGATTGTCAAACTTCAACATTCTCAACTATAGTCCAAATAACAATATGGATGTGATCTAAAACTTCAAGTTTGTAAATTTTGATTGTAAGTTAAACACAAAAACTAATTATGTTCCTAGTTTGGAATGCACATAGCAAGGGTAAAAAATTGACTTAGTAACAAACATGATCTAAGCTTCAGTAAGATATTTTTTTTTGCATATGTATGCATTAAGGATGATTTTTTTTTATAAGMAAATTGGCAATGAAGGTAGAGTCAATGAAATATACCATCAATTGACAACAATAAAATGTTCAAAGTCAAATTATTTYACAATTCAATTTTCTTTCAAAATGTGTRAAAATCATTTTCTTCGATGATGGTCACTCATTCACTTTAAGATTAAATGATGTTAAGTCAAATTAAAATAAACAATTAACTTTTTAATAAATTATTCTTGAGGCACCATAACTTTTGATGTGGGCACCAATAAAGAAAAAATTACATTCCTAGGAAARRGRTGTATGTCTACACCTTGTGTCAAATTTTCAAAAAGAATCATCCCAAATTGACTTTGTGGGAACCTACCCAAWTATTCAATTGGACATTCAAAGGTCACTTGGTCTCCTAGAGATTAAWTTGAACAAAAATTAAGATAAAATTTAGTTCAATGTAACATGAAGTATGTCAAAGAATCCAATGAAATATGTCAGATTTGGTTGTAAAATCTTATTATTTTATAAATAATGATGCCTCAAAATTTTATATTACTCTAAATTGAATTGAATTGGTTTTGAAAAAATAACAAATGATTTTTCTAAGGATCTTGAAAGTGGATGATTATAGTTTCAAGAGGATAGAGAATTGAGATATGCCAATTTAAGATTTGGGAGTTATTCCAWGTGACTAAGAAAAAWCAATTCAAATTTGATCAAAATGCTATGCACTATAAACTACATTTGTGATGTATTTCAAAACCAATTTAAGAATATTTTTTACAATGTATTATAGAAAATAAAAGCTCAAAATTAAAAGCATTAAAAGAAGAGATGAGATTAGTGGAGTTGCAATTAACTAAAGAAAAACAAAATAATATTAAGAAAGAAGATGAATATGCAAAGATGCATTCAAAAGTTAGCCATTTGCAAAGCCAAGTTGGTATTCTTTCCAATCAATTACGCCAAGCCAAACAATCTTCTATGAATGCTCAAATTGTTGATATTTTTCTACCTACAAAAAATAAATCTCAAAATGAATTTTTGGATGGTTGAAAATGCTCCCCAAGGACAAGCAATGACTACAAAATGCTTGCATGGAACACTAGGGGTTAATGCACTCTCGAATGCACTTTATTGGTACTTGTAGGCTATGCAATATTAAAATTTCAATGGAAAAATAAAAGAACAAAACAAACTAAGGAAAAAACGGTTAAATAATTAAACTCTTGACTATCATTGATTATTTTTATCATGCAAACTTGATGTATTATAGATAAAGTCATTACAACAAGAGACAACAAAAGGAAAAGAAATAACCCACAAACTTGCTGTGCAATTGGCACAATATAGACACAAGGAAAAAAGAATTGAAGCAACTTCTATGAATAACAATATACCACCAGTATTAGAAAACAAAGATACTTTAGACTTTGATGACTCCAACAAAGTACAAGAAAAAACAATACAAGCTACACCACACATTCATATTTCCAAAGATCATGGTTTTAGTGAAAAAGGTATTGTTTCTTAGAAGTTTTCAAATTTTACTATACCATATAACAAACACATATGCACCTATGTATTAACTTGCAATAAAAATAAACAAAGTCTATAGAAATAGTTATGATACATTGATATAAGAAATTCATTTGTGATGATTTTGTGTCTTTCTAACTTCACCTCAAATAAAATGATAGAAATTATTTATTTACTTATAGTATCATAAGAAGATTAATAAAAAAAAATAACTACACATTAATATACATACATAATTCCAAATGGCAGTTCCTTAAAAAGTTTATATAAATTTATATTATTGGTTATTTAGAAAAATTGATATGTCTYAAACTCARTAGATGACAATGMATTATTGTAGGTATTGAACTTGAAATATCAAAAGAAACTTTAGCTAAAAAAATTCAAAATCTACAAACAAAATTAAAGAAATGTAGAGATGATTTTAAAAAAAGTGAAGAAAATCGAAGACTCTGTGAAAAGRTGATACAAGACTATAAAATAGAAGTATTTGACTRTAGGAAAGTRATGCTTGAAAATAAAAAGAAYTTACTATTAGAGAGACGCAAAAAAGGGTCAAGTATGGATTGTTTGAAGATAAAAAAATTGCTAGAGAATTTGCAAGAAGTTGAAAATGATAATAATAAACTTCAAAAAGTTGTCAAGGTTGGTCAAGAATCTACAATAAACAAATTGAAGAAAGAGGTACAATTATTCATCAAATATCACATTGTAATCAATGCATAGTTTATGCAAAATAAAATTTGTAGGAGACTATGGATAATTAAATAATGATAAATGTATAATTTCATCCCTTGTTTTAAATCAACGCATTAATGCCCTAATCTTTGATTGAATTATTGCATATTTTTTTGACATTTTTATACAAATTTCATCCAATTGGTTTTAGAGGAAGTTTTTTTTGTTTAAGATATAACCATTACTTTGGATGAATGAGGCATTTGAACCAAACATTACCGTAGAGCACTCCTTTCATCATGTAGAATATGATCATTGAAACCCCTTAGAATTTAGAGTTAATTCATTTAGGGCCTTATGTTTKGGCCTATATGACAATTGAAGGACCCAAAACTATAAATCTAATGCTAATTTAGACAATATTGCATTACTAACAAATGATTACAAGCACTTACTAGGTGACAGAGCTCAAACGCTTTTGTATTGAAATGGGGAAAGAGGATGTGGAATGTAACATCCATGAATATGATATACCTACTATGGAAGATGTAAGCATTTTAGATAAAGAAAATGAAATACTTCAATTAAAATTTGATCGTGACCAAGCTCTTTGGAAGCTTGGCCAATTAGAGCGCCGTATGCACATTTTATTTGAAATTGATGTTCGTGGAAAATCAGAAGCCACATGTGAATACTTCATTCCACCAACAACTGCTCCACATGCTTTTGCCGGGAAAAAACTAGTAATACAAGAACCAAATGCAATTTCTCTAATCCATGCATTCACAAAAAAGGTTCTTCCATTTGGATCATTGCCACGTGAAAAAGAATTAGAATGTGTTGTTGAAGGATTGTTGAGACTAGTGGAGAAAAAAAGACTAGAAGTTGAGCATTTACAACAAGCTTGTCATGATACCATTCAACACATGGAACATAGTAAACAACTCCAAGAACAATTGAATGAACTTCGAGGAAAATTATGGAATAGTGATGAATGTTGTCAATCTAGTCCAACACATTTTGACACAATTGCAGGTTTTGGATYCCAACATATTTATGAGACCATTTTCAAGAGTCAGTATGTAAAATAAAATGTAGTGTAAAGTTTCATGTCAAAAGTTGTGATTTTTAAATTTAAAAAAAAAATGCCTTGCAGATTTAAAAAATGATGTTGAAAATTTGCGACAAGCTAATAGAAATTTGTTAYATTCTCTCAAAGAAACTGAAGATTCTTATTTGGARTTRCAAGAAAAAGTAAAYCCATTCTTTCAAAAGTTTCTTTTATTGACTATTTCCAAAATTTTATCRCACATTCATTCTTTGAGGTTCCAATATTCATTACTTGAATGCCAAGTGGAAAAAAAGATCCTGCTAAGTAAACTAAACTATTTGACTTTYACATCTTRAMTATTAAATTGTTTAACTAATACAAGAAAATTTTGTCRAAAAGCCACTATTACAAAGATTTATTCCATTTGAAAGCCATATTCTATGTGTGAAATTTAYAATTCTATTGCAACATAGAGTTTAAGTGAATCATAGAAGAAAGATTCTTGAAATCAAACATTACATTTGATAGTCAACTAAGACATTATTTTGCAAACTTATTAAAACATTAAAGTTGGACATATTCATTATATTGAGACCTTACGTAGATTTTGAAACAAAATGCTAGTTATTGGAAAATTTATCTAAAAAAATAGTAATTGAAACCAAAAATAAATAATGCTCAAATAGTGATCCTATAATGAAATTCTAAAAATTGATGTTGTTACCTATTTATAAAAAAATAGTAGTAAAAAGATAAAGCAATTTATCTTCAAGTCGAAGATAAAAATGAGACTGCAAAAAGTCTCATTGTAACGAATATGGCCTTAATTTCAATGACTCTAATATTTAAAGTCATTGGAACTCGGGGTGGTTTTCATCTCTAAGATTAATTGAATTTGTAGCTACCATAAAACTAACCTCAATCTTTGACTCAAATATTTTGTTATAACTGAACATTGATTTTAATAAAATTACACTCAACCATTGCATTTCATCATAGCGTTTTTTGTTGAAGAAGATTTGAATAATAAGAGGCAAAATGACACTTGAAATACTTAGTTTGAATCGAAGTCAATCATCAACAATAAAAATATGAAAATCATTTTATAGAATCAGCAAAAAAAAATTGTATAATTTTCCATTCATTTAAAACTTCAAAATTGCAATGAATTTGAAAATATAGGTCTCCAATAATTATATATTGAATGGAAAACTGCACATGAAACTCATTGAGTACTTCTACAATTGGTGGGAAGCTCAAGATGAAACTCCACATGAAACTCATTTAGTACTTATGCAATTGGTGGAAAGCTCAAGATGAAACTCCACATGAAACTCATTTAGTACTTAACGGATATCTCTATTACATCCAATAATGTGCTTGACAAAGCCTTGGTCGGACCGCATTTTGGACGTTTTCGTCACTCCTCCGTCCATCCATTCATCTCTCCTCAATGTCTTGATGTGAGAAGAGGAGGCTCAYCAGGGAGGAGCTCACTGCAAGTATCCGTCCAGGCCTCCGAAGCCACTCCAAACTCCACAGCGTGCAAGGACTTGGAATACTCCACCTGCACGAGAGGTTGCAAGTCCGTCTCCACAATGGGTTCAGTGCCCTGTAACAAGGCAATGGTTTGAGGGGTGGTGGGTCGTAAGTCGGGGTTGTCCAGGGTGCACAACAGGGCTGTTTTCAGGACCCTCAACACCTGCTCTTTGTCGTATTGCTTTCGCAGCCTGGAGTCCACCAGGCAGAGGAGCACCTCCTCGTCACCACCACCTCCACCTCCAATTTGGGATTGCTTGTACATGCATCTCACCTGTTTGGGCAACACCACAAAGTTCGGTTAATAGGAGTTTTAACACATTGTGAACGCACATGGTATTTTAGAAGTGGTGGTAGCAAAGTGAATCTAGTTTAAAGGTGTACCAAAATGTATTTCTAAAATCTTTGTTGACACCATGCGTAACACCAAGTGTGAGCATCATAGTGTGAGCATCATAGCCTAGGTTAAAGGTGTACCAAAATGGATTTCTAAAATCTTTGTTGACACCATTCGTAACACCAAGTGCGAGCATCATAGCCTAGTTTAAAGGTGTGCCAAAATATATTTCTGAAATCCTCACTAACACCATTCTTAACACCAAGTGTGAGCATAGCCACCCTGTAAGGTCACCACGGACATTAAGTGTCCACATGAATGATAGAAAATCCTTCTATGTAAGACAAAAGTGTAGATGCTTATCCTTGGAAATTTGTGTGAAAAAGGGAGGTCTTGCACAGTGGTTTGACTTCTAATGAGTGTTGGGATTTTTTTGTTTTAAGCAAATGATTCACATGGTACCAAAAAGGAAGATTCCCACGATGACTAATTTGACATTCCAAGGTTAAGGATGGATGCATACCTAGAAGGGCTGTTATGTTGGAAGCTTAAAGAAGAAGAAAACAACATTTACTAACCCAAACAATAGAGACCTTAAAATACAATCATGCCAGTGTGAAACTAGGTGAAGCAAGCCTCATCCACAGTCAAAATATATACTACCCAAGTGACAGGATTATGTATATTTTGCATTTTTGGAGAATAGAAATAATTATGTGTTTTGAAAATTATTATAATTGACTAGTAATTTCCAAAGTGGACTACTGTCTCTCTTTTCCGTCTGATCAATTAGTAACTAAAAATTAGAAAGTCCACTATTTTGGTGGTCTTTTGGTGGTTGATCAGAAAAAAGTTATATAGCTCATAATCTTTCTTCTCAATGTGAGTCCTCAAATAGTCCTCAAATGAGATGGTGCCACATATGGCCCTTGAAAATTATGGAAATGAACAAATCAAAGTTATGACCTGATTCCGAGCTTCAAAAGTGAAAAGGAATTGAAGAAAATAATCACTTGTAAGCTACTAGTGCTCATGTTGATAGTTGAAGGGAGGTAGGGAGTTG
The DNA here is from genome assembly GCA_006891605.1 of Pleurozium schreberi. Classification (NCBI taxonomy): domain Eukaryota; kingdom Viridiplantae; phylum Streptophyta; class Bryopsida; order Hypnales; family Hylocomiaceae; genus Pleurozium; species Pleurozium schreberi. Next base: position 178,696 of record VACF01001595.1, read on the forward strand.
GCAAGATAGGATATTACTTAAACCTCAAGCGTTCCAACATCCATATTCTAGATGATGAATGGAGGGCTTCAAGGCATTGTTTAGTCCAACTAATTTCTCATTCATCCAATGTAATACTTGAATCTAGAAAAGACCTCCTTAATGACTAAATTCCTTAAGATCTCCTTAAGACCTTCCTTAATGACTAAATTCATGAAATTCTTGTAAATGATATTTCTATACAAATCTACAAGCAAAAATGTGCAAAACTTTAGAAAAGGATTGAGGTGCTTAGGGGTTAACCCTTAAATGTTCAAACATGGATGATGATGATTGTATCAAAAATTGACTACATTTCATTCAATTAATATTCATCAAGGAAATTTCAAAAGAAAATTATGTAATATATCAATGAAATGAACAAACTTGACTGTGCCTGAAACAATAATAATATTGATATTTTGGAGACATTTAAAAAAATATTTATTACGATTTAGAAAAAACATATATATCTTACTATCTTTAGTTCAATCACTTTGGGGTTCAATGGAAATGGCTTTACTTACCCTGTCAACAAGGAAGAGCAAGGCCCCTGAAGGAGTCCGCTTCATATTCACCTCRCCAGTAACAATTTCCATCAAAACCACCCCAAAGCTGTACGTGTCCACCTTCTCTGTCAATTGACCTCGTGTCACATACTCCGGGGCAACATATCCTCTACAACAATGGCCAATCACCACACAATCACTTCACCGCCAAAAATAAAAAAAATCAATGGACAAAGTTTCAAAAGCACAAAATAAATTTTCTAAGAAGTAAAAAAATTTGACCAATTCCTAACATGCCAATTAACCATTCATGCTACAAACATACATAAAACTTAGCTTATGTACATAAACTCAATTGAAAGATTCTCACAATATTATCCAAGGAGGGAATAGTAGATCAAATATTACAGCACCCCTGTCAAGTGCTGAAAATTCAACAATTGAAAGATTCCCAAATGAAAATGAAACCAACATTGACAAGTCAACACAACTATAGTAGAACCTCTTTAACCCAACTAGTCTGGAATTGGTCTGTCACATTGGCAAACAGAGGTTCAATTGTTGGTTTGTAGAGGGTCAAATGTAGTTGTAACCTTTGTAATGTGGCCTAGTCCGGGACCAATTTGACAATATTAACTTACAGAGGTTTGTTGGCTTATAGAGGGCTGACTTAGAGAGATTCTACTGTATGAAGTAATCAAAAATAAGAGACGGATCGGACAACAACATGTTGAATAACAATAATAATAATATTCTCTTGTGTGTTAAAAAGAAAAGACTACCTGAAAAAATTATTGTTTCTCAATGGACAAAAACTACATTACTTCTACTCCATTACTGAAAAATGTTACACTATAYCAATCTTGAGCTCTCAACTGCTTATCTATTCCATACCATGTGCAGCACCTCAATTGAAACAACATTTCAACGCTGTTTTGGTTCGGCATGATGTTGTTTCAACAGCAAGKTTTTGCACTACAACACAATCACTGAACGAATTTCATTCAGGCATTAGGTTGGAATCAGTTGAGTAAAATTGGATTTCTACAAAGCGATTTCCATTGTTGGATAATGTTGGGCAACACCTGAATAATCTGCCAGTTCATAACTTGTGTGCAATTCCCCCATTCGGAACAAACAGTGGAATGTTGTTTCGACGCAATGAAACAACATTTCAATGTTGTCTCAAAAGCAGATTTTTGCACTTCGGTATTGGATTTCTATGAAGGARTTTCCATTGCTGGATAGCGTTATTAATCATCCAGTCCATAACAAAAGAGCAAAGCCTTGATTGAAACAACATTGAGATGTTGTTTCAGCCAACTGAAACAGCATTTTAATGTTGTTGTGATTCACCCTGATACTGTTTCAACAGCACATTTTTGCACTTGGGTTGCACTGCAGTTATTCAACAGTGATTTGGAATAGGTACCTGGAAGACTTCTCCAAAACCACCTTCACCGAGCTTCATGTCATCGTGAAACTTCTGAGTAGCAGCTCTCAGCTCTTTGTAAGTGTACTGGTTTGTTGCGATGGACTGCCGTGCAAAATCTGTCAAAAACACACAGGCAACCTCTGTAAGTGGGTGGGTGTGATGAATCATAACATTCTATTCTACACCTAAAGCAGTGGAATTTTGAATGGAAACCAACTTGAAAATCTACGGTGATGTGTTTCTTTAAAGAGAATGTAAGAGAGAGAATCAAAATATTAGGATGAGAGTTTCAATGGTGTATGTCAAATGGTGAAAGACTAAGTGTAAAGGCCATATTTGTTATATTGAGACTGTTCGCAATCTCATTTCTATCTTCCACTCGAAGATAAACCGCTTTATCTCTTTACTAGTATTTTTTTATAAATAAATAACAACATGAACTTTTAAAATTTCATTATAAGATCATTATTTGAGCATTATTTATTTCTGGTTTCAATTACAATTTTTTTAAACAAATTTTCCAATAACCAGCATTCTATCTCAAAATGTGCGAAAAGTCTCAATATAATGAATATGTCCATTGTGGACCAAAAACAAATGGGGAATATATGGAGGCTTTGGGTTTAGGGAAGACTTAATTAAAGAATGCCATTAAGAGTGTTCAAATTCACATACCTAAACCCCTTGTACTTTCTAGAGATAAATGTTACCAAAACAAATGAAGAGCATGTGTTTAGGCTTCCAGTTTAGTAAAAAAGCCTCCATAATTTCGTTTTATTAGAGTTTTTCATTCTTTTAAAAACTCTAGGCCTAGGACTTCTCCCATACCTTTTGCTTCTTATCTGTGCATCAAATTGTTAAGCCCCTTCCATGAGTGAATTCTACAACCTTTGATTTGAAAAAATCATCGCTTCAATCATTCCTCCTCTTCGTTTTATTGTTTGAAATTAATGTGTAATTGCTTGCACCGGGGTTGTTCGTGTTCCTCTACTTGTTTCGTGACGGGGAAAAAGCCCATGGCGTGTAATTCCGTCAAAAAACCGGTTGCCATGGGATGCATCGTGTCAGTCCACGCTGTGACCCTAAAAAAGTAGTATGTTTCAAAAAAATAAAAAAAAATAAAAATTAATGTGTATTATCTTTCATTGCATTTCTTGGGAAAATTTCGGACTCAAAATCCCACCCACCTGCTTTTGTTTCTCGAATGGACAACTGAGCAGCTCTCCTCTTGAAGTAGAAGTAGGAGAAGAGGACGGTGATGAGAGCGAGGGGGCCTGGAAGGATGTAGGCCAGCAGCAACACCGTGACGTCTTTCTTCGGAGGGCCTTGGAATGCACAGTTGGAGCAGCACAGGTTCTGCAAAAAGGCAGTCGTGGGGGAAACATTCTGGAAGGCAGTCTGAGGGCAAAGAGCTTGGTCATGCGCTTGCACTGGCCTCGTACACTTGGTCAGGTTCACCTGGACATCACCGACAACAAAAAAGGGTGGCTACTCAGAACCACACTAATTATAATGGGTATTTAGTGTTAACTGTACTAAAAGAGTTACAAGTTTTTACTTGTGATGAATATTTTTACTCAAAAGAATAGACATCAATACTACTGAGGTAAGAGAACATCTCCATAAACATATTTGGTAAAAATATTCCTCACAAGTGAAAACTAATAGCATTTTTACATCAATTAGTGTAGGTAACACTAATTAGCATTATTAGTGTACTGAGCAACTCAAAACAACCACCGCAGGTAGCGTCGGCACTTTTACTTGCCTGATAGTTTGTTTGTTTTCATACACCTTTAGAGGTTTCATCCAATCACAACATGACATGTGGCAGTATCCTGAAGAAGACAAAAGGTTTTGGGGGTAGTGAAAGACATTAGGATTAACACTATTTTATTCGCTTGGGATCAATGGGAGGAGGCTTTAAATTGATAAAAGCTGCATTGTTAGGAATGTGAGGAAGTTAGAGTAGGACTTCCTGTTGAAAAACGCAAGTCAGTGCTATTGAGATAGAGCCTCTCGTCGTGTAAATTTAAACCTGACTTTTAACATGACCTTTGAAAAAAACTTCTAAAATATTTTTAACACACTTCACACATAATCATTGACTGAAGCACACATTCCACTAAGCCATCACGTAGGGTGCTCAAAAGCGACCAACCACTAAACAGAGGTACATTCTACTTTCTTCAATGTACCAATAGTATACATTTCAAGAGGTGGTCGCTAGTAGTGACCACCAGCACTTTAACCTCAATAATTTGTAACTAATTCCAGGAAGGTCCAAAAAATATGAAACGACTTGGGTTAGATGCCAATTCCATTTTTCTTCCTAGCAAAAAAAATTGACTGACAATCGTTTCAAGGAGTTTAGCTTCCCCCCAAATGCAATCAGCTCTTAAAAAGTCACTTTACAAGCAGACTACCTTAGTCATCATTTTCAGGAATACCCATCCAGTTACAAAGAGAACTGAAGGTGTGATACTCAACCTGGTTCAATTGGCAGGGCAAGGGAACGCTGGCAACGTCTGCATTGATGACTCTCCGGGAAATGGCGTCGGTGAGAGTATCTGAGTTCACCACCACATCAATACCCGCAACTCCATAAAGAATTCCTTCATGCATAACTGCGCAAGGAAGACAACAAAGAATTTATTAATTATTGCAAAGCCTCGAAGTACAGTACAGTTTTGGAACGCAATAATATTCTGAAAAATCGCCATTGACTTTCTACAGGTCAACTCAAAAACTATTTAGTATGAGTGGCTTAGTATTCTTTTGTGGTTTACAATCACATGCCACCTTGGCTTTCATTGACAAACCTAGAAAATTCCCCAGTTACATATGTGTTCAAAGGGGCAACTTAGATTTCAATTTCTGTCCAAATGCCCCATAAATTTAAGAAATTGATGAATGGGTAAATATTAGAAGGTGCCAAGACTGAAGACGGTCTTGTTAGAATGTGTGAGATACCTTGTTGCACAGTCGAAAAATGTACTCCCTCCATCTCAAAATGATTGTCTACTTTGAATGTGTCTTTTTGAATGTCATGTTTTTTTTAAGGTTAAGGTTGGTTTGAGTAGGTCAAAAAAATTCTTCCTTATGGCTTCATTTTTTTTTAGGTTGCAATGTGAACACATGCAATGTTCTCTAGTGATTCTAGTGATATAAAATTCGGAACCTTTCTTAATTATGTTTTTCACAATATGATCAATGAAATTGGCTCAAAAAAATACCCAACAAAACTGTAGACAATTATTTGAGGATGGAGGTCATTTCAGGATGGAGGGAGTAATAAATTAAAGCATGGCACCATACCCACCGTTAGATGAAAATGGAAACAGAGAAAAGAGAGGAAAAGAGAAGAAAAGAGAAGGAAAGATGCGCACCTGGATACGTGACCGTGGCAACAAGACCCAACCCATCAAAGTCATCGTACGTGTCGGTCCAGAACGTGCGATTCTGAGTGAATCTCAACCCCGCTTGATAATCAAAGTACGGGCGGATGGCCCAGAGCGGATTCCGCTGCGCATCCAGAAGCTCCACGCTCGTCACTGTGCTGTTGAGAAGGCACGACAAGTTGCGAAGCTCACCAAGCGCTGCTGGTGCATCATTCGTATTCGTATTCATATTCATAGCTGGAGCCTCCGGATTCTCCTCGAGCTCCTCGGCTGACAAGGTGAAGAAGAACACAATGACGCCGTCCCTGCTGAGGAGTGGGAGCTGCTGTTGCAGTGAGGAATCGTTGCTGAATCCGGGCTGGGCGAAGTTTGCATCTGTCAGCACCAGGAGCATCTGTGCATACCCAACAAACAAACAGCGAAGAAAGAAACAACCAACCAGTAAGTAAGTACTGTGAGTCATAGTGTAATAAATCGTTTGCGCAATGCTATATGTTATTAGAGAGAAATAATACTCCCTCCGTCATGAAATGATAGTCGACTTTGAATGTCATGAAGGTGGTTTTGAGTAGATCAAAAAATGACTTCCTTTCTGACTAATTGGGTTGCAATGAAAACATGCAATGTTCTTCAATGATTCCCGTGATATAAAACCTGGAACCTTAACCCTTGAAGGACTGACTGGTGGCCATGGAAATCATGCATTTTGATACCGTGTGACATCATCTCCTTTGAAAAAGCTAAATATATTCATTGGAAGTCAAAGTACTAGAAAAGATCTCCCCTTTCCACTCCTAATACCGAGGATGAATGATTGCATTTCTGTCCTACGAGAAAAGATTCTTTGCCATTCATTGGACGCAAAATGTTAATCTTAATTATGTTTATTTCACAATACAACCAATGAAATTGGATCCAAAAAATACCAACAAAATTGTGGACAATCATTTCAGGACGGCGGGAGTACAAGTCAGTGTTGGAGGCAACCGTGTCACCCCGTCTCATTGGCTAGTCAGAAGAGAATTATGATACATAATCGAAGCCCCAAGATCAATTATCAGCACCAGTAGCATCTGACTATACAACATTTTAGGTAAGCAGATAAGAACAAATTATGTGYCAAGTCTAGTGTTTGAGGCAACCGTGTCACTAACTTTTTGGCAAGTCAGAAGAGTATAATCCATTTTAATCTTTCTCCTCATTGTAAGCCCCRAGATTAATCGTCAGCATCAGGAGCCATCTGCTCATACAATATTGTAGGTAAGCAGATAATTAATTATCTTGAGTCTTAGTAGTATTTTTTTGACCTACTCAAAACAACCTTAAAAAAAAAACATGACATTCAAGGGAGACAATCATTTCGGGACTGAGGGAGTAATTTTTTAACACTCAGTTTCTTAAGACCTGCTCTCTTCACCATTAAATCACCCGAAATCGTGACGACGACGACCTAACTTCGAGTCCATGAAGAAAGGCTTCGATATTTCAAAGCCCTGCATTTAAATCTCTTAGAACAAACTCTCCCCTACTGCAGCAACCAAAAACAAGCTCTGCGTGTCACTCCTTTCTCTGCTCTTCCCTCTCCACCAATCGTCCATTCTCGAAGGCTTGTTCCGTATCATCGATCCCTGTCAACAATTGAGCAACTTCCTCGATCTACAGCAATGTGTAATGGCAATCGCGCAAGGGAACTGTTGATTACAAGGACGGAAAGCGCCTGTCAACACGAGCTAGCTATCGATCTTACTTTGTTTGTCACAAGCTCTGTTTTTGCTGCAAAAAGCTCAGATTTGGGCTACAACTTCTGTTTGCAAATAACTGAAGTGATGGACTGTGAAGAAATCGAAAAGCTTGATGGGTTTGTGTCAGTTTTAGTGCGAGGGAGAGGGAAATGCCGGTTATGGTTGTCCTCATCAAAGCTGTGCTGCTGCACGCATTCCAGGACTCCAGGAGAAGTTGTGGAACTCGTTCCCGTCCAGCTGCGCTTTCCGACAGATTCACTGTTGGTGTGAAATTAGTGTCGCTACAAAAAATAACTTTTTTCTTTTCTTTTCCTGGAAGTTCGCATGCCAATGGGGTCTAAGTATGAGATATTTTGAGTCTAGAAAAGGGCTAAAAAAAAAAAAAAAAAAAAAAAAAGCTCAAGGAGGCTTTTGGGGTTGTATATGTTTGGTTTTGCAGGATCGTGGGAACATTGAGTGTGTAAACTATAGAACGAGGAGTGTTAGCATGTGAGCACAAAATCTATGAGTGCATGAGCCTAGAAATTCATATTATAAACATTTACTATGGTTGTAGCTGTCTATGTTATGGATACTTGGATATACTATAGGACTCTTTTCATGTTATAGGTGTCTATGTTGTAAATACTTGGATATACTATAGGACTCTTTTCATGTTACAGTGTCTATGTTGTGAATACTTGGATATATTATAGGACTCTTTTCATGTTATAGGACTCTATGTTATAAATACCTTTGAATGGTTGTAGGTACATCTTGAGGTACATACGTACAACTAGGTTCAAAGGCTCATAGACTCATGTCTTTGCGCTCACACACTACTATAGCATTGGTTGATTGTAGAGCAAGGAAATGCTTACAAGAATATCTGCAACTTATTTAGTAGGCCATGTTGGTCTTTGAGTTGGTGTATACAAGCCGAGTTTGACTAATATTTTTTATTATATAATTTGTATTAAAGTATGACTTCCCAATGTAAAATTCTTTGTATGTGAATACAAAGGTCTTCTTTTAATATGACTTTTATAGGACTTTATGTGACAAATATTTAGACACTAGCAAAGGTTTGAAATAGTGTGACTTTAGTGAATTATGAATTAGGGTCACACTCAAACCAGGATAAAGCCATGTACTGTACCAAGCCCATTGTCAACAAAAAAAATTTTGAGCACCATCAACTAAATTTAACCCTTGAAGGACGGACCGGTGGCCGTGGAAATCATGCATTTTAATATCGTGTGACATCATCTCCTTTGAAAAAGTTAAATATATTCATTGGAAGTGAAAGTACTAGAAAATATCTCCCCTTTCCACCCCTAATACCAAGGATGAATGATTGCATTTCTATCCTACAAGGAAAAATTCTTTGCCATTCATTGGACGCAAAACGTCCTCGGCGTCATTTAAGGGTTAACTGCCAAAACTTTAGAGAGTAAGTGAATTGAAAAAACAGGTGTGGGTGTTGTACTGACAAGTGACAAGTGAGTCAATCATGTGATCCGGCAATGGCCGGGGCAGTTACAATAGAGTTCAGACCTGTTTGGGGCATTGGGCCCAATTGTATCACTTCAAAATAATTCTCTACTTTCGTTGTTCAAAAACAAGGTTAGTCTTGCTTTGTCCGAAACAAAAGACACTGATGAAATCACCAGATTTGGATGATAAAGTTAACATTTGAATATAACAGAAAGTGATTTGATTGTTTGAAGAAGGAATAAGACTAGAAAAACTGACATTGTTTCACTGAATAATCATTATTGCCACTCTTCACACTTCAATCTTGAGAAAATATGGTTTAGTTTGGTGATAGTAGGCAACCATAAAATTCAATTTTCAACTTCCCATCTCTATGGAGTCCAATGATGGATTCTTCACACTCTTACAAGTTTTGATTCACAAATGCAATCATGTTATTAAGATATGGGCACCTATAATCATCACTAATTACACCTTAGTAGTTACTACTATTAAACATAAGCTTTTTTTATTATTGCATTGGCAGCTAAGAGAAGATTCCAACTCACTCTAACATCCATAGAGGCATCCATTATTTGGACAATGTATTAAAAAGTTATGTGTTCAAATGATTATCTCTATGTATCCCCAAAATCAACATAGACTCCCATAGACTTTCATCTTTTGATTGTGTATATCTTGTATAATTGATATTTGGGATAAAATGACACTTTTCAAATGTAGGTGTTTCATTTTGGGCAATGTTTTTTATGGATGTACTTAACTTATATAACTACTAGTTTGCTCTATAATTGCCTTTGATATAAACCTTAGCAAGAAAGAAAGAAAGAAAGAAAGAAAGAAAGAAAGAGAAAAAAAACAAGAAAACAAAACTCAATATAAAACTTTCAAGATTACTTACTTAAGAAATGAAGAATACACCTATTGGCCCAAAATAAAATCATTTGCAGCAAAGGAACTAACTTGGTGATAGGTCTTGAACTTCCAAGGTTAATTTACCAAAGTCACCCTATTTTTAATTTAACAAAATTAGTGTGGGTTGAAATATTGTTGTTCCCACTTCCAAGTAATGAAATTTTGTAGTGACGCTAGTGACACAAATTCTCAATGTAGCAGGCAACGTAGTTAATAATTAAACATCACCCTATCATTCATGTCCAACATAATTGTTTTGGGCATATTAGTCACCGAAATCCCTACCAAAAACCCTACCTCGTACCAGGGCCCATGACAAACCTACAGGAAATTTGAGGAGTTGAGAGACTGAGCAACTTTTTGCCAATTCCATCTTGAAGCTTGGACCACTAAATAGTGAAATTAGGTTGCCTTCCTCCAAGAAAGTGACTGTAAAAGCCATCAAAGTCAAAAAATATTTCTACAAATACTTCTATTTGTGCACATGGAAGTTCATGAGTTCCAAATACACCAATTACTAATTTCAAAGTAGGATATTTTTGTACATTAGCAATAAATATTTATATAGTGTGGCATGTGGAGAAATTAGTGAGGGGCAACCTAATTTCACTATTCAGTGTAGAATTCACCAAATATTTCATATATTGGTGTAACAGCATTGGATCAGGAGGAATCAATAGAGTTGATAATACTAAAAAAAAAAGGAAAAAAAAAAAAAAAGGCACATTGGCGATAAGGAAAAGTCCAAAGCATTCAGACACGCAGCTCATGCCCTTCGATTCTTGTCTGTCAGTCATTCCCGCAATCGGTCAAACAAGTTGCGGGTCCTCGATTTCGGCATGCAGCTGTGTTTGGTAAGAATAAAATCATGACGACAGACGATCGATGACATTCGAGGAAAGCCGGAGCTCGATCGAGTGTTGATCAGGTGTTTCACGATTCCCCATGTTGTGACATAGAAATCGCGTGGAACCCACATTCCAAACACTTTTCCCTCGATCATCATCGTCTTCACCAATGGAGTAAGTGAGTTCGGCGAGCTTGCATTCTCCGAAACAACCGCTTTCAACTCCCATCAATTATCTCAAGACAGTTCGACCTCATCAAGGTAATTTTGATCCTCCGACTCCCTCCATTCCGAGCCATTATAGTTAAGATCGAGCACTCACTGTGATCGCACATTCCCATTTCACTTTCCGGCCCCTCGATCATCGTCGTCACCATGGACTGAGTTCGTCGAGTTTGCATTTTCTGACACAAATTAATTTCAGCTCCCATCAATTAATTATCTCAAGATGTACAGTTCAATTCGACCTCCATAAGTTAAATTTATCTTAGTTTCCGACTCCCTCCATTCCGAGAAATTGTAACAGCACTGTGATCGCACATTCCCACTTCACTTTCCCCTCGATCGTCGTCTTCACCATGGAGTGAGTTCGGCGAGTTTGCATTAGTTTGCATTAATTAACTTCGGGAGGTGGGACGGAGCGGGGGTGGGTGACGGTTCTGCCTTGAGTTTCTTTCACAAGGACTGGTGTCGTGTGTACTGAAAGTGTACTTGTGTACCCGACAAGCATACGGGCTAGGTGGTGTACAGGAGGGGGTTTAGGGTTGACAGGGCACGTTTGCCAGGCCACCCTCGCCACTAAGGGCGGGACAGTGGGGGGGTCGCGCCTCCCCTGCCCGCCCTCCCATCTGCCCGCTCAGGAGGGCAGATCACAGTGAGGCCCTTCCTGCCTTGCCCGACTTCGTCTGTCCCACGAGGTCTTGCCCGGCTCCCGACCCGGCCTCGCGTCCCGGCCTTAACAAAACGATTGTGGTGATTCAAAAATGGATTTATGTTTTTAACGGAATTTGAATTCTTACTGAATTTTGAATTCCGAAGCGGAAAAACTTCCTTTCAATAAGTATTTATCATTAGATGAGTCCCAATTCGTGAGATATTCATGATTTTGTAACCCTTTTTTCTTTGTGAGAGGTTTAATAAGATTCCATGATCGATAGTTAGAAGAAAGTTCAATGTATTACATTGGTTTTGGTTTTGCTCAACCATTTTGAAACTTGGCGTGTGCGGTCAATGGGAGAGTATATTCGAAGTGCACAACAATACGATTTGCAGCTCTCTTCTAAGTGCAAAACAGTATGTACGTACTGCAACAATGAATACGTCAGTAGCCGATGCGATGTGCAGAAAATTTCTTGAGAATTCTTAAGAAATCCCAATGTGCAGTGCAGAAGGATGTGCAGCGGTGGTCAGCAGGTTTGAGATTGAATATCATTTCTATCACACCAACTTTTCACTATGACTAAAGATAAAGTAATGCTTTCAGACATTGCCATTGATAAGTGAATTATTGTGTGCAAAACCAACCCTCCCAGTATGATATATGAAAGAGTGCAATGAGAGCATTACCAACACAAATAAAGAGATTTTCCTACAGTGGTGATCCTACTTGGGTGTGGTTGTGTCACCCTCCTTTCTACCCAATTGTGCTGACTCTAAGTAAGTATTGTTGCATGACAGAGTTTGATCAAAATTTGTGATCAGATATCAAGATTAGGATTCGAGGTCAAAAGAAGGGAAACAATATGCAAACGAAACAGAGACGTGGAGGGAAGAGTGCTAAAGAAAACGCGATCTGCAGCTCCTGGTAGGGTTACAGCTAAAGAAAGTTGCGCTCTGGAGCACGAACGCGAGGCCGCGTCAGGAGTCGGGCAAGACTGGTGTCTCGTGGGACAGACGGAGTCGGGCAAGGCAGGAAGGGCCTCACTGTGATCTGCCCTCCCGAGCAGGCAGATGGGAGGGCGGGCAGGGGAGGCGCCCCCCCTATCCCGCCCTTAGTGGCGAGGCCAGGCCACCCCTCATTGCCCCTTTTTTTACCCCTGGGGAAAACATTGGAATTCTTTTATCTACCACGTATGACAAAATTTGCAAATTTTGAATTCATATTAATTTGCAATCGGAGGCCCCAAATTAGCCGGTGGAGGTGAAGAAATACAGAATTGACGTGGCACAAAATAGAGGACAATTTGTACATTTATTTTGTGACAGGGGCAATGAGCCATGAGGGGGTCAGTTCACCCTAGCTCTTTTTCTATCCCTGGGGGAAACACTGGAGTTTTTTTTATCTCCCACATATGACAAAATTTTCAAGATCTGAATTTATATTTGCAATCAAAGGCCCCAAATTAGCTAGTGGAAGTGAAGAAATACAAAATTGACGCGACACAAAATAGGGGACAATTTTTACATTTATCTTGTAACAGGGGCAATGAGGGGGTAGTTCACCATGGCCCTTTTTCTATCCCTGGGGAAAACACTGAAATTCTTTTATCTCCCACTTATGACAAAATTTTCAAAATCTGAATTTATATTTGCAATCAGAGGCTCCAAATTAGCTAGGAGTGGGTGAAGAAATACAAAATTGACACGGTACAAAATAGAGGGCGGTTTTTACATTTACCTTGTGACATGGGCAATGAGGGGGTCAATTCACCCAGGTTACGTTTGCCCGGCCAAGGCAAACTAACCCCCTTATTGCCCCTTTCTTTACCCTTGAAGAAAACACTAGAATTATTTTATTTGCCATATATGATAAAATTTTCAAATTCTGAATTCATATTTCCAATCAGAGGCCCGAAATTGGTTGGAAGGGGTGAAGAAATACAAAATTGATGCGGCACACAATAGGACGCAATTTTTACACTTACCTTCTTACAAGGGCAATAAGAGGGTCAGTTGGCCCTGGCCAACCCCCCACCCCACCCCGCCATTTTTCAGTTGTTCAGGAAGTGTGAAAGTAGGTGGCTCTAGTAACATTTTTTTTCATTGTGGTCCGTATCATTGGCTACAGTTACTACTTGAAACAAAGTTAGCTTTTCAGAAACATTGATATTGTGGTTTTTCACATTAATATTTTTTTTACGTGTTTTGGCTGTAAGATTTGAGTATCGAATGGATGAATGAATGTGGCTATATATCATATGAGAAAAAAATATTGAAGGTGGAAATTTTCATGGTCTTTAACTCTTAAATGCAAAAATTGTTTTTTTTTGGCAACAGAGCAATTTCGGGCAGCTCACTATGAATGGAGTTTTTGTTTTTTTTCTTTGAAATTTTCACACAACATGTGCCCAAGGAGCAGTTTTAAGGTCCCAACAATTTTCATAACTATTGATTATATGGTTAAAAAGTTATTGTATGAAATGTATATTTCATTGCTAAGTGAGTAGCTCGGGAGCTCAAAAAACTCTTTTTAAAATCACTTTTTTAAGAAATAAGAATTTGAAATTAATTCTCTAGATTTATGTAGGCGTGGGAAGCTTTGAATCATTCCATTTTGATTAATGAGATTAAAGTTATGAGGAGTTTTAGTTTGCACGTAGGTATGATTTTGAGAATTCAAAGACTCCATACCTAAAATCATAGTAAAATAGGTTGTGCAATAAAAAAGTCGTGGGAGCAATCTCAAGCACCACTTTTCTATTGTGCACATTTTTTGTTATTAGATTGTTCAAGTTTTTAATTTTTTGTTGGAAAATGAAAAGAGGTTCCAATGAATGCAACATTTGATATTGTATGCAAAAGTTATGAAGGGTCAAAAATGTTTTTGGTAAATGTTCTAAACTCATTTCTTCAATAAGAAATAAATATTAATTTAAAGATGTACACAATATGATGATATATTGARGTGTCACTATTAGACACAATGCGATTTCAGATGTACCTACCTTACAATATTTTTTTAAGTTTTTTGTGAAAGACATCCACCGTTGAATTTGTGGTGCATACACAAGATAATTTTGTCAATGCAATGAAATTCATAAATCCCTTTGCTAGGAGTGGTTGGTACCTCAAAATAATTCTAAAACAAAATCCAGTTTCCGATTAGTTGTGTTTGATATGGGTAGGTAATTCCGATTGATTTCAGTGAAGACTGGAAAACCCACATGCTCATATTTTTTGGAATAACATTCTTTAAAGTTACCTATAGTAAACTTGCCAATCACCGCAGAGCAAAATCCAAATCCTTCTTCACATAAATATAGAGACTTATATGTTTTGAAATTTGGCAAGATTATTAAATGTCTCATTGAGATTCACCTACAAAAAACTGAATGCAAACATATTTCTTCCTACAAATTTTATTGCAATTTAAAGGCAATGAAGTTCAAATCTAATTAAAAATTTCTTGCATCCCTTCAGCACATAGTGTGCGGTCATTGGGAGGTGATACAAGATTTGGTTCTCATCACAATTGAATTGGTAGTTGAATTGTGTGGTTAGTGTTTGGTAATTGGAAGGTTTTGTTGGATGGTTTTTGAAATTGTGTGGTGAATGGTTGGTTTACTTTAGTACTAGTCCGCAATGATATTAAACTACCCTAGGTGATGGAGTGGGTACAAACTTCCGTTGAATCCATGAGGTCCCCGGTTCAACTCCCCATGTTGACGTTACTCGCATGAGGGCTCTTCATGCTAGTGCTCAAGAAGAGAGTTTGTTCCTCACTTGTTATAGACAGGATACCCAAGATGTATAATTCCCAGGCTATTCCGCCACGTTGCCTTGGTTGTTGTATCGTGTTAGTCCAACTACGGCCTTGAAGGGTTGTATGTTTCAAAAAAAATTAAAAAAATAATCTAAGGGAGAGGCACCCAATGCCAAYCGTGTACCCAATGCCATCCAAATCTGCAGAACATAATCATTTCAAGTTGTAAATGTTGGTAGGCGGCACATGCCTGACGCAGATTTGGATGGCATTGGGTACACGGTTGGCATTGGGTGCCTCTCCCTTAGTATTGGATTGGCATTTGAAGATAAGGATGGTGATTTTTTTTATCATAAAATTTTTTACTCTTCCACTTTCAAGCCAATGTAAGGTAGACGCACCCATTCCTGTCTATGTACTGAATTTTGTCATCATGTACCAATGGAATACATTCAAGAAAAAATGTGCACCATTGGTACATGATGAAGGAATTGGATACAAAGATGGGGATGGTTGCATCTACCTTATCACAAAATCTACCCATCTAATCAACTTGACTCTTTTGGGGACTAAAACTTAGCTCTCAAGTCAAACATCATTTGGTTGCAATTCAATCTATCTTGCTTGAAATTACTCATGCTATATTTTCAAAAATATCAAAACATTAGTAGAAAACATGTAAAAATCAATGGTTGTTGCACCCTCAATTTAATTGTTTACATATTTGTCCTACATGTCATGGAATTGGAGAATTTTGCATTTGTATGGATTCAAGGGACAGTCACAAACAATGTTCCCAAAACCTCTTAGGAGTTAATCCATTAATGATTCATGTCTTGGCCTCACTGAACTCATTGCTTGTCTTCCAACAATATTTTATGAGATAGCATTAAATGTTTTTTGAGGCCTTTAGAAGAGTGCAAGTTCTCAGACTGCGGGAACTCTAGGAACTCTTCCACGTAAGCAATCTAACGAGGTCGAAAGACTGCCATGTCAAGTAATGGTAATTCATTATTATTTTTAATTACTCTTTAAATGTTTTTTAAAATATTTTTTAAAATAAAATCTATTTTTGTTCCTTTAATACTTTAGGATTCTTGAATTTAAAAAAAAAATTAAAATATCCTAACCAACAGTGTCTAGTTCACAACGTCGGGAATAGGAAGGAGAAAAGCCCAAGACATTACATGCTTTTTGAGGCTCAGGGAGGGCTGTGAGTTCCCTGCTGCGTTCTTGCGTTCTTGCAGCACTGCAACAACAACTTGACTTTTTTTTTGCATTTCAAGACCAATTTTTTTTTTTTTTTTTTTGTGGTAATTACTTTTCTGACAACATGTAGCCGTTCCATCACTGCATTGAGAACAACAAGGGGAACATGCCTGAAACGGCCCTCTAGTGGCCTTGTTTATCATATAATGAACAATCCAAAAATAGACTTGTGGAGGCCTCAAAAACATCTAATGTTGTCTACATTTTTTGACAGGATATTGAGTATCATTCGCTTCATTCACTAAATTAATGTACAAATACATTTTTTTATGAAATAAATGCGGAATATCCCACATAATTATGTGTATTTTTCCTAATCTTCTTAGGCTGAACTGATATGGGGTTAACAACTTGTATTTTGTGTGTCATACATGAAAATGGTCACAAATTTTTCTATTCTTGCAACATCACTGAAGCCTTGAAGTGACCATGTTATCTAATGGTTATTGGCACAAAAGTTACAAGATCCTCTTATAGCACTAAGTGAAACCAAAAATATTACTTGCACATTCAACAATGTCACATTCAAGACAAGAAGAAGGCTCATTCTAGGCATGTATTTAACCCTAGGTTCAACCTAAAGTTAACATTGTTGACTAATTGAAATTTGGGAGGCATTATTGGCTTGAGTTATTGACCACCAAAACAAAGTTTTTTTATTTTGGGGGTATAAAAATATAGTAAAAATGTCTCTTTCAAAGACTTGATGTTGAATTTGTTTTATGAAAAGATTTTGACCATCTTAGATAAACCAATATGATCACTATGGATGCACTTTAAATTAAATTGAATGTGGAGAAGTCTAGTGATACTTTCAGGTTAGGGCATCCCCATGGCTACCTCTCCAAGACAGGGCGCCAAAAAGGTATCTCCATACACCATGGCCCGTGTGGTCCCCTTCTGCCCCACGCTAGGGCGGAATTGTACACGCCAAGGAGCTGCACACTTTTCAAAATTGGATCCCCCACTATCTTGCGTTAGGTGAGGATCAACTGGGAGGTTGTTATTGGTTACTTGCTTCATCACCTCCACCACAAATCATACTTCGCTATTTACGAGTTATGAGAATGCTTATTGAATGTAGTTTGTACCTTGAAAATTGGAAAAGGGACAAGGAAATGCAATAGTGCGGCATGCTCAAGACACACCAATTCCTAGTGCAGTAGTTAAATTTTGAAAAGGGCCTGTCACTTTTGAGTGTTTTGAGAGCCTATCGTGGGGCTTTTTTATTGGTCTGAGCGAGTCAATCCCCCTCGGCGAGTTGCCGTGGGGGTGCTCTTATATGGACTACACACTTCAAAAATTCATTGGATACTTATATTTTGCTGAAAAAAATATTATTTGAAGTGCTATGGCCTTGTTTTCACATTTGCCTGTCTTTGAAATTATTATAAATTTCAAGTCCTCTCCAACCTAAGTGGCCTGACCTAAATTTTCAGGCGGGAAGCATTTGGCTTATCGTTCAAGCCCGCGKTTCTTTCTGTCTCACCGACTTTAGGCTGCTCTTGCAACTGATGCCAAKCTGGTTTGCCATTGAACAAGTTCGCCGGAAATTATCTAAAGGTTTGGCCGCATCGCTGACTATCAATCACATGTTTTTTCACGAATTTTGGTACTCTTTTTGATTCAATTTGCTTGCAAAGGTATTTTCTTCTGATGGTTTGATTCTTGGGAGTCGGTTGTATGCGAGAGAGTGAAATTTGCACTATCTGCTTCTCAGGTTTCCCTCCGCTAGTGAATCTCTTAGTCTCCATGGCTGGACRATGCTTCTGGATGAGGAAGCTTATTTTCTTGGAGAGATGCGCTAGTTGGACTGAAGGAAATTGAATTCTCAGTGCGCTGCAATTTTCGTGGTTGTAGGCAGGCTCACGTGAGACATTTGTAGATAAATGTCCGCATTCTTTCTTAGTTTCTTACTCATTTCAATTCTTTGTTATGCCGATCATCGGAATTATCATTTTTATTTTTTTTTGGCGCAGAATCACAGGGCGCAGCCTACAATTCTTGCAACCTGAACGAAATCTAGAAAAGGTTTTATATCGTGCTTCTGGAGGGAGGCTAGGGAAAGCTCCATCCGAATCGTGGTGTTGTAAAAAATGGTGAGTCGTGCTCTTGTAAGGAGATTTGCAGAATCGATGTATTTGTTGGTATGTAAGTCATAGGCTAAATTCCAACTCCGTGAAATTTGGTCCYATCGCCAGGGCAGTATCGAAGAGAGGTGGTTTGGAATCGAAAGACAGTTGGCTTGGTCAAATTCTGTAACTTATATAAGTTGGAAGTATGAGGGTTTCATCGACACCGAGCTGGCTCTACTTCCCTTAGGTTGTATTTAATGCTATTTAAGTTGGAGAGGTTTGTTTACGGAGTACGGGAGGTTTGATGAAGTGCAGAATTTACAGTCGGCTTGGTGTGTGGCATCTTCCAGTCGAAGAAAAGAGGATTATCTTTGGAGGAGAAGCGGGATAAGATGCTTGAAGTTTTTTATGATAGCCAAAGCTTCTTTCAGGTAAGTTCATTTTGCGTTATCTTCCTATGGAGGTTTGAGTTAGAATAGGAGTGGAATTTTCTTGAATTTTATATGCTTGAATCATCTGAGCGTTACCTGTCTCCGAGACCTGGTAACTTGCTCCTCTTTTTGAGTTTGTAGAGGCATTTCATGTAAATGTTCTCCTGCTAGTTTGTGGTGAACGTGACCAAGTGCTGACGACAAGTAATGTGATCGATTTTGAAGTTGAAAGATCTGGAGAAGCTTGGACCAAAGAAGGGAGTTATTAGCCAGTCAGTGAAAGATGTCGTACAGAGCTTAGTGGACGATGATCTTGTTTTCAAAGATAAGATCGGAACGTCTGTGAGTCGTCTGCATCTTCTTGCTAAATATGCTGCAAAGATTTTTTGGGGTTTAGGAAGTTAGAAACGAACTCTGTATTTTGATTTTCTATTTCTAAACTTTCGAGAGTGATGCAATTGAACTGGTTCATTATGCTTATAATCTGGAGTTCATGAATATTTTCAAATCACAAACCGGTTTTTGCTTATTTGCCTTTGCAAGTAGTTTTGCGATAGTTTTGCAATACTAGAAGAGCAGAGGTATTGGTTTATCCGTTTAGTCTACTTTGTCTTACTAAAATCTTTTGCAGGTATATTTCTGGAGTCTTCCAAGTCGCGCTGGAAATCAGGTACTGCCTGACTGTAGACTTCGTAATCATACCGTCTTTGCATTGGAATCATTGGAATCTTAGTTTACAGCAAGGAATCAGTCATAACATGGTGTTTCTCTGTCTGAGGCTTTCAGAATTTGTATATAGCGAGGATGTTTTTTCGTGCTTGATGTTAGCGCTGAGTATTGAAGCTCTACCTGTTAGTAACATCAGAGCTCTCTTGGGAACCCCAAACTAAACTTCAAGCTTTCATTTATCACAGTAAAGAGAGTGCAGTTTGCTGCTTACAAAGCTTCAAGTTGCGTATGGAACTTTGGTCTTTATTCCTAAAGAATTATTTGAATAACTGTGCAGAACATATCGTGACAGGATTTGTAGTTGATTTCTTGCAGCTGAGACAAGTGCGTGCAAAACTGGAGAACGATCTTGCGGCCTTGAGAAATCGAGAATCTGAATTGCAGGACAAACTTGAAAGTTGCAAAGAAGGTCGAGAGGACTCGGTAATTTATTGTGCCTCTTAAGTCCTGGTTCTAACTCCCGTCCGTATAATTCTCCATTGTTAGCAACCCATGTCTTTGTGTAGATCGAAGGAAATGGATCATTTGTGTTGTAAAATCTTTTATTATCATATATCGTACTCGGTGGCTTGTAGGCCAAATGAAAGTTACTCTGTATGAGGCTATTAGGTGGAAGTTTGAGCTTTGGACATGCATTTGTTGATGAAAGTCTGAATAATGACCATTTCTTTTAAATGGTAGTGAGCTTCAACTCGAAATCTCGGGTTTGCATGACAAGTTAAGGGGACCAGAATGAGATTCAATGAATGTCCATGTTTTTTAGTCCAGGCTGAGCGGCAAGCTGCGTTGGTGGAGTTGAACGCCATGGAAAAGAAGCACAAAGAGCTCCAGGTACTGTTTTTTTGGTAGTATCTATCTTCTTCGCCTGCATCTTACTTTCAACGGTTAACATTGATTCTTTACCTTGTTMCGCACCATGGTTCCTGTTTCTGGCTTGTAAAATCATGAATATGGTTAATAAGTTCTTAAATACTATGTTCGCAGGAGGAGATCAATAAGTATGCAGATAATGACCCAGCGGTGTATGAGTCCATGAGTAAGCCACTATCCTTCGTTTCCTGTTTCACTACCGATGTGTCATCCTCATATTGCACACTTCCTAGTCCTACATTTAAGCTGCTTCTGGTGTTATTGTGGTTTAGCCGTGCTACTCTGATGGTGGTTCTCTTCGTTAATGACAGGAAATGCAACCAAGATTGCCCATGAGTCAGCTAATCGATGGACAGGTGAGCCTACTATACCTTATGTGCATTTAATTGTGTTTCCCTTTGGCTAGGGAGAAAATTATATACTTTTGTCTTCAATAGGTCTAGAATCTTGAAACTAAATCCTGACATCGAGATCATTTGTCGTGTACACAGACAACGTTTTTGCACTGCAAAAATGGATATCGAAGAGATTTCCTGAAGCACGAGATAAGCTTGAAGAGCTGTACAAGGAGGTAGGGATTCATCATCTCAATCTCTYAAGTTTTTCCCTTACCATTGCTGTGCACATTTTGTCATTGCGTGGAAATATTTTTCATGCTTTTCAGGCCTCGATCATTCAGCCTAGCATGTGTGGCACCCATCCTAACACATCTGRCATCACTTTCGTTGTCCTGACCAGGTTGGTATAACAGAAGATTTCGATTACGTAGAATGATATTTTCTCACTAGAACGATTACAAAGCATTCCTGGGTTCTTTCCCTGCTCCTACTCACCCTTGGCGTATGGCAAGCCCCCCGTGGAATATGGAGGTTCACCTACGGCATGTCCTTTTGTTTKCGTACTGCCAGTAGATGTTCATAGCATCTTGAGGAAGTCAGATATATTGTACAAACCAGACATGCTGCACAGTAGTTTCTGCAGAAAAACAGACTGTTTTCTTCTTTTTCTTCYTAAAATCAATGCTCAGGTTGGAAGGGAGGAATACGCCGAGATCACGTGCACCTTGCGAAAGAAGTTGAATAAGCCCTTCCTGCTAGCAAAATGTATATGTAATACCAATAGCGAATGTCATGCCTAAAATTGTACTAGAAGTTTCAGTGCGCTAGCAGGCTAATTCAACAACCCAAGAGGGCCCTGCAGCCAAGAAATTCATTGACTGGATGCTCCTCGATCAATCTCAATAGTTTGTTTGTTTTCAATATCAATATACTGTGTTTGATTTGAACTAAGACAGTGAAGCTTGTCTTATTAGTTCAAGCGTGAACTTTGAAGCGGACAGGCAGTGTCTGCCCCTTTTCAGGTGATAAGTAAAGCTTGTGTCAATTTCAGTTTAGACATCATTTTTAAGTTTTAAGCATTTCAAACTTTTAGGAATACGTTGCAATCACAAGCCCTATTAGAAAATCCGAACTTCACGAAATTGTGTTTTTACATTTCAAAATTGTATTTCCATGTTGAAGATATTTTTTGAAATAAATTCACATACTAGTTTCTGAACTCAACTTTTGATTTTGATTTCCTTAAATTATGTTATAGTAATTCAGCATTAGATTGATATGATTTTCTAAAATCTGTAGAAATGCAAATAACTTGCTTGATTTACCATGAGCCTCAACGAGCATGACGATGGCAACTCATATACAAACCTTTTGTGGTGGATTCATCTTCGGAGAATGCTTTCTTCTCACCCATAGCCACTTGGCCATCCATGAACCTAAAGCGCTAAGGTAACTATGATCTTATAAATTTTTTATTTAAGCTTCATAATGGCAATTTGACTTAAATTGTATATAAGTGAAGGTGTTTGGATTGTGATAAAGAGTAAAATTATTCCTTGAATCCTCTTTCTCCAAAGTCTTGAAATTAAAAAGTTACTCTTGAAATTTTATGGTAAATAATTAGAATTCCTCCAAAATATATATACGACTGAGGCATATAGAACATTCTTTCTTCTTTCTGTTGATATATTACATGACTTTTTTTGAAGCTTCCTCAATGAATGTTCCTCCCTCTCCCAAAAAAATTGGAGTGCCAATGTAGTGAAACTAATGAAATTAGAAGAAATTGTGGAGATTATGGTTTAGAGAAAGTCTTACTAGTTTAAAAAAACAATTCAATTGTTAAATCTAAAATTTAAATTTAGTAGATACTCACTCACCAAATTTAGAGGAGTTTGTAAAATTGAGATCATAGTCAAAGTTGACAAAATTTCTGAACACATCCAAATCATAGTCAACTTCTATTGTGGAGGATATAGATCCATGGAGAATCTTTAGAAAGCTTGCTGCCACCTTGAATACTAAATCTAATGTATGTTAGATACATCCTCTCAAAGTTTCAAATGAATTGAAGGTCCTAAACATACCAAAAATTAAATAATTAGACACAAAGGTTTAAGGAATTCCCCATACAAAGGCGAAATTTTTCTTCCCTTAAGTTCATTCAATAATGCTTTCATTCAAGAAGTGAATGGTGGAGTCATTAGTTGCTACATCTACTTCTTGGAAGAAGAATTCTTCCTCTAAATGTGCAAAAATGGAATGTGGGAGGAAAAAAATAAGTCACAACATTCTAATTGGACAACTACTTAGAAGTGCCTCTTTGTACAAGTAAGGAGTGTAAATGTGAGATATTGAGCAATTGCACAATACAATATGACTTACCCCTTTGTTGGTGTGTCTGTGTTTCTAAAACAAAAGCAGAGTCAATTGCCAAGAAAGAGCTCAAATGGTGCCACCCCATGATTCTCAAAGCTTGTAGGAGCACCTTCATTAGGCAAATCAATATGCTTAGCTTTTGTTCTATATTTGCACAATCAAAAAGAAGAAGGGACTTGTTTTTTGAAACATATCCCACTTCAATGACTTGCACAATATAATTGTTGGCCTACTTTCTACATCTAGTACTCCTATTGCCTCCATCAAGTACAAAATCCATACACACCATAGGTTGCCTTTTGTAGGTGATTGCAAGAAACACTTGTCTTATTTGTCTCAAAACGGCCTATTTCAATGAGTCATGTGACTTTTGGAATAATTTTTTTTTAAATAAAATAAAATATGGATAATTTGTAAAGCAATGAAAATAGAACTTTCCTAGAATTTCAAACCTAGAAAATTTTATCTCTAAAAG
Organism: Pleurozium schreberi; assembly: GCA_006891605.1. Lineage (NCBI taxonomy): Eukaryota > Viridiplantae > Streptophyta > Bryopsida > Hypnales > Hylocomiaceae > Pleurozium > Pleurozium schreberi. Next base: position 202,247 of record VACF01001595.1, read on the forward strand.
TTATTTACAAAAAAAGCACAATGGAAAATACAAAGAAAATGAAGACTTTGTTGTTTGATTTTTAGAAAATAGTAAAAAAATTCAAAAAAATAAAACAAAATAAAATATTTTTAATATCTCAAATATGCTTTTCCTCAACCATTTTCATCTTTGGGAAAAACAAATTGTGTTTCGTGCACTTGCACAAAGGTAGTGCTTTTTGAGCACATGTGGAAGGTGGACAATTTATTCTTTTTAGAAAATCTCTGTGAGGGATTGTTTAAATTTAGTAAAACTCCTTGCATCCCAATTTTGAGCTTCAAATTTGCATTTTTGGGTCAAAAATAGGACTAAAAACCTCCAAAATGACCGAAGTAGACACCCAATTTGGGGCTTTTTAAAAATAGTAATTTTTTTTTTTAAACTAAAAAAATCACACAATGTCTAAATCTACCACATATACCTTCAGTTCAAATTTCATGTTAAAAAAAAATACGACACAAAAGTTATGAGCAAAAAAATACATGTTCAAGGCCAAGGGGACAAAAAATAGGACAAGTGTTTCTTGCAATAACCCTTGTTGTTGAGCAACTTGTATATGATTTCCACTTGTGAACTAAATGTAGGGAGGGTGGAATTCCAAGCAATCAACTCTCTAAATAATGAAAGGAACGATGAACATTTGAATTGAACATGGAATCTTTGTTGGTGGAAGTGGTTCCGACATGCCCTAGTTGAACTCATTTATAAGAAAATTGATTGGTAAGATGTGTTGACTGTTGAATGGAGTTGATAACTAAATTTAAAGCAAAACTACTACCTTCATTTTTATGGGATAAATCTTGAAGGAATGGGCAAATTTGATCATATATGTAGATGCTCATGGCCACTATTTATTCCTTTTGAGACTACAATATGATCCATGTAGTTAGTATAGGAAATTTGAAGAATGCTAAAATATCATAAAGTGTAGTAAAATTATATGAGTATCTCACGCACGTAATGGCAACTTAAGAATTTGGACTCTTGGTGCCCCCTTGCATTCATGTTGTGCTTCAATTTCTTTTCAAAAATATAATTTTGTTGTTAGTATCTATCAATTTGATTTGGAGTGGGCAGTGGCTTCTGCTTCCATGGTAGCTTCCACAATCACTTTGCAAAGTACTTAGTTTTTTACTCTATGTCTTGTAAATGTTGCAGAGGGCTTTGATATAATCGCCACAAGTTCCATTGCCAACAATGAAAAACCTAGCAAGCAAGACCCTACAACAATTCAAGTGGGATGGGACCCGATGTCTTCAAACTTTCCATCACTTGCCTAGTTTTTTGTCCAAATTGTAGTTGGCACTTTCTAAATTATTTATTTATAGTGTAAATCTTCATGCTCGACTTACCCTCTTTGGAAAAGAAAGTGCTTTTTGCATTRAAACTTATTTCCATTAATCAACAATATTTGAAAATTAATGTCCCTAAAAGACACTCCTTGACTATCTCTTAAAAAGAATTTGCTCCAAAATAGCTCCCATAATGAAAGCTACGAGTGCCCAAAAAATCAGTGATTTCAAAAAATAGTTTTGTAGTCTTTTAGGAGTTAATTGAATGAAGTACACTTTTACAACAATTATTAGTATCCTCTCGTGGATAGTTGAAAACTTAGGGGTTAAATACAAAGGTGATTGCAAGAAAAAGTTTGTACTATTTGTTGCCTTTTGAGGAGTAGTGTTAGTTTTTTTCTAGAATGTTTTAAAATTAGAAAACTAATTTTGAATTTTTTTTGAAAAGTATACACAATGTATATACCTTTAAAAAGAAGATACCCTACAAAGGAAAAGCATAGAAAAATCTCTAAGTTGGAGAACTATATAGTACTTTTGAAATTCTAAAATCTAGAAAAAAAAGATAGATATGAAATTTGAAATCTACAAATCATTAAGATTAGTATTTAAACTCTACAAATCTACAAGTCGCAAACAAGTCGCAAATGAGTCACACACAAGGCGTGACTTTTGCAACTACTGCACTTTCTTTCTATTTTTTAGGGTGTCCACTGCGAGTCTGCGACTACAAATTTCCAAATGATCATGAGTCGCAAACTAGTCGCAAGTGTCCTATGCAATTGAAAAATTAGTTGCATAGTATAGCAGCAAAATCCCTCATTTTCTTCTAATGTTATTTATGAATTTTTAAGCTACAAGTTGCGTCACAGGCACCTATATATGATCCTAGGTCTTCCATAAACCGTTCACTTGGAGCTTGTAAAGAGACATGGAGAAAGCAAGGAGAATGATTGACTCTTGCAATAAATGATATTTTTTCTTTAATGACTGTAGAATAAAATTTAAGGACCACTTCATAGTGTCCAATTGAGAGCTAATTATAGGGATAATTCTTAAGGCCCAAGTGGTTTTTGAGCCTCCTAACTTAACCTTTAGAGGACAAACTAGTGACCATGAATCATTGGCTTAAAAAATTGCAAAAGCACTCATTGAGAAACCAAACTATTGAAGAAGACCTTCCATTTTCACAACAAATTTTGAGCATGAATAGTTTCATTTCTGTCCTTCTAGAAGGATCTCTGTCATCCATTGGACAAAAAAACGTCCTTGTCATTGTTTAACCCATGAGCACCATCGCAAATCCCAAAAGCAAGCCATGAACTACCACTCAAATTGGTCCCGGTGACAACAAAAATTAAGATTCAAGAGACATGGCCATTGAGATTGCAAGAGGATTAGGGAGAACAACTTGAGGGAAAATTGTGGAAATTTTCACCTTGTGGCTTATGAGATTATAATGGTCAAATGTCTCTTAGAAAGAGTTTAGACTTGAGTATGTAGGTTGCTCAAGAATTTAAGAGTTACCATTGTTTATTTACCAATGAGGCACGGTCCCTTTTGCATCTTTGAAAACGGGGTTTCCAGAGAGTGAACCCAATTGACTTCTACGACTCCTCAGCCAACCCTAATCCTTGAAGTAACTAAGGTGGGTATACCCAAAAGTGCCACAAATTGATATTGGATCTAATTACTATCATTAGGCTGATCAAAATTTCATGTTGTCTTGTTGGCAAATGAAAGCACAATCGAATGCACCAAAAAACGCAACATTTGAATACAATATGCAAAAGTTATTAAGGGTCAAAGTTTGTTTCTCAAAGCGTCATCTACAGTCTGTGTACATGACTGATTTTGGAAATGTACACGGACTATAGATGGCGCTTTAAGGTCAAGTGCGCTTTTGGTGTACCCACACCTTAATAAAGCCCAGTTTACATTTGGGGCCAGATTGAAGGCCGGCTGGAATTCTCCAAGTTTGAACCAATAGGATCACTCAATTTCTCCAAATTCGGCCCAAGGGCTCTATACTTGGAGCTAGCCGGAACTACAACTCATCCTACGTGTCGCATTAGGTGGCATGGTTTTGGCGCCAAACCATCCGGCCCCAAGGGAGCAATTGGGCCAAGGTTTTTGGTGTCCGGAACTCCCATCTAGGGCTGGATTGGGCTCCTCCATTGGATTGAAGAAATCTCCACCTACCAATGTAAAGTCTTTTTTATTTCTATTTTTTACATGCATTATAATCATTATATGTGAGCTCAAGAACTTCCTCTCATCTTGATTGCTGAATTTTTGGGAGCATAGAGAATGAGTCAAAGTAAATAAATATATGAACTAGCCATTTGAACTGGTTCAGTTAATGTTTGTTTCTGCGACATTAGTGCACACAATATTATGTACAATTGGAATTAAATAACGTGAGATGTTTGAATTTAAATTATTTTAGTTTTTTAAATTAAACTAAAAATTAAATCAATAATCATAATTACAAAATACTTTTAGTAGAAATTCATATTATTGATATAACCTCATATAACAACCTCATAGTTCTACCACATATATTTTTATTGGTATAGGACTAAGACCTTTTAATTACCAAAGCAAATTTTAGCTTCTCAATTAATTCATTTAATCAATTAATTTTCAATTTTTTTCATTTAATTCAGCTCTTCAATTAATTTTTTTAGTTCATTAGCTTTTCAATTAATTTTTTTAGTTCATTAGCTTTTCAATTAATTTTTTTAGTTAATTAGCTTTTCAATTAATTTTTTCAATTAACTTAGCTGAATTTTCTTTTTCCTATTGAGGACATAACTAACATGCAAAGAATATAATATTTATTTCTGCTCTATTGTACACAATTTTACATACAATAGTTCTTAACATGAGATGTTCATATGGTACATGCTTATGAATTAAATTTTTGATACATTTCTTATTCAACTACATTGTACAAATACAATTCTCTAAATTGACCTCATTGTTGATTGTTGAAGTTATGCCACAGACTTTGACATTTGTGAGATGATGTGTGCTTTTACCAATTCCATTTTTGAAATAGAAAAAATTAGAATGGAAAGGAAAAGTTAAAGAAAATGATCAAACTTCTTTTTTTAAAATAAAAGAAAGAGGAAAAAAAAAGTTAAATAATTAAAACCTTTTTTTTTAAATAGGAAAGAAAGGAAGAGAAAGATAAACATGCATGTTTTTATATTTTTTTAATTGAGCATTGAAAAAATCCAAGAGCACATGAAATGAAAATTGGGCCTTTGAATCCGGCCCAAGGGCTTTACATTAACTGGGGCCGGATGGAAAACTAGGGCCAAATTGAAGGCCGGATTGAAGGCAAATCCGGCCGGCCTTCCATCCGGCCTCAGGCCTAATGTAAAGCTGGACTAAGGGCCTCCTTACATGTGGAGTCGGGCCAGTGGACTCCCACCGATTCATCGGTAAGATCGGTACTCCAGATCAGCCGGACTCACATCTCACCCATGAATCGGTGGGAGTCCACCAGCCCGACTCCACATGTAAGGAGGCCCTAAGTCCCTCTGAGGTATCTAGCAAAGCATGCCGCTACAGTAGTATAATACCTTACCTTCAGTTCCCATCATGGGGGGAGGCTGGTCATGGTCGGCTGGAACTAAACACGTCACGTGGTTTCCAGTGGAAATTTTTCAGTGGACACATCTTCTCCAACGCCAATGTCCTGCAAACCTGACGTCGCTTTCACAACCAAGCGCGCGGCTCTCGCAGCTCCAGCAACGCCAACTGCATGCAGCTAGCTCTCAGCTCCGTCGATGCGAACTCAATTGAAAAATGTAAGGTAACGTACAGTCAGTACGTTTTACTCAAGAGCATGCCGGCATGTTTCCCTTTCCCAATCGAGTCTGTTCCTTGCCAGCCACGTACGACGCCTTTCTGCAGCTTTAGTTTAACAATTGCTGCCCATTCATATCCACTGGCTTCACGCGATTCGATTCMATGTCGCCATATTTCCGTATTTCCACTCTCGCAACAAGCTTCCAATTTCATTCCCGGCTGCTTCTTTCGTCTCCTTTGCAGCTGGTTTCGCGATTTCGCACGAAAAGCTCGAGACGACTCTGGGTTTCAATCGGTGGTGGTGGTGGTGGTACTGAGAGGAGGAAGCTGATTGGTGTCGTCGCGATGGCTTCATGGTCGGGACTGGAATTGGGATTGCTTCCATCTTTGGCCAAGGCTGCGCTCTATTTCACGGAATTGTCGCTTGCCGTAGTTGGGCCTGCGCAAGCGTTTCGGGAAGTGAATGGGGAGAACACCAGATACTCGAAGTTTGCTACTAGTGAAGGGGGGAAGGAGAAGAAGGAGAAGAAGAAGAAGAAGAATGAGGCGATGATTGCGAGTAAGACGGGCATGTTTCTGATTTACTTTCCTGCCGCTTTGTTGGCGAGTGTGTTTCTGGCGTGCCGACTGGAGATTCTGCCTCTGGCGGCGTTCTTGGAGTGGTTGGAGTCGTCGTCGTCGTCGTCGTCGTCGTCGTGGGGTGCTTCTTCCGGAGCTGCTGCGGCGTTTTGGAAGAACGCTTTGTTTGCGGATGCTGGTGATCATCGTCTGGTGCTTGTGGCTGCCGCGATGTTCGTGCATTTTACGAAACGAGTTCTCGAGGCAGGGATTTTCATTTCATTATTACTTCTTGGATTCATTGATATGGCCTTCCATTCTTGAAAATAATTGGTGTGGGATGAATTCACTACTGCAAATTTCGTCGCTTTTCATTGCCTCAAATAGGTACAAAACGTGGGGTGAGTGAAAAAAAAATCACAAATTTCAAGAAAAAAAAAAAAGAAGCCACAAATGATAAAATGTGGGGCTAACCTTACTTGGCTACTAACATTAGATGATTAAGTGAGAAGTGGCATGGGTCTGGAATGAAAAACAATGGGGTTTGTTCTAGTCATTTTCAAATTTTTGATGGTGGAGATATGTAGGAAACATTTGCAACTCACATCTTTCTCCTTCTAAAAAAATCCGAGAAAATACTCAAAGTGCACTGCAAAAGAGAGTTCAATGATGGAGTGTAAAGAGTGTTGTATGCCCAAATCTTGTAAAATGAATATTTTTTTTTCACTTGTAACTATATTTTGTTATTTGAACCTCACACTAAATTTAATCTTGTATCTAGGAGCAACCCTTTTTTTTATATATTTTTATTAAGAAAGTGTAGAGATGGTGATCACTTAAAATTTGGTGAAGCATTGTATTTCTACATCCATTCATCTTTTGGACCAAAAAGCACTTTTGAATCGTATTCATGAGTGAATGCAAGAAAGACTAGTACTATTTTGCGTCACAATTTGAATTGCGGAGTTTCCATCTACTATAACTTTTGAAGTATGAGACCAATTAACTTGAGAATTTTATTGGAGATGTCTTGCTTGATAGCAATTAGATTCCTCATTTTTCAGAAATTTTAAAAAATCCTTTTACATTTAAATTTAAATTTAGCTAATTTGTCACGTTTTGCAATTCAGAGGTTTTTAGTACTGGGGAGTGCCCAAAATTAATGATCCAGAGCTGAAATTTTTGTTGTCCATTCCCACACTAGGTGGGCATGTATCCGCCAAAAGGGAATCTAAAAAAATATTATTTTATGTCTTCTACATGCGTGCTAACAGGGGTCTCTTGCGCGCGCACTTCTGAACATTCAAGATGGTTTTAAGGTCATTGTTTTGGTGAAATCTCTTTATCATAAAGTTCTCCCAAATTGCCAATTTTTAGTTTTAAAAAAAATTACATTTCCTACTTTCTACAAATTAAAACATCAAAACACCTATTTTCATGAAATTTTGCACTTTTCTAGTTCTCCCACTTAGAGAATTTTCCTACACTTTTCCTTCATAGGGTACCTTCTTCTTACAGGTGTTTACATTAAATATATTTTTCACATTTTTTTAAAACTGTTTTCCTAATTTTCCAGTACTCCGGATAAAAACATGAGTACTATGCCAAACGCTACAAAAATAGGGGGGTCTTTCTTGCAATCACCCTCATGCACTTTTTAATCTAAATTTGGCAACTTCAATTACATTCTTAATAGAAATAGAAAACTTTTTGCCTAAAAGGATTGATTTGATTTGAAAAAAAGCAGACATTTAAAATGGTGCATCCTCAAAAAGGGTTGCCGTGGACTCGTGGAGTGTAATGGTATGCTTCATGAGACAAAATTTATGTAGTTACAATAAATATGTATCCATTTTACAATATTTGAACATGTAACACCCCAGCATTGGACATTTGGACTCTCTTTGGTGAGAACTAATAAACAAAAATGCAATTGAAAATTTATGAGAACATAGAATGTCATGCAAATTCTAAATTATTTTGCGCCATTTTAGTGAAATTTTGTACTGTTTTAATGAAATGCTGCGCCATTTTATCTTGATACTGCCAATTTAACAAAGTTCATCATATATGGTCCTGTTCAAGTAACCTAATTGCTTCATAGTTGATGTAAAGATGTTAGTAAAATGAAGTGTGCAAATCTTCAGCCATTAAGGTATTAAGGTAAACAGGCCTATTGCCAAGGAGATTTGGTATTAGGTACTTTGGAGAAGCTATTTGTCAACTCAAAATATTTTCCAGAGATTCAAAAGTTTAAAAGAAGACAACTGCAAGTAGAATCAAGACATTCTGACAAGAGATAGAGGTATCTATAATTTTTCACAATTATCTTTGTGTTAGTGTTTTTTATTTTAATTTTACACAAACAAACTAGTGGTCCCTTTTAGAGCACCCTACCTTACCTTACTAGTCTTCATTAAACTCAGACATGCTCTTTAACCATTAAAAGGCGGACTAGTGACTCTGGCAATCATTCATTTTGAAACTATAGGAATGTCACTCATGTCCAAAGGCACTCATTGGAAGTCAAAGAACTATAGAAGATCTTCCCTTTTCACACAAAATTCCAAAGATAAATAGTTGCACTTTTGTCCTACATAGAAAAATTCTTTGTCATCCATCGGACGTAAAACGTCCACCTCGACATTCAAGGGTTAATATTCTAATTTGCGCAGGTTCTGTTTGTCCACAAATACTCCGGTACCATATGTGTCGCTGACTCTACACAAATTTCTGTCTCCTATGCAATGCAAGTCTGCTTCCTACTCTACTCCCAACTACTCTCCGCCGCCGGGTCCAAAACCCCTCTCCCGGCAGCTTTTTTTTCAAACCAGCTGAAATGGCTTGGTGTTGTCCTCTTTCTAATCGGGGTAATAGGGAATGCTTACCATCATTGGCTCCTCTCCCATCTCCGCAAGGACCATGGCAACAACAAGAAGTATGTCGTGCCGCAAGGCGGACTCTTTGGTGTACTTGTATGTCCACACTACGTCTTTGAGATGATAGATATGTTGGGGATAGCGCTCATGAGCCAAACGCTTTTCGGCATGTGTATGGTTTGGTTTGTGTCGTGGTATTTGACGGGGCGAGCCATTGCGTCAAAGCAATGGTATTTGAAGAAAGTGGAAGGGTTTCCGGAGGAGAGGAAGGTCCTCATTCCTAGGATCTTCTAAAACTATGTGTACGAGTAAAATGTGTGTCAATTTATTTCAACTATACGAGTTGTACAATTTTTGCAAAAGTTTGCAACAACACTCCTATTCCATATTGGTTATTGTTTGCAACAAATAGGAGAAATGTGTGCATGAGAAAGTATAGGAAGGAAGGATTTTTAGAAGAGAGGAGTGTCTTCATTCCTGGGATATTCTAAAGTTTGTGAAATGTGTGAGTAGATGTATTATAAAAAGTAGAGAATGATTTTGAATATGAATTTGTTGAGAATTTAATTATGGAGTTAAAAAATGCCAATCTTATCGTTGTAATAAACAATCTACATCCTAGGATTTTATTTTATTTCCAAAAATATTGAAAATTGAGTTAAATAAAAGACTTCAAAGTTTATTTTAGAGTAGAGAATCCATAACTGCCTTCAAACTAAAATTCCTCATAACTTTCATTTTATTGATCAAAACGAAATGATTCAAAGCTTTCAATGTGTATATAAATCTGGAAAATCAATTTAAAATTTTTATTTCTAAAAAAGAAGATTTTTTCTAATTTGCCTAGACTGCCTAGTTACAAAAAAGTAACATATTATTTAGTCATAAATTTTGACTCATATTACCAAATGTCATGAAATTAAATGCATATGGAAGATATTCCTCGTCCCCACCTTGTATTAAAATTTCAGCCCAAAATCTAAAAATTTCTAGTCACAGGTATCTGCCCAATATTTCTATGTTGCCAAAAATCACATGATGGTCCTTTAGAGGTTAACTAAACTCATATAATTTCATAAAAAGAATTTTGGCACACTATCATACGGAAGCCACTTGAAATCATCAAGGAAATAGAAAGCTCTTGTTATGTTTGAGAGTTTTATATAATGCCAAATGATCAAAAATCAGTAGTTGTTTACAAATAAAATCAACTTCTTTGAGATGTGTATTAACCAAACAGGCATTTATATTCGTGCTGAATTTTTTTTTAATTGCATGCCAATAAGATTCAAAAACAAGTCAAAGCTGTCTAAAAATGGCAACCAATGTGCAAATGCTTGTTTGGATGCTTTGACAATAGGATAATGATTAGACATATCATACACGTCGTGTTGCCTTAGTATAAAGTTAAACTATGAAAATAACCCTTAAAGTCTCAATTTGTTTTTATAATTTTTGCTCCAAAAGTGTTTGAAAATTCTTATCAATTTCAGTGCTTATCCAATTACTACAATTCCACTTTTATTGGTTGTGTCCAAAGGACAAAGACTATGGCATTGACTCTGATTTTGAAATCTGAATTTCTAAATCCTATCTACAACCACATTCATATTGTACAACGAGATTAGGATTGGATTAGAGATGTGAAGTCCAACTAGTGAATGTTTTAAATTTATGACAGAACCACGTGGTTACATCGTTTTTGTTTGAGTCCCCTTGACTAAGTCTTTATTTGAATAATACTATAGTAGAACCTTCCTAACTCAATAAGATTGGAACCGGTCTAACATATTAGATAAGAGAGGCTATTGCATGAGGGAAGGGCATGATCTTCATAGGTGGTTCATATTGTTAAGACAGGACCTGCAATCAATGTTCTCTATATAGGGCAATGCCCAAGGAGGAGGGCATTTTGCAATACAAAGCGCCAACGAGGAGGGCGGAGCCTGACAAAGAGAGGTGCTTTATATTACAAAATGCCCGACGATGAGATATATTGCTCAATTTAATTCACAAGCAGGAAAATCGAAGTTGGATGAAACACTTGGGATGAAAAAACAAAGTTGGATGAAGAATCCGTAATGCTCAATTTCTTGGGTCGGAGTGGTTTACGATTGACAAAACTTTATCGAGTTAGAGAGGATTGAGTTAAAGAGGTTCTCTTGTACTAAAGCACATTCCAAAAGATACCCACGTTCCTAATCTGAATGCTAAGAGGCTACTAAGGTAGATAATCCAAAGCGCCATCTTCACACTCTATACATCTCCAAATTCAATTATGTACCTATGCGGAAGAAACGCTTTTAGAACCAAACTTTGACCCTTCATAACTTTTGCATATTGTATCAAATATGCAAATGTGGCATTCACTATAACAAAGCATGGTAAAAAAAATGCACTCAAAATAGAGTGCCATTCTTTTGACCTCGGTTTTGCGAAGGCCCACTATGTGCACAGTCAGCTTCTTTTGCAATTTCCCACTGCAAATTTTTGAATTTTTAGGTGTGTAATATACCATTGGAAAGGTCCTATAAATAAATTTCCAATTGGTATACTTCATGCCCCAATATTCAAAAATTTGAAGTGGAAAATTGCGAAAAACGTCGACTGCAATCGTAATGGGCCTGCACAAATATGTGGTCAAAAGGAACCGCATTTGATTTTGAGTGCATTTTTTTTTTACCATGTTTTGTTATAGTGATTCTTTGGTGCATTGGAACCTCCTTTCACTTGCCAATATGAAAATCTGATCAGCCTAATAATAGTAACTAGGCAAAGTCTCAATTTGTGGCGGCGCTTTGGGGTTGCCTACCTTAACTGTAGTCCATTCCAGGCCAATTTCCAATCCGAATGTGCCTATCAGATGGCTCCATCGCGGTCGAGTCTATAGTACACCATTGAGCCGAATGCGGAGGTGGTTTTGCCCCCATGTTTTAACCCTGGGGAAAACACTGGAACTATTTATTTCTCACGCATAAATTTTTTTGCAATTTTTGACTTCATATTTGCAATCAGAGGACCCAAATTAGCTGGGAGAGATGTTTATCACAAAACAATGACGACACAAAATAGGGGGCTCTTTTTTTACATTCACCCATTGTTACACCTCCGTATTCGGCTTGATGGTGTACTATAGACTCGACCCTCCATCGCCCACAGTCAGTGAGTGAGTGGCAGTCCATTTGGCAGTCCATTTGGCAGTCCATTTGGTGCTTTTTGCTTTCCACAAAGGCAGGTTTCCAGCTCGCCCTGTCTCCTCCTTTGCCTGATCGGGACGATTCTTCGCATCTCCAGTTCAGTTCAGTTCTCCAGTTCTGATTGCTGAGAGCAAGTGGCGCACTCCCTGCTGTGGTGCTGGCAAATCAGTGAAAAAAACCAATCCACATCCTCACTGGAAAGTGGAAATGCTCCCAAAGAGGAACTGGCTTCAATGCGAGCTTGCGAGCAAGCGTGCATGCCGGCACCGGCATCCACGCCCCTCCAATCCTTCCTTTTTTGTACACCACTTTAACTTTCCACAACCTTCAAGTCAGTTCATTGTCCATTGCTCATGTTCAGGATGGACTGTCTTGATGCAGTGAATAAGAAGAAGACTTAGAGCAACCCCACCAGGTGAGTTCCCTATCCCTAAAAATTTATCCCTAAAAATTTAGGGAGAGGACCTCAAATGGGGATGGGGATACAGAAGCTTGCACGCACCAGTCTCAAAGCAAACTCTCTACCCCAAATTATAGAGAACTCGATAAAAATTGGGCCCAATTCCCTATATCCGAGCTCATATAGAGAACTCGCGAGGTCTCATCCCTATAAAGTCAAGGTTGACTAGATTGAGGTCCATCATGAACATGATCATACTACAAATACGAGGACCAAGAACTGTGTTCTCAAAATAATGAGACTACGGACACGGATGCAACTCGACTCCAAAATTCTGCCCCCCTATTCATTTATTTGCGAAGAAAGAAAACACCTCTATCCCACCCAGAAGTATAATAGAACTAACCTTCATGGTGAACATTGGGACCAATTCACGCAGAGTAATMAGACCTTTCTGTAATTTTTCTCTCCTYTTCCGTTCAGATATAAGGTTCTTGGACGCCACCCAGCCATCGGGAGTACCATCTGACATTCGCCGCCTTCTACCCGTCTTGATCTTTCGAGCTGGTACCTCCACTTGATGATGATCGAGTTCTGGGAATACTTCTTCTGTATGAGACCTGGGAAGATTGGGAATTCTACTACCGGTCATCATAGAAGAGTCTAAAGGCGACACTTCCGGAGAYCTGCTAAGAAGGTCATTGGAAAGTTCATCATAAGCAGACTGAAACTTCAGAACTTTTCCACTGTCATGTCGCGAATCAACGGAACCAAGCAGGTCCTGACGTTGAAATTGGATTCGTGTTGGATAGTGAGGTGCAGTGACTTGTTCCAGCTGCAGCCAGGCTGATTGATCCAAATCCATTGACAAAGCAGAGTCCCGTATGCTGCTACAATCATTAAATTTGTCACACAAGTTCGCATCTGTCGAGGAGCTCCATGTGCTAAAGTTTGGAGAAATTTGAGCCATATCCGTRGGTAAGGATTCGAATGCCGTATCTGTTTCTCAAGTGCTGATACTGCTTCCCGCGCCTTAGACGATGCGGCCCTATGGATCACTGGCCCAGTTTACAGGAACTCCGCTGGATCTCAACCGCAAGACAAGGAAGATGGACTAGCCTTCTGCTGCAGTAGATCTGACACCTTCAAAAATCCAGGACTATGAGTCGCAGTACATCTGCCAGTACCTTTCTCGAAACATTTCAGTATGATAATCAGACAGTATTATGAGGAAGTGCGGGGTTTGGACAAATAGCAACGAAGGAAACCCCAGGAGAGTCAAAGACCTCTAGTGTAACTGGTACAGTCCTTGTACAAGTTATATAAGATAAGATGAATGTCGCCGTAATGCAAACAGCTAGGTTATAACCGACGGTCACATCTAAACATGCAAACACTTATTTTCTGGAGAGAAGCTGATCAGAAATGAAGCGACGCGGCACCTGAACTTGGCGCGAGATCGCCCTCTACACGAAAACGAAACTCATAACTSCACAACTTCAAAGATAGTCGAGTTTTGCAAGTCACCGGGCTAAGACAGTGAAGTACTCGAAATGTTATTGTCGAACAAAATTTGATGTAAGTGGACGCGCCTACACTATCTGCTCCCTGCAATTGGGAACTACCCTTAGTGTACTGGCTAACGAAAGGCATTCCTTGACAAAGAAATCGCAAAGAGGTTACGTGCTTGATGCCTTGATGTATCCCGATCAACTTGTAAATGTATATTYCGAGGTAGCGACAAGATGAGCTAGCACATGGCCGTGCCCCTAGACCGCGTCAATCCTCTGTATGCTTTAAGAAGACGCTCAAGAATGGGCCTAGTAACTTGGCCATCGGGTTTAGCAAGTCGCTGGTGTCAGCATCCAAGGCTGTAAGMGCTAAAGAAGCCACTACCGATTACTCGACATTCCAACATGTGACAAATAAGTTGTCCGGAGCCCCTCACTGCAAGAAATCATAACAACAAATGATTATAAAACCTATACTAACTAAACGGAAGTAACGGGACCATCAACAGGCTCTGGTAAAAATGGAAGCCAAACAGAGCAAACAAATATGGTAACGGAAGTGACGGGACCATCAACAGGCTCTGGTAAGATGGCAGACAAACAGAGCAAATAAACATGTGCGGAATTGCTATTGGGTGAGCCAGCGTCAAACTGGGCCACTCTGCCAAAACGTTTAGGGCTGACCGTACTTCGTAGGTTAGCGGAGGGCCTACGGAAGCTCCAGTGCATCAGCGTCAAAGTCGGACCACACCCGAAATATCCGGACCGCAGTACCCTCGGGAATAATTCTACAGATCCTCGGGTTYTAGTCACGTGGCCCGATTCATCCTTTCGGCTCCCAGGACCAGGTTCATAGCGTCAGAAGGAAGCCGCTGCGAAGTGTACGCACACATTCTCAAACTGTGGCCTATTTTAACGAGTACGAAGAACGTGAGAATTTCTGAAATATTAAAGCATGTAAAGAATATTTCCCAGGGAATCTAAACGTGAGTATCGTACTTTATTACAAAACAGTTCGATGGTTCGACCCAGCCGGCCGGAAGCAGAAAAATGATGAGTCGCGACTAATCGGTAGTGAGATGAATTCATTGATGTTAATAGAACATCTGATCAAATTTCCAGAAGATTCCTGTGACGRCTATCTCTWCAGTCCTTCAGAACTCAAAATCASTCAAAAARTTAGCAAAATCATCTAAAGCCWTAAGCTTATATCATTTGTTTAGAATCAAGATCTGATAATCTGCTTCTGATCTCAGGAGATGGCACAGTACCCGTTAGCACACTAAGAACAATGAGAAAAAAATCCTAACCTATTCTTTAAATGATAGCCCAACCTTTGATTATTGGAACAAAGTTTTATGCCGGTAGGAGAGTTGAGCAAAGGGCAGGCCCCAGCTACAGCTGAATGACGCGCTTCGAGACGGGAGAGGTAATTAATTTAAATTGAATTTTAAAAGGAACTCAGCTCTTCCTCTGGCAAAGTTACAACGGTTTCCCTCGGGGGGCAGAGGCAAACAACACGGGGAATAGGGACTCAAGCTTTAAATTAGGCGGACAGCATTGGACTATTGGAGACAGGCTCCTGAGAGAGGATTACACGTACTTTATCAATTGCTCTTGAGGAAATCGTCTTCAGTTTCTAGCATTACAGTATACTGACAGAAGAAGTTGTTCTCCCGTTCTCCGAGACATATGATTTGTTCAACTAACCCTTAATTAGAAGCTTCTTGACTTAGTCTGCACTTAAGTTAGATACTGTAGTCGAATTCAGGTTAAAGAAAGTCTTCACGGTGCACACAAACCAACGTCACTCGAATTAATAATTATCAGCTGTGACATCATGAAGTCGAGGCAACTGGTAAATTGGAATCTGCGGGCAGTGTTGACAGTATTAAGGTAAAAAAACAACAACAGCTGACCGCATTCAAATTAACAAATTTTGAACTCCGAAATTGACGTCTATGGAAATGAAGTCTACGTTTCCTCTCTGAATTTCGTTAACCGCACTCCTGTCAGAGTTAACTACTTCTGAAACGAGGTTTCAAACAGCTGCACAGTTTGAACATTACCTGACTTGTCGAAGATCCGAAGAATCCAGATTAAGAGAATTGCCAGAACAACGCGAGTGACTGACCCGTATTCTCCCCCGACTCCTCAAAGTGTTACAATTATAATTTAAAAGAATTCCAATTAAGCAGTTGATCGCGAGCGCCACTGAATATCTTCACATCTCCAGTAATTTACATCGCATAACCCTAAATATACATTCAATCAAAACACATCGCATAAAGTCAAATCTGGATAGACTTCAACTGTTCAACCAGTGCGATTAACTGCATCATATTATAGAAAACAAATCAAAATTTGAAGAATTCTACTGCGACAAAAATCCTTTTAACCAAAGAGCAAAATGAAGCAAACTGAAGCAAAATTTGAAGAAGGCGGACGGACTGCGACAAAACTTGAGAAACRAAAAAACAAATATAWAGTTCTTAATTATTGAAGAAAACATCAAATTCCAAAAGAAAAAAACAATATAAAAAACTTGCTTCTTACAGCAGTAATTAACTCCCTGACTAAGAAATCGCAACCACCACAAGGGAGAGAACTGAAATGGGAGCTCTTACCGGCACAGGCAATCACGACTGACAAGCATGTTCGTGTAGCAAGAGGCACTGCCATTGGAGGACCGTGGACCCTAGGGGCTGCCGGCACCTATATTTGACAGTACTGATCCCCCGGCACATGAGCCGCAACTCTCAGCTTTTCTTTCTCTTTACTTTTTTTACCCCTGAAAGATTTGAAAGTTTTCTTTATCAGTAGTAGTAGTATTTTTTAAGAATTTTGTTGTTTTGAGAGTCATTTCTTATGCCACAAGAGTTAATTCTTTCAGTTCTTTGCTTACCGTATTCAGGTACTCTGATTTATCGTTCTAACCCTTAATGGACGGACCGGTGGCCGTGGAAATCATGCATTTTTTAAACCGTGTGACAACATCTATTTTGAAAAGTCAAATATACTCATTGGAAGTCAAAGTACTTGAAAAGATCTTCCCTTTCCACTCCTAATACCGAGGATGAAAAGTTGCAATTTTGTCCTACACGGTTTGATTTCCTATCATTCATTGGACGCAAAACGTCCGCCGTGGCATTCAAGGGCTAACTTAGTGCCTGACAGTGCAATGAATATTATCACTTCAAATAGAGAAAAACTTTAAAAAAATACTTTGGAAATGTGTACAAGTTTGCATTGTTTTTATACTATACAAATTAGGAAATTATGAGGTGTTATACATTTTAACCACTAAAGGACCAAGTGTCCGTTCAACATACGCAAGAAGTCTTGGGTAGGTTCCTACCTCAAGTCATTTTTGATCGGATGTTCAACTCCCTTCTTGAAAATCTGATTTTTTTTTCCAATCGGGTGCTCGGATCAAAAGTTATGATGCCCTAAACTTTGAGGGTAGCTTGGGCAACTTTGGGCAGCATGATTGTGCAAAACTCTTCCTATGATTTTGAAATTCGGCAAGTATGTAGCTTACATGATACAAGATGCAAATGTCAAAAAAATAACCATGTTTAGTGTAAAAATCTCATTCTAGAAGGAGTTAAAGTTTCCAAGCCCAATCAAGGAAGGTTGGAAAAAAACTTTTTCACTTAACTTCAAACGTTATAATCTTTCAATTTGTACGGTCAAAGTTTCTATAATTTTTTCCACACATTCACAAAAAAGTCTAGTACAAATTTGTGCGGTTGAATTTTGGAAAAAAAAACTTTTTATTTTTATTTTTTCCTTGTTGCCCTAAAATGTGGTAGTTTGACAATTTCTTCCCAAAATGTGCCTCGGTCCTTTGGGGGATAAGACTGAACATGCCTGTGAGTGAGCAGCTAAAAAAATATTTGACTTTCATTACTACCTTTGTTTTTGAAAAAGAGACATGCTTCCTTTCATAAAATAAAAAGGAAATATGGATTTTTTCAAAAACAGAGGGAGTATTCTTTTTCATCTAACCATAATGTTATATAGCTACAATTTCTCTTTGAAGTAAAATGTGTTTACCCCCTAAAAAACTAACTAATGAACTCACTTTGGATTTTTTGAGACCTCAATTAGGCTCTATTGACTTCATAATTTGGAAAATTTGGCATGAGAACTTTAGGATGAATGCTAATCATCTTAATTTCCATGTGAAACTTTGTTGCATATCAGTCCAATATAATGAATATATATCACAAAAGATATAAGTTTTTTTTAATTTCAATGTCAAACCATGTAGCTTAAATGAATTAAATCTACTCTAAAAAGTATTAATTATTACTCTTGGATTGTATAGATTGATACCTACTTGAAAAAATTGAACCATTTAATTCCAACAATGAGGTGAAAGTTATGAGGAGTTTTATTTTGGGGTCAATGAAGGTAGAAAAACAATATCAAATCTTTTGCACTCAAGTTTGAAATAGTCAAATAAATGAATAAAAGATATTAATTGTTTATTAGAACATTCTTACCATTGGGATTAACAGTTTTGAAATTCATGTAAAAGTTATTATTGGTATAGTTTTTTTTTCATTTAATACCACCTTCTACTTTATAATAATTTTAAAGATGAATATGAAATTTCTTCTAGTTTGATTGTTTCAACATATTTTTAACCCATTTTTCAACATATTGAATGAAGTGCACAAATTATGGGGCTTGCTTTTTTTTCTTGAAATCAGTTGAAAGACAAAACTTCACCTTTTGAAAAGGGCTAGAAAAGCCTACATTTGGAAGTTTAGGCACATTGAGCTTGCAATTGGTTAGGACATTTACTCTAAAATTTGGAGAGGGTGTACTTGAACAAATTAACCAAAGGACCCATAGTTGAATTCATGAAATAAAAATAGATGAATATTTTAGACTTGCTTTGGAGATGAGTACTTTGAAGTACTCTAAACATTGAAGAACTTTATGTATTAAATTTCATAGCAATAAATATCATTGATTGTACGACATTTAGGCTGAAACTTTGAAAAAAACTCACTAAACTTTGCAAATGTGAAGTCCATCTTTCTAAAACAATAGGAGTACATGTACATATCGTATGAGAATATCTAAATATGTGCACGGTGATGACTTATAGTCTTATACTGATATATTGATGAGGATTTGTGCAAAACTACCTTGAGAAAACTAACTCAAGTATTAAAAAGATTTTCTTGTTGCCAATTGTCAATGTATAAAACATTATGACTAAACTAGACAGAACTTTCTAACAACTATAGTAAACTTGCCAATCACTGCATAGACAAAATTTAAATTCTTCTTCACATAAATATAAAGACTTGCGTGTTTTGAAATTTGGCATGATTATTAAATGTCATGTTAAGATTCACCTGTGGATTCACCTAAAAAAAAAGAATGCAAACATATTTCTTCCTACAAATTTTATTGCATTTTAAAGGCAATGAAGTTGAAATCTAGTTAAAAATTTCTTGCATCCCTTCACCACACAATGTGCAGTCATTGGGCGGTGATACAAGATTTGGTTATGATCACAATTGAATTGGTAGTTGAATTTTGTGGTAAGTGTTTGGTAATTGGAAGGTTTTGTTATGTGGTTTTGAAATTGTGTGGTGAATGGCCGGTTCACTCTATTTGTAGTCCTATGAAGTTTGTGTTGTATTCAAGACAATTCTTGCATGTATCTGTAGTTAAATTTCAACTGTAGCATGAAAAAATTGGTATTGTAATTGCATGGTCAAAATTGTTAAAAGACAAAAAAAAAATGCTACATGTCCTTTAGCAATTAATGCTTGTATCTAGAATTAAAGATTGCTAAAATAATTCTCCAAATATTTTGAAAATATTTAAAGGATCATAATATAAATGAACCCATGGATATTTACAAAACCTCATATGAAGATTCATTACACCTACATGAATTGTGGATGGTACCATAATATTATAATATGAAAAATTTTGGATGAAATTTTAAAAAATTGACCATATAGATTACAATATATAAGTGTTTAAAGTGAAGAAAATGAATATTTGTTTGCACCTAATTTGACTAGATTATAAGGTTTTAAATTCTCTCAAATTAAAATACTTGTTCCAAATATTTTAAATTATGAATATTTTATGTTAAAGAATTTAGTTGAAAGTTCAAGAAAAAAATCCAAAATGAAAATTATCTTTAAAAGTTCTTAAGTCAAAGTAAGTTCAATATAGAAGGAAAAAATTAAATCTGAATAGCTCCACTTGGATGATTGCAAGAACCACTTGTACAATTTGTTGCGTTTTGGAACAGTACTCATAAACTTTTATGGAGTCCTTTAAAAATAGAAAACTAATTTTTAAAAATTCTTAAATATATAGTCAATGTACACACCTTTAAGATGAAGATAAACACCTAAGGAAATTCATAGAAAATCCTCTAATTATGAAAACTAAAACAATGTCAAATCTCAAGAAAATAGATGTTTTGGTGTGAAAATTACTTAAAAATAGTAAAAATAAGTAAATTAAAAAAATAAAATGTGTCCGTTTATAACAACTTTATGGAGATGGTTATCCCCCAAGAAATCCGCCAAAATAATTATTTATATGTTTCAAAATGCAACATGTATACTACACTCTTTAGACCAATATAAAACACACTTGGAACATGATTTTGGAAATCCCTCTCTTGGGAAGGTGTATTTGTATTAGAAGAACTATCCTACCAAATTTCACAATGTAATTCTTCAAAAAACGTAGTGGTTAGGTACTAAAAAAACTCCAAATTGGCAAGTGTGACATTGAATTGGGCTCTATTTTTGGATAGTAAATTATTTTTGAAAATCACAAAAAAGAATCAAGCAAGGTCTATAGTAGTCATGAGTACCTTTCATGTAAATCTTGAGTCATTTGGAGCCAAAAGACAAACGTTATGGCCAAAAATCACATCAGCATGCAACATGTGACGCAAAATAGGACATGTGTTTCTTGTAATCACCCCAAGATGGAATTGAAACACACTAGATGTTCCATAACTTTCACATCACTTACATAAGTGGAGTGAATCAAATATTTCCACATAGACAAAAATATAATCTATAAGAATTTTTTTTATTTCAAATTTTTCCAGTTTTTTATGCCCACCTTCATTATTTTGGTTTAGAAGGCATAACTTTTGCCCGTAGTTAGCAAATGAATTGAAATAAAATTACATTCCTTCAAAGCTAATCATTTTCCTATTTTGAAAAAAAAATTCAAAAAATTATAATTAAAATTCAGATCATGAGATCTTGCATCAACCTTCAGGAGTCCCACAAGGGACTTTGGGAACTTTATGGGATAATTGGAAAAAATTGAAGTTAAAGTGCGCATAGTACTCTTAGTTCATTCCCTAGTATTACCATGAATTTTTCCTTTTGAAGTATAAGGTCTAATATGGTGTATCATATTTCATACTAGAATTCATACGAGGCTTTCCACTGTTTTTTCAATTATAAGAATTTTCTATATACTTAGTTCAATTTTATATTTGATATGGTAAATGTAGTTTCATAAATCTTGTACAAGTTAGAAGGGGCAAATACTCTTTATAATGATGTTATGAAATTGATTTTCTAATTGATTATGTGATGATTCCATGATGACAATCCACTGACAAGATGCTGCCATTTCATTTTGGTATTAGTTTCCCCCCTCCCTCTTTAGAGCCGTTGATTTTTTATTTAAAAAAAATTATAAACCCCCCGCCACAACCGTTGATCTTGGATACGATCTCGGACACAAATACGATACAAATACAAATACAAATACAAATACGATACAAATACATAAACGAATACAGATACAAATAAGATGCAAATAAGATACAAATACGAATACGAATATAGATACAGATATGAATACAAATACATACATACATACATACATACATACATACATACATACATATGTATGTATGTATGTATGTATGTATGTATGTATGTATGTATGTATGTATATGTATGTATATATATATACGAATACAGATATGATTACATGTACGAATACGAATATCGATATAGATAGTGGGAAACATATCCCATATTGTTTGGAGCAGTTCTTGCTTCCTGAAAATTATAAAGAGGGGGAGGGGGGGTTCAAAAAAAAATTTAATTAATTTTTTTTTTAAATTAAAACATTTGGGGGGTTGAGGGGGATAAATAATAAAAATAAATTTGATTGGGTTGGGTGCATAGAAGTGTCACTATGCACTCAAAACACAATGGTAGGGAATCTGAAAATATTAGGATAAATTGTCTTCAATGAAACTAAATTTGGATTCAATTGGTTTCAAAATAAGCTAAAAAACATTTTCTTAAATTATTCTGTAGTTGTGATGAATACATGCCACATAACAAGATATCTTCCAAATTTATCAATATGGAATTTTAAATGTCAATGTAATCTACCACTATTTGTTGTTTTAACTTTCTATTTTTAAAATGCATTTTTAATGGAAAATAAAATAATTTTTATCATTTAAAGCAAAACAAATGAATTCAAAATTTCTACTAATATATAGTCTAACTACAAGTTTATGAGGTACTCAAGGAGTGGAAGGTGCAATTATTAGACATATTTTGTAATAAACTTGTTGGAAATTGTTGGAAATTGTATTAAATAGACCAAATGACTTAAATTTTCGTGCAAAATTCATTAAAATTGGTGAAGCCCTCTACCAAATTTTTAGAACCTTTAATATGAAAAATATAAAAAATAAAATAAAAAATGAAACATGAATGAAAATATTGGACAATATGTATTGATTTGTCCCATTAGTGCATAGTTGAAACACTAATTTATTGAAGTCACACTAAATTAGCTAAACTATTACTATATTATATCAATTTCTTCAAAACCACGCAATTATGCTACGAGAGGCTTTGTCATTGTAGCACCAACACTACTAGAAAAGAGATCTTGGATGACAAACTTGAGTAGAAGATTTTGGTTCAATAGACCCATATTGGCAAGTGAAATTTCCTATTGTGGTTTGGTGGTCCCAAGCCCTCTTTTTTTGCATTTGATCAAGACCTTTGCAAACAAAATCCTACTCAAAATTTGTAGGATATCTTTTGTCAATAGAAAGTTGCTTCTTGTTTAACACTTTAAGTACAACATCTTCATGATTTTAAAGCATTGTTTTTGATTGGTAACAATGTGAAAAGTATAAATTACTTTTAAAAATCTTCATATCATTAAATTGAGTGAAAAAAATTACATGTATTGACTCAAGAAAATAAAACCCTCACTCTAAAGTCCCACAATTACTATATGGAACAAAATGGATTTTGGGTAGGCTCGTATAATCTCAATTTTCGACATGATTTTATGAAACTTTTTGTTTCAAATGGTACTTAGGATAATTTGTTTGCTACAATAAGCTCAAACTAGCGGAGATCATATAGCAAAAAAACCCGCAAATTTTGAAATTACTATTTTAATTATTTGTTCCATATATTACAATTTGGTCCACATGACTTTTTTTTATTCAATCCATTTGGAATAGTGATGTGAAAGTCATGGAGCTTCTTGTTTTGTAGGCTATTATAGAAAATTCTTTGATAAATAACGCATTGGATTTGTTTCTGAACTAGATTTTTACAATTAATAAAAAGTCGATTGGGATTAAGTATAATTGTTAGAACTATTTAACCATAGGGATTCGTGTGTTTTAATTCCATCTTAGAGCTATTCATGATTTAATTTTTTCTTCAATCTTGTACCAACTTCCTCATAGCAATTTTTCAAAGATTGAAAATCAAATTTTTTGGAGGACTTTTTTTACCTAGACATTCAACCACAATCTTCAACATAAAAAATTTAAAATCCAAATTTATAATCCATGAAGGCATCAAGGGACCAAAAGTGTCCTCACAATCTAGAAGTCCAATTCAAAGTGTTGTAATTTTTTCATCCAATGTTCAAATTCAATAAAACTTGTTGGAGAAATCTACGCTCTCTATTCTAATTTATGTGATGGAATTTTCAAATCAATCTAAGATTCAAAGTTCACAAATTCAATTTTTGAGTTCATCGAATTGCATTTTGATGTTTGCAACTTTGGAGGCTCGCATCTTCATCCAATGTTTGTTTCCAATAAGATGAAAAACTTGTTGGCTTATGTTCCCTTAAAGTCTAATTATTGTGGTAAAATTTTCATGTCAATCCATTTTGTTTTGAATCTTTGGGAGCAATTTGAAATTCAAAATCCACACACTTTTGGATTACAATGAACTTTGGTGGCTTATTTTTTCTTCATTCAATGTCCATTTCTAATTTTAAATAATTTGGAAAAATTGAACCTCCTAGTCTAGGGTGATTGCAAAAAACACTTCTCAAAAACGCAGTTTTTGACCTCAGTACTAGTAGTACTCAATTGTACTATTGGAACTATGTGTCAGTGGCGCGCCTATCAATGTACACCGTTGATTTTGGGCGCTTGCAGATCTACGCCGTTGATTTAATACTATAGAGTGCTATGGAGTACTACAGAAGCCACTGGGAGCAGAAAATAGCAAAAAAGGGGTATGTGGACCTTTTCATTTTTAATAATTCAAAAAAAATTAAAAAAATTATTAAAAAAAAATCCATTTTGCTAGAGACGATTGCGCTTGCATTGCACTAAAAAAATCATGTAGGAAATTTTTTCCCTCTTTATAGCCTTTGCGCAAAGGAAGGTCACTTTGACCCCATATGTGCAATCAACATATTGCTATTTCCATAAAAACTCATCATGAAGCCTTTTAATGTTAATAGACCTCCAACATATACAATTTGTGGCTTCTAATTCACATTTTTGGGTCAAAAATAGGACTAAAAGTCCCCAAAATGGCCAAGGTAGATACCCAATTGGGGGCAGATTAAAAATAGCAAAATTATTTTTAAAAATTTGAAAAAATTACACGATGTCTGCAACTACCACATGTACCTTCATTTCAAGTTTCATCCTAAATGGACAAAAAATGCAAAAGTTATGAGCAAAAAACCACCTATCCAAGGGCAAGGGGACAAAAAAAAGGACAAGTGTTTCTTGCAATCACCCTCTAGTTTGTGATCAAAAAATCATATCAATCCAAGAACTTATGAGTGAAGGAGAATCGTTTAAGTAGGAGTTTCCCAAAGAGGTTCAACTATAGATGTGTTTCTTGCAACTATTTTTTGACATTTCAAATCCCTTTTGCAAGCACATGAATCAATTTAACGATATCTCTTCCACCAATGTGTTTGAATGTTGGTTTTGAAACACTTCATAGTTTAAAGTTTTTTCATTGGAGTTGGTTTAGAAATTAAAGTTGACCTCCAAACGTGTTTCTAGGAAAATTTCACCATCCCTTTTCAACACTAAAACATTGTAATCTTGCAATCTATTTGACCAAATGACTCCAAATTTTGATCCACGTCATCTACAACACTTGAAATGCAATGTTGTTTTTAAGCCCCTAAAAGCCCTAGGCCATTAGGAATCAATGCAAAAAATAAGTTAGGTAGATTCAAAGTCAAATAATCTAGTCAAAGAACATGCTAAAAAAACACTCTTTTTCACTCCCAATGCTATTATCTTGCAATCTACAAGGTCAAAGTTTCTAAAATTTCTTCCTTACATTAATATACTAGTCTAGTGCAAGATCTTATGATTAGATGTTAAAAAAAAACAATTTATAAAACAATTTGTTCTTTGCAATAGAAATGGAAGATGTGAGGGGGGTTGATGAAAAAAAGGACCTTGGGACTTTATGTGTTTAAGACATATATTGACCCCCATATCAACTCTTCAAAACTCGTAAAGAATATTCTTAAATGGTCTCCAAAATGGTTACAAAACAATCTTAAATGGTTGATTCTTAAATGTCTACAAAATGGTCTCCTTCATCTTTAAAAAGTTATTGAACACAAAGGTCTAATCTGACACTTGGGTGTTGAAAATGTATTTCCTCGTCAGATTCTTAGGAGTCCATGTCACCGCACACAATCACAAGATGACATTTGGACTTGTATTCTTCAAAAGTGACTTCAGTTATGCTGAATCTGACCTTCACTTAGGATAATTCAAAGCAAGTAAAAGTATGTGGTGGATACTAATTTTACAAGAAATACTAATTTAAATAATTTCAGTTTGCAACCGGCCAAGGCAAGGCATATCTACGTAAGGGTTCATTCCTACACTGAATAGGCGTAATAAGGGGACCCATACTAATTAATTGACATCTCACACTATATAAATATCTACCTTTGTTGTATATCAACAGTGAGTGAAGTGTCCCAGGGCTGTACATCATGTTTCGAACATCTACTGTTTCCCTCATTGAGTCCCCTTAATACCCCTATATTCAGTGTAGTTTCCTACAACCGCTACCCACTGGGGTGGCCCCGGAGTCTCTGACAAGCCCGCCCGCGGCGTTCATTCACCGGGCTGCTGCTGACTGAGATCTGGGGCCCCATCCACTCCTTCACTGTTGTGCATGAGTGTGCAAAGAAGGGCCACCCGTGGACCWAGGTTAGGCATGAGGAAGCTTCTGGGAACCAGGACTCTTCGCCCGACTACAGTTGCTACCTACCACCTCGTGGACTTTGCACTATAGGCCCACCGGCCTACGACTGCGACATACCGTATGTATGGAATCCCGTGTGAATACGCGTAGGAATGGGGACGCGGTCTTGGCGGACACGCAATGGGCATCGGTCTCCGTGGGGGCAGGGTGGGGGTGGGGGGTATTTGCGCATATGGCATTTAGGGACCAGCCTGCCAGTGGGCTTCGAGATTCTCAGGGTGTTATCCAGGATTATGCGGGTGTGAGGTAATTAACTCCTAAATGTCGGAGGCCTTTTTTGAGCTTCTAGGAATTTGCTCTACATTGAACAAAATGTCAACATTTTGATAAGATGAATCAATTTTTTTTTAAAATATAACCATACAAATTCAATCTAAACATGTTGGAGGAAATCAAAAGATAACAATATTACTTATGGATTGAATGATTATAATGTTTGATCATGAGGGTGTTAAAATTGCAAAAGTGAGTTGAAGTCTTTTAATCCTCTTTTCATATGTCAAATCTATAAAATTGGTCACCAAAAAAATATGAGGTTGAAGGGCCTAACATGCTTAACTCCAATCAATTTATGGCTTCTCAAAATCTACTCTACAATTTTCTTAAATGAACTCCTAATTTGTTTTTTTCTCCAAGCTCTAGTGTATTTGAGGCTCATTTCCAAGCGCCCTCAACAGTACGGAAAGTCAAGGTTGCAATGGACACCCTTGCATACAATCTTGAATTGAAAAATCACAAACAATAATTCCCACAATTGGATTTTTGATGCTAAGACTAGACTTCAAAAAGAAGTTTTCAAAAATACAAACTACCAAAAATAGAAACTTGGTTAGATTATATTTAATTTCAAAGTTTTCCAAACACTAGATTTTGGTGCCTCAGGCATTTAGGGGTTAAGATAAACAAGCTTATTATTATCCCCTAAACGTCTTCATTCATCTTTGAAATTGACAATTTGAAGAAAATCATTATAAAGTGCTATTTGGAAGCATAATTTGGAATGGATATGCAAATAAAAGTTGTAGACTAAGAGTGGTAGATTTCATCTGCGTACAATTAGATTCACCAATACTATCACCAATATTTTTTCATAAATTTTGAAAGGAAAATTTCAAAACTCCTTCATAATTTGATAACAAACAAAATACTACCATTTGGGGGGTAAATTTTGTTGGAATGGATTTGAAATGAGGTTCTTTTGACATGGGGATTTTTCAAATATTTTGTGTTTTTAAAATCTATAACCTCATTTTGGCAAATCCAATTTTGAACTAAAGTCAATGCAATTTTGGCTTGGTCAACCTCTTGAAATACTTGAACATTTGTAATTTTAGAAAAATATGTACTCTAATAACATCAAATCCAACCCTCAGATAGAACAACAACTTAATATAGTATCTCCACAAACTAGACAAAGTAGTTAGAAGGATGAAACCTTAGCTTCAATCTATTCATCATCTAGAAATTGGATGTCAGAGTGCTTCAAGATAACCTTTAAATGTCGGGCTGGTGACTGTGGAAACCATTAATTTTGATACCTTGAAAATCATTGATCTAAGGAAATCTAGGTTAACCCATAAACAACATCAAGGCCATTTTTCGGTCAAAAAAATGAGAGGGAATCTTTCTAATAGGATAGAAGTGCAAGTATTCATCCTATAAATTTTGTTGTGAAAAGAGTAGTTTGACTTCCAATGAGTGGTTTTGCAATTTTTTAAACCAATGTTTCACATGGTAACCATAGGGATAATTTCCATACTAACCAACCTATTCTTTTGAGGATTAAATAGATTTATGATCTACACTAAAAAGTAGAATTAGTTTGCATGAATAATCTTTGAGTATGGTTTTCATAGTTGAACCATTGTATTTATCAATATATATTAACCCCTAAATGCCTAAGGCACCAAATTTTGGTTTGGACAATACTTTAAAGTTAAATACAATCTAATCAAGTTCCTATTTTTAGTAGTTTTTATTCTTGGAAAAATCTCTTTAAAGTCTACTTTTAGTAGAAAAATCCAATTTTGAAAATGATTGATTATGATTTTTCTATTCAAGATTATTTGCAAGGGTGTTCATTGCAACCTTGACTTTCCGTAGTGTTGAGGTCTCTTAAAAATGAGCCTCAAATACACTAGATCTTGGAGAAAAATGATATTAATATTTCATTTGAATAAATTGTACAAGCCATAAATTGATTGAGATTATGTGTGTTAGTCCCTTTAACCTCATATATTTTTTTGGTGACCAACATTTTAGATTTGACATGTGAAAACGGGATTGAAAGACTTCAAATCACTTTTGCAATTTTAACACCGTCATGATCAAACATAATAAAATTACAATCCATAAGAGATATTGTTGTGTTTTCTTTTTCTATGTGATCTCTAACATGTCTAGTTTGAATTTGTATGGTAACAATTCAAGAAAAATTGATACAACTTCTCAAAATGTTGGATTTATATTATATTTAGAGCAAATTCCTAGAAGCTCAAAAAAGGCCTTGGGCATTTAGGGGTTAAGGTAGAAGTAACACTTGTTGGTCTCCACTATTGCAAAGGTCAAGTCATCCAAAAAATTTGATGAGATTATTAGTAAATCCAATTGATAAACGCAACCCGAATGGTTTTGTAATTTTTCAGCGTTTCAATAATATTTACAAATTTTCAAAGTTGAGAACATAGGGTAGCCTATTTGGTAATACTAGATTGATCTTGAATGGACAGTGTTGAAGCACAAAATGCCTCAACTCTCATTGGTTGCTTCAAATAATTCCTCACCTCTTGTTGGTAGCATCTAAAAATGTGTGTTGATTTTGAATTCAGTAGCGTTGATTTTAAGTCAAGATTTGTTCATTTTAGCCTATTTTTTAAGCATCAGAGAATGGAAAATGGCACTTTCAAGTGTTTCTACCTTACAAGTAAGGAATAATAGATTTCTAATACATGTAAAATTATAACATGGAACAAATATTATACAAAGTATATTTTTAATTTGGCTAAGTTTAACAAATAAAAGTAATACATATGTGAGTTATCAACTTTTGGACTATTACCCCCCTACATGTCCAGACTCATCTGCAGAATTGGCGATTTTGAAAAGAAATCATTATAAAGAACTATTTGGAAGAATATTTTGGAATTGAGATGCAAATAAAAATTGTAGAGTTTGAGTTTTAGGTTCTATTCATACGGTTAGATTCATCAATGCTTTCACAAATATTTTTCTATAAATTTTGAAAGGCAAAATTCAAAACTCCTTGTACATTCAATTACAAGCAAAATATTTTCATTTTTTGAGTAAATTTTGTTTGAAATGAGGTTCTCTTGACATGGAGATTTTTTGGAATTTTTCACGTCTTTTGATTCTATAACCTCATTTTTGCAATTCCAAGTTTGAACTAGAGTCAATGCAAGTCAATCACTTAACAAACTTCCAAATTTGTAATTTTAGAAAAATATGTGTTTTAGTAACACCAAATCCAACATTTGGATAGGACTACAACTTTGTAAAGGATCTCCAAAAATTAGGATGACTTTCATCCAAGTTGTAATGAGAAAAAAATTTGATTTCCAATCTGTACATTGTCTAGAAAGTGGACGTTAAAGAGTTCTTGGGTAAACCCCTAAAGGACTAGCATGCATTTTTTTTTTGGCTAAATAGCAATTTGGGTAGGTACGTGAGACTAGAGATTTTCATATTTTTGGCCCAAAATTTAATAGAAAGTGGGGACAAAGAATATCTTTCATGTGCACTAAATTTCATGGTATTTGGAAATATGAGTAAAAAGTTATGGCCTAATATGTTACTTTTTTCATAAATGGGCAGCCCAACAATTTAGAAAAAAATGCTTTTTTCAGTATCAAAAATTTGAACTTGGTTTTATAAAATTATAAACATGTGAAAAGCTTTGAATCATTCTATTTTGATCAATTAGTCAAAAGTTATGAGGATTTTTTGTTTGCGGGCAATTATGGATTTTCTACTCTAAAATAAACTTTAAAGTCCTTCATCTTACTCAATTTTCAATATTTTTATAAAAAAATGAAATAATAGGATATAGATTGTTTATTACAACATTGCAACCCTTGGGATTGGCATTTTTTAATTCCATAATTCAATTCAAAAAATTTAGTATTTTGAATATTCCCTACTATTGTCTACTTACTATATTTTTCCTATATGTTGTACAATTCCAAATGATTTGAAATTTTTCAAGCATGTGGCCAACTTGTGTAGGAAAAAGAATTCATAGAAGAAGCACCATTTTGGACATTTTTTTCATATAAAAGTGAGCTTATGAAGTGCAAATGCCATGTTTTTCGCAAAGCTAAAAAAATGATTTCAGCTAATTTGAATGCTTATATCTTGCAATCCACATAGTGGAAATATCTGAAATTTTTACCACATGTTATCAAGTTAGCATACTACAAGATCCTATTGTTACATGTGTCAAAAAAGTTTGTTTTCTCAAAAAAATGATATTTGTACTAAAAATGGCAGCTTGAGAGCAATTTTGGTGAAAACATAGCCATGGAACTTTAGGGATTAAAGTATGGTAGGTGAGGCCATTGCAAGCAAAATGTCTATCTTGCTTTAGTAGGATGGATTTATTTTTGAATCCTTTTCATGCATATGAGATTGTAAGAGAAGGCAAAAACATTTTAAATTATATTTTTTCAACCTAATATAATTTTTAATTTAAATTTTGAAATCACAATGTTTTGTCAAAAAAAACCATGTGGCATATGAAAAGTGTACATGTCCATAATTTGACGCTTTAATAAAATCAAGTACATATTTGCAATGGATGTTATATAAATCTTACTTAAACTTAATTAAAATGAATGCTCATTTTGGTTAATTTGGTAGGCTATAATACATAACATATTTGTAATTTGATGAGACTAAAATCATGCATTCATGACAATATAAAAACTAAAAAGTGACATGAAGATTGCAACAAGACATGGAACGATAATATTTTTTCTTTAAAACACATCAAAATCAATTTCATTATTCTTTAAATCATGCACTAGACATTTTTTCACTATCCGCTCTTGCTACATAATTAAATTTGTCATGTCTTGCATATTTTCATGTCTTCTTCATCTGTTGTAATCTCATCTCCTACATCTCGTACTAGAGAGGGGTAGGCAAATGCATTCATTCTTAGATTGAGAACTAATTCAAATAGACAATCCATAAAATACACAATTCTTTTTATATAAATAAAATATAAAATAAATGCAGTTASKAGCTATGTCAACTTCTTTCAATGTGTGGGTCTCTCTATGTTTATAACGACAAGGACTAAGCATGTCCCACTTCTATCATCTTTATGTAATATGAAATATAATGAAATGGATACATGCCAATCCACCTTCACKTYACTACATTAATTTTAGATTTTTTTCAAGATAGATAGGCACTTGCCACCATTRGTAATATCATTCTTYCATCYTTATTTCTCACCAATAGGTGTACCACACTTACCATCAAATGTGCCTGCCATACTTGCATTAATTTTTATAGTCTGAACAACTATTCAAAAGAATTGAAGACATGTGAATATTCTTTAAATTATGCTATATTTTTGTTCTTTGTCATTAGAAGTAGGATCATGCCTACCATCCTTACATTACATTATTCTCTTAAGTTAATATTTTTATCAAGGAAAGCACTTCATTACATGCCTTGCATTATTTCAATCTTATGATTTTATGTTTTTTCATCAAGGGTAGGTATGTCCCTAGCCCCTCTATAAGATAATCTTCAATTTTGATATTTATTATAGGATTTAGACACATGCCTACCCGCCTTGTCTCATTTGTTATTTTTTTTATTTTTATTTTTAATAATTACAGTGTATAAACTATGTAGCATCAATTCCTACATCCTAATTTTTCATCAAAGTAGCTAGGAAGGCATGTACATAACCATATTCTTACATCATTTTCTTCTTTTAAATATTACCAAGGAGGTTGGTACGTGCCTATTGTTCCCTGTTTTGAAATGTTTTTAGGTTTCATTTCTTATCAAAGAGGGCATGCACTTATATACTTCCCTATGCATCAACTACTTGTTTTGTTTATACTATTGCAAAAGTAGTGGTATGATCAATTGATCATACCTCTTTTACATATTCTTTTAACTTTAGATTACTGCGAAGAAAGGTTGATCTTAAGATATAGGCACATTTTACTACCTCTAAGTGCATCATTTTCTAAATTTTGATTATTTTTGAGGAGGTTGGAAAAAATTAACCTTTTTCAAACCATATATCATAGATAGACCAATGAGCGTGCGCTGCCAATAATCGTGCATTCGACCGTACATTTACTTATGGATTCAGAGAAATTTACTTTGGAGAGACAAAAAGCAATGAAAGAAGCAGAGGACAAGTTCAATGAGCAGTCAAAAATGAGGAAGAAAAACACCAATCTTGCAAAGTCAAGAAAAGATGAAAAGATTCAGGAGCAAAAAGACGCACAACTTAAGAGAAAAGTGAAACAAGAAGAAACAAGAAGAGAAGCATGGAATCCCAATAGTCAAAAGAAGGCCTACATTTGTCACTCCTCTAGCTACTACCATGCACGGTTAGTGATTGACATAGTAATTTGATGGTGTCATACATAGTTGTGCACCTATTTGAAAAAAGATCACAACTTTTCAATAAAAATTCCATTCTTTCAGGTGAACAATAGTGTCACCTAAGTCACTAATAATATGTCAAAAAAAATATATAATTTTTTTATATCCACGTCATGAAAAATCCTCTCAAACTCAAATGTGCACGGTCATCGGCCTATCAAAAAAAAAAAAAAAAAAAAAAAAAAAATTGTGAAAATTGAATTCAATGAACAAAAAAAATTTCAAAAAGGTGCCAAGATTGCCCCCCCCCACAAAAAAAACATTAATCTCCAAAACTTTCTCATCACTAGAATGTATCAAAGATTCATGTGTAGAATAAAACATAATATTTGAGGACTTTTTTTCAAACTTCATTTTGACTTTTTACAATATTTTTGTGTTGCCCATTGAGTTCAATTTTAAGCTTATTGTGATATAACTATTGCTCCTGGCACCAATTGAAATAACAATCATACTCTTCAAAAACTAATATGTTTTTCAATCTCATGTGAAATTTTCTAAAAAATTCACCAAAAATTCAATTCATTCTCCCCCCCTCATGAACAACAATTTTAGGGATTTAGCATTAAAATAGAATAAATATACATATATATGGATGATCAAACCACAATTTTTTTAATTAAAAAATAATAATTAATTAATTAATAATTTAAAATTCTCATATTTCAAAAATTTCAACTTTCAAACTAGTATGCAAATTTTAACTAGACATTATTGATAGTTGTATGAAGATTATTGAAGCTTTTAGTAATGTAGAATCAACACTAATCCTTATACATATGCAATACATATAGAAACATTTGGGTTTTCAAACATTTTCATGGCCTTACACATTTTGATCCCAAACACTTATTTTTTTGGGTCCTCAAGACATTGCCCTTAATTTACCTTATTTTTTTTGTCCTCAAGACACCGCCTTAATTTATCTTTATAGTGTCAATTTTTAACATGATAAGATTTAGATGCCAAACTGACATTCAAATAAACAGTACTAATTTTAATTCTAATCGTCTATATCTTGCCATAATTTGAAAGATCATTTGCATCATAGGAGTCAAATACAATATTGCATGTTTGTTCTCTTAGCAAAAAATTAATATTAAGTCATAAGAAAAAAATAGTAGCACAACAAAGACACAAAATAACTTCAAAAGCATTGAGATAATATGGAATTATGTTGATAAAAGATTAGATTAATAATGACTTAGTAAGTAAGTGATCAAGTTAGCCACATTAAAATGATATAAATTTTATCTATCATGGCTTTGGCATGGTAAGACCACAAAATACATCATGATACACTTGAACACTTATTGGACACTTGTTAGTGAAAGTTATGAGTTGGCGGTTTGACCTACAAAATGAAAAATAAATACATATTAATTTCAAAATGATGATAGATGATTGAATGATTTTATAAAATTAGTTGTAATTAATTCTCATTAGTTGTAAAAGATAGAAGTAGATTTTCAAAATTTAACACTATGTTGATTTTAGCCAATGGATTAACCCATTTATCCTTAGTATCGATGAATGTCTTGCCTACCTATTAGCAATAAAAAGTGTAAAACAATCATTTTACTATTTTGTAATATATTTTCCTTCCTATTTTCTAAATTTGATCTTATTGCATTTTTAGCTATTTTTATAAGGTGGAAGGTCAATCTACGGTTATTTAATGAAATTTGTTATTAAATGAAATAAATTTTAGATGAAAGATTTGACTAGAAAATCGATTAGCACAACATATTAAGCGATTAACTTAGGCAAATATTTCTAGGAATGAAACTATGTACGTGAATTTAGTACAAAAAATTATATTCTTTTTAAGATATGTAATGAATTATACACATAGGAAATCATGGAAGTTAAAGTTTATAACGACAAAATACAGTATATGAGGATTCAAATGCTATATGTAAAGATTCTGAATTTAATTAATGTGATGTTCGTAGAATATTTCCAATAATGTTTTGAAAAAATATATGATATCTAAATAAAGAGTCACTATGTAAAAAAATAAGATTTGGGCAATAAGTTACTATTAACTGGAGTTGATAGCCTAGATATCAAAATCTTAAAGATTCATGCATGAAAATTGTCTTGTTTTCACGTTTTTAGATGTTTTAGATAAATAAAAAAATTCTTACCTATGCATGTATATTATATTATTTATAAGTCTTTAAATTTATTATATTCTTTATTATATGCTAGTCATGCACATTAAATGTTATGATATCTCAAGTTCATTACAAAATACTAAACCAACCATTAATTAAAAAAAAGCTTAAAGTCAACTAGGTGGACATAATATGCTACTTGAAAAATTTGAAGTCAATCAATTTATTGTAAAATGCTAGTTAGTCTAAAAGAATCATTGAATTAGTATGTCTTATTAGTCTTTATTTCTTTGAATAAGCATGCTTATGGAAATCATAGTGAAAGATGTTTGGAAAGAATGTTTTATATGCAATAAACAACTTTACTACTAAAGAAACATCTTAATTATGAATATTCAATTGCACCCATTAAAATATATTCTAGAAACAAAAAGATGACCCCTTTTTTTTGTTGAGACACCACAAATACTTATTTGATGTAAAKTGGAGGATAAAAATCCAAGACAAACATATTCAAAATTTCAAAATTTTAAATCAAAAGCTCATCAAATCCTCTTGATAAACAACGATATTATGAAAAAAATATACATATCGTCTAATAAATCAATGTATAAATGTCTATTAAAATTTTATTTTAATTCATTTTAAATTCAAAACATAATATAAAAAGATCAGTTTTCAAGTAAAATTAGAGTTTAAAATTATATGGACCTAGTTTTTTATTTTATTACACTCTTACACTCTTATTTCCAATGTTCATATGTTTTCATCTCATTATTTATATTATTGACTAGATGAATGTTGTCGTAGTCCTATCTAGTGTTTTATTAATTCAAGACAATTATTTTAGACAATGCTTCAAGTTTGGTCAATTTGTGATCAAATGTATGCACTATCATCTAATCAAATTGCCAAGATAGTATTTTTAAATAATATACACATATAATTCTTTATTTCTTGTATTTTTATACTTCGATCAATTTTGTCTAATCATTCCTCCCTTTTTAGAATCTMTAATTGTCGTACTTAATGCAAAATGCTTATCAGTTCCACATCTAAGTCAATTCTTTCCAATGTACACATGTATGAGGTTTAAATTTTATACTAGTGTTAGATTTTTTATTTTATTTTTAGCTTTGAATTCCAGTCTTAGGTGAAATTTTCTAGTATATTTGAAGCATTAATAATATCAAACCTACACACAAAAAACAATATAATTTTCAATGACGCTCAATTGTTGATCCTAAGGCTACACCATAGACTTGTGTCTGTAGAGACAAGTACTCTATGACCGTGGTTTGTGGACCTAACAACTAAGCAAATGGATTTTACAACCATAYAATAGAGACTTTAATGTCATTCAAAACAAATATTATATTCAGATATGTTCACGTGAAAACAAACTCCAACTTTGCTCACATTTTCTTCATTGGTTTTGAAATTAGAGTTTTTAAACTTGTGATTCATTTAAACACAAACTATTTTTTCCAATTCTAGTAAGTTTTGTTTTGTGTCTTTTTAGCACTCTTCTAAAACCAAGAAAACTATAGTGGTGAACCCCTAAACCCTAACTTTTTACTACCACAACTAACCCTTTCTTACCCCGGTAACCCTAAACTTCTTATTATGGTGCAAGAAGCTGGTATTAAGCGTCCACATTTGGATAGTGTAGGTCCATCTAACTCTGTTGCGCAAGTTTCAGTAGGGCTGGATATTTGTATGCCTTCTCACCTTGAAACTTTTCTTCAAATGTCTGTTGCAGATTGGAAGAAACTTTGGCAATCATTTTTGAAGTGCAAATAGCATTTGGTGGCCTTTTGTTGACAATTCAATGAGCTTTGAGACATTGATTGCGAGTGTGCAATTCATTGTGAGAGTGATTAGGTTGCGAGAAGTTGTAAGTGGGATTAATATACTTGCGATATATCAACATACTTGTAATTTCTAAAGAAAACGGAAATAGCGGTTTATAACCAAAAATGGTAACTACAATAATACAAATTTATAGGTAGCAATAATAATKATTAGAGATTAATGTTTTASATGATGTRTTTAAAATTKCTTATTTTATYGTCCAAAAAATACAAAAAAATATTATAAAACAAAACAAAAACATGGATATTGTAATAGAACTTTTATTGTCTCAATAAAGTATAAAATTACATGTGTTTTAACAATAATTTTTTTAAAATGCTCCATAATTGGCTTAGAATTCAATATCTAGAAAAACACACTTTAAGAATCTAAACAAAGAACAAAAATAGTTATCATTGTCATCTATAAAATCTTTCGTAAATTGAAAATCATTTTTTTTGCATATAATGTAACAACTTTAAGTTTCTATCACAAGATAAATATATTCAGCTTTAGTAGACGATAAATTGAAGCTTGCTAATTTTATATGTATAATAATCTCGGAGTATATAGTTTTTGCAATATCATAATGAACATAGATTCCAATTATTGCAAAATTTGTCTAAAATTGAAATATGTACTATTAAATTAAAAAAAAGTAATTAGTTTCATTAATTAAAAAACATTTAATTCAAATTTCTATTAAATTAAATTATATGAATTACATTAGAAAACTCAAAGACTAAATTCAAAATTGACCTGATTATTTTATATCCACTATTGACAACTAATTAATAAAAATAGTTAGATTTACTTTGCATGTAAAGCATGAAACAAATTACTACTAATGGTTTTATTTATAAAAAAAGTATGCAGTGAATTTATTATTTCAATAATTCAAAATAATTAGATCTATTAAAAAATGATTACCAAAGTCATTTGTGATGCTTACATCATCTAAATATGAAAAGCTTAGTTATTGTTATTTTCCATTAATTTTTTTCTTACGAAAACTTATCAATGGAAACAGAAAAATATAGAGTAAGAATGTTTTCAAAGTTTTATGAAGATTTTTTTTAATGTTTCAATTATTTTTATTATTTTTATTACATACTATCATAAATCATTTAATAATATTAATTTTCTAAAATAACATTTTTATATTATTCAACTACTCAATTTATTAAATTAAATTAAATTTCAATTGCTTATAAATTAGTAAAATTTTGACAATAAAATAGTCATTCTCCAATTAGAATTGGTCTAACATTTAGCATTTATTGTTCAAAATCTATCCATAGCATTTTCATTTACATATTGTGTATTAAACGATAGCAAATAATCAGTCATAAATGTGGTAAGATAGTCCATAAAAGACCAAATTTTTGGACATTTGTATGTGAAAAGGCCAATGGTGTTATAAACCTCAATGTAAACCTCAAAAAAATACAACATTAAATGATTTTTCACACAAACCAATTAAATTGATGACATTCATCTATTTGTAGATTATAAATAAAGACATGTAGGTAAATCCACAAAAAATTGGTATTTAGATTCAAGTGATATTTGTCAAAGAGTATAGGAAAAAAGTCCAATATTGAATTCTCTTTTATTATTTATATTAGAGATGATGAAGAGCCATTGATAYAAAGACAATACAAATCAAACTTTAAAGTGGTGAGTTTATAAATATAAATAATATTTTATACGTGCCTTAACTTAGCTAAAAAATATGATATCCATTCACAAATTCATAATTCAATCTAAATATAACTAAATCTAAAGAGTAATTTTGATGGATGATTAAAGTTATAAACATGTTAACACAAAATAATGATGTGGAAAAGAAAAATATGATGAATGATATTGATAAATTTGATTGATCAAGAGATTTTAGAGTACATTTAAAAAACCTMTTTTGGAAAATTTATCAAGAGTTGCATTTCCCTTATTTCATTAAAACTTCACTACAAATGGTAAATTTCTATGTCATTTTCTTCAAAATTTGATTATGTCATTTAACAACAACTAAATCTCCGTAAGTTATTTTAGATGCAAAAATTGGTAGTTATAGTGATTGAGATTATATTTGTTTTTGCACCTATTTAATTATTCTTCAATCATTTTTTTACAATTCAATTGTTCTTCCGGTTTTATTTTTTATTTCTATTTGTAGATACACAATCCTAACTGGAAAGCTAAAATCTAGTGTAGAGTTTGTTTAAAGAGACCATATCAATAGGATTGCTTCTAAATATAATCAATTAGCACATTACAAGCACACCTAAATAGCATTCTTCCAACTAACATCATCCTAATTCCTCACAATTTGAGCTAATTACTAGATTTTCCACTCTACTCTCAATTCTGAAGGGCAGCATGGGTTTAGATTCTTTCAATTTCTATTTTTTTATTTCTTTCATTTGTGTATTTTTATCTTCTCTAAATTGGACAACACAACCAACTCAACTCGGCCACATTGTTGCTCTTCACTTTCTAATTTGGCTTCACTAGCTTTGTAGCTCAACTTGATTTTTTTTCCCAAAAGAACACTTTCATCTTTACTTATTAAATTGATTTTCTTATCTTGAAAGATACAATTCAACTTCATATAATTTAACAACAACAAAATTTAGAATTTTTAAGCACCAATTTGAAACCTTTCATGTTCCCTTCAAACCTACCTATTTTTAAATATCCAATCTTTACAATTTGAATTTAAATAACCACTAGTTACACTAGTTACACACTCAATGACTTCTACTATTTAATATAGGTCACACACGCTTTGCCAGAGACAATTGGAGATTGTTTAAAAGACAACATTTAAACTTTGTATATTTTCCAATTTGGATAATTTACAACAACCAAATAACACATTCTATTCTTTCACTAACTCATAGAACACACATCCAAACACTTGTAGACACATTGCTTGTATCAAATATTAATTGCTGATTTCCAAACAATACTCTCCAAATTGGAATGCACTTACATAAACAAACAAATTTGGGGAGACCTCTTGTGTTGAAGGAGGAGGATGACCGAATTGGAGATTATCCTATTATTATGATAAGTTTGTTCCAAGGGGGACACTCAAGTAGGAAATCTATGCTAAATGGACCAATTCCTAGGGTAGGTAATACAATCCAAAAATAGAAAAGCATGACCCAAGTTGGACAATCATCAATTACTCAAACTATAATGACACTGCACTTTTGACTTAATTCAAATTTATATTTTTTATATTTTTCTATATTATTTGTACACAAACTTAATTCAACATTGTCAATTTACAAGCCTAAATACATAAAGTATTTCAAAATTTAGCTTTACTTATATTAATCAAATTGGCGATCATATCATTGTTGAAAGATTTACAAAATATTCATTGTTCTACACTTTCTCATAATGTCATGTCCATATCATAATTTAAAAATCCTTTCTTTCTCTCACATATCACCTTCAATTAGAACATTCAGATCTTCTTACTTAAAATTCTCTCAATCACATTCCAATTTTCACAAACATTCCTCACGGACTCACACACTTGCATACTCAATTTCTCAACTTAAATTGACAAAAAAACACACACTAAAGGAAAACACTACACGGCTCAACCTGGCCAGGACTAACTGTAGACAATTTGATTTTTTCATTTTTAGTCTAATAGCTTTTCTAAGTGTAAATGCAGTAGTATAATTTACCTATTTCCATTCACCTAAGTAAAATCGTGCTAATTGATAAATCAAATAGATTGCAACCGGTTCGAATTGATCAGATTTGAGAAGTGCTAAAACTTGAGCTCACCTTTTCAAATTGAACAGTTGTCACCTTCCGATAGTATATAGCAAATTTTCTCTCTTTGTTGAAGYTGTCACCTTCCGATAGTATATAGCAAATTTTCTCTCTTTGTTGAAGCTCTCAGATGGAGCATTAAAAACTTTCTTTTGTATAACAAACTGGTGAACTCCTTCATAGTTTTTAATATAAATATAAAATTCTATTCTACAATTCGGCTTTGTGTGAGACTCTGAGTAATGGATGTGTATTTTTGTGAGTTGTATTTGGTGTGAGCAATTTGGCAGTCAATGGATCGACTCAATGCTGTGAAGGTGATTGAGTTCCTCATCGACTAATTGAAAGGGAGTAACTGTGAATGTGTTTTTGTATTACAATTGGAAAATCAAAAGTGTGTACTGGATGGGTTCTGGTTGATTGTAATTTTGCATAAGCATCTATAACTTGTGTGCAAATAATTGAGTTCTTACTATGTGATTTATCTGAGATCGAATTGTGCTGGTTTGAGTTGTATGATTATAGACTGCTTGATCTAATTGGTATTAATATGTGAAATATAAATTCAAATTGACTGATGAATCAAACAGAGAGACTATGGTTGTATGTGCTTGCATTGGATGTGATCCATGTTTGGGTGTTTTGAGTGTGCAAAGTGATTTGTAAAATTGTTTACACTGCATACTAACTGGATTGGATGATCATCAATTTGATTTTAATCTCACAGATGGATATTGAGTTTAATTGTGAGCGTGCTGGAGGTCAGCAAATCCTGGTGTTTGAATGATAGAATTGAGAATTTAATCAAATTGACTGAAAGCATCCAGTTCTATTTGTTATATAAATGAATGAAATCATATTGATTGAAATTAATTGATTAATACTCGTATGTGAATGTTAGTGAGTGAAATGAAGAGAATAGATTTGAACCATGGATTGTGTCTTGGTTTGGTTATAGGCTGGAACTTTGGAATTAAAGTAGTGAGTAATCCATTTATTCATCTCAACTACTAAACTAGTTGATATTAATAAATTAAGAATACTACCTATTAGTCTTCCATTCAACTTAACCATTAATTGAATGTACTAATTGTTGTGGTTTTTGTATGCTAAAATTGGAACATTGAATAGTTGTCTCCTGGGTTAGTTGGTAAATTATAGAGAGTACAATTTTGTCAAATCACACCAACTTGTGGCAAGATCCTTTACAAATTGGAATCCTTGATTTGACATAATTTAACTAACTCTCAGACTGATACAAATTTGTGGACTGTTAGCTAATAGTCAAATTGAACTACAACCATCTTGACATGTTAAACTAAATTACAAAATTTTAATAGTTGGGTATGAGAATCACGGCAAGTTGTGGCAATTACAAATAGAAGCAAATGAATCAACTAATGCAGGTTGAAATCCAAAGAAGTTGGATGGATGAAGAACAAATGGATGAATGACAAATCAACATGGAGTGTTCTACCAGACCATAACTCTGCATTAGCTAGTGACAATTTGCCATAGTTATAGAATTTGTTTGGAGCATTTTAAGATTAGCAATTAGGCTAGTAAAAAGTTGTACAAAGACAAATTGACGTGTAAAAGAATATCATAATAATTAAAGAACTATTATATTATATATATATATATATATATATATATATATATATATATATATATATATATATATATATATATTAGGTGATAAGGCATTTGCATTGCATGATCAAATTACCGTCTTAACCCGTCTATTTGCCAAAAAACACTCTCTCACTACTAGGTAGGAGTGTGACGTCATTCATAGTCAATAACATTATGGAATGGGTTGAATTAAATTTGGTAATAAGAGTGATATTTTGTATTATTGTGTGATTTAATCATAAAATCCCTAAAAAAAGTCAAATTCTACTTAAACTACAAAACAAAGTGACTTTAGACACATTACCGATAGACAAATTGACCTTTTCTTAATTTTAACCCCCTTATAGTTTGTGGTCCTGGATTTTTGTTGAGTCAAAACCTAGATTACACTAACACTGGCTCTCTCTCCAAGTGGGTAAAGAAAAAATGACTAGAAAATGAAACCCAATAGGAATCCAAGATTGATGGTTACAAATTGGAAGAGACGACCAACTGAACTTAACTTGGAACTAATGAACTACCAACTGAACTCAACTTGGAATTAATTAACTATCAACTGCATCTAACTTGTTAGACCAACTTCCAACTTGGACTTCACATCCATACATCTCGACTTGACATCCAAACTTGAACTTATTTGGCAACAATCAATTCCAACTTGAATTAGAACTCACCATATCAAAATCCAATAGGACTAGCTGACCAATGACAGGCACTTCCAACTAGGAATACAAACACCCTTTTAATCATCTGACTAGATTCAACTGCAGTTCAAAATTACCCATTTGGATACAAAAACATCAAACTATTGTAGCAAAATGAAGCAAAAACAACTCAAAAACCTCAAAAAGTTTCAAGACTTCATTCCAACTAGGTTATCTACATCTCGATACAATCACTTAGATTAGAATAAACTCATTCATAACTTCACTTAAATCAAATTCATAGCCTATTCACTTTTCATTTGTACTAGACATTGAATTCCAATGATATTGACATCTTTTCTGATAAAGACATTCAAGACACATGTTTGAACGCCATCCCCGTCTCAATTTGACCATCCATACTACATTAAAACTACCATACTTCTATGTAAATTCAAAAACATTGATCTAAATACACACTCTTCCACATTAACTCAACAGTTAATACACACATTTTTCACAATTAGGCTCATAAAATTACTTCTCTTGAACTTCAACAACTTGCATCCTTAGAGCTACAAAGGCACACATCACACACAAATTCCCAATTGAATAAAAAATCACATTGCATTCATCTGATTAATGAACATATTTTCGTAATTACAACTTCTACAATTAAATATTTGCACAATCAATATTTTTTCTCTTCTTAGTATCTTTTCTAACTAGCACTCAACATTCTCATTCCTTCCATCTCATAACTCCAGAACAATAAGAAAAATACACATGCAACTCTGGTTGGAATGCACACTCAATACTCTCGTAGTGGATGACAACCAACTTCAAAAATCATCATTTAATAGGAAACAATAGGCATTTGCCCAACAACCCAACTCACCTCTTTAATTGCACAATTGAACTACCTAATTTGAAACATCAATCCTTGGATGCCAGGCAACTTCCAATTAGGATGACACTTGTCCACCTCAAAATCTAACTAGACAAAGTTCTAGTCATAGACCACTCTTATGATAAAATGACACTCAAAAGCACCTACTTGGATACAAAAGGCAATTAACCTGCCAACTAACCTTTAAAATACAATGAAACAAAACAAAAAATGTCAAACAACTAATCCAAATAGAAACTTCACATTTTTTTTTCTTCATTTTTTCATATGCAAATAATTTTTAGAAAATCTAGATGTTTAAATACAAAAATAACTTGGCGTCAACCCTCTCTTGAATCCTTATTTTTTTTTCACCCTATCTAATTGTACTTATTGTTTAGTCTCAAAATCTTGAACTCAATATTTTGGTAAGTATGTATGATTTATCTTGAAGTATTGTAGTCAAATTGTATTTGCTACTAAATGTTTTTGCTATAATTAATGACAATTAATAAATTAAGACAAAACAATTATAGAAGGAGATTAATTATTAATTCAGAAACAACAACAGAGGACAAAACTAAACCTAAGGGTGAAGAACCAAAGTTGGAGTTGATCCTAGAGCCAAAATTGGATTAAGTTTGACAAGAGACCAAGGAATAAATTGAACTCAAAAGACGTTTTTAAATATGTCCTAATTTTAAAATTAAATAGGATTAATGTAATTGAAAATTAATTCAAGTTGGAAGACTATTGATTAAAAGACTTTGAGTTATTTGGACAG
Source organism: Pleurozium schreberi (assembly GCA_006891605.1). NCBI lineage: Eukaryota > Viridiplantae > Streptophyta > Bryopsida > Hypnales > Hylocomiaceae > Pleurozium > Pleurozium schreberi. The sequence goes on from VACF01001595.1 coordinate 246,886, forward strand.
AAAACGTTCATTGATCTAATAATTAAGAATTGATCTTTAATCACAACTACTAAGGAATCTTTTTTGGAAATTTCTATATTAGGAAGAGACATAGACCTACTTTGGTGTTTCTTTAATTTAAATTATAGTTCATGACCATTTATTTATCACGTAGGTTTGCCGTAGATTCAAATATGAAAACTTGGCAATTCCTATGAATAAAAAGAACTTCTTTATAGTTTGGAAGTTGTTATATGACCAACTATTGCAAAATGTTCTAAAGGACACCAATTTTTTGACATTGTTTTATTACAAATTATGTTATTTTTATTTTATTTTTTATATTTCTACAATAATAATTCACTACGAATTTATGTATTTTTCATTTTTTAGTTTTATTAAGAAATTATATATAACTTTTCAAATTTATGGATTATTTTAGATTGATTGCAAGAAAATTATTTCCTAATTAATAAATTTTTTCCACCAAAACATCTCATTTTTAAGTGTATGAAATACAATTTTTATTATTTAAAGATTTATAATATAAATAAATAAATAAAAATTGTAATGTTACTGCAAAGACTTTGCAAGGTATTTGACTGCAATCAAAAATAGAAATACTACAACTCAATAAGAGACAATCAACATTATATTTTATGCACAAATTTAGAAAATTTGCGATGATAAAATTGCATTTTCAAATTGTATATTTGTCCAATAACTTTACTACCATGTATATAATAGATTAATAAATATCAATATCAATTATAATATTAGTAAGTAATTTATATGATATGAATTTTTATAGTGTTTCAATTGAATAATGTTTATTAAGAATTAAAGCTATTATTTTATTGACATTGTTTCATTCTTTCATAATTTGAGCTGAAATTGAGACAATATTCATCTTTATCTACATTACATTTCTTCAGTTCTTCAATTATCTAGAAAATACTAATTTCCTAATTCAAGTATAATTTATAAAATTATTTGCTCAAATTATATTTTATTAGTGATGATATTTGCAATATTAATAGACATTTTGACATTCTTTATTCTACAAATCACCTCAAGCAATTATAAAGAATGATTCATCTATTGTGAAAGGTTAGAACATTCTAAATTTGTAAAGTGTAGTGCATTTATTTTGTTCATGTACAATAATAATCAATATCGCATTTAATGTATCTTCCTTGAATTTCTTAGTGACAAATGATGTTCAAGATCAAAAAATGTTTAAGAAGGGAGATATTCAACTAATTTATTTTGGCCATATTAGAGCATCTAAAAATTTATAACAACCTTTATACATTATATTGCAAAATAAACATGATTTGCATATTTATTTTTCTTACATTGTTTTTTATATTTTGTTTTTGTGTCTACTTTTTTTTAGTTTTGATGTTTAGAGAATGCAAGACTTGGTATTGCAACATCTTTGATAATTCATTAGAAGTTGTCGATATATCACTAAAAGAAACCCGTGTTTTTGGTGGCATGCCCGGATTTTTTGGAACAAATTTTTGTGTAGTATCTATGTTGACATCTATCTGTTTTTATGTTCACAATAACATCCAATGTAACAGCATGAAAACATAAAAACACCTAGATGTCAACATAGATACTACAAAAAATCAGTTCCAAAAAATCCGGGCATGCCACCAAAAACACAGGTTTCTTCTAGTGATATTCACTAATTGGTGATTCCTCTAATATAAAAAATTAGCTTGATTTTGTCTAATTTGAAATTTGAATTGCCAAATCTATTAATTTGTACAAAATTTGAAGATGCTTTTGACGTTCTTAGTTTTTTGATAACGTGGTCAATTCCTAACTATCATTCTTTACAATATGACATTATAGTGGCATTTGCTTGGGCATCTTTAAGTTTTCACGTAAGCTAAACAACAAAGTCATTATTTCCAAAGTTAGATATACTATTGTCTACAATTGAAATTTTTTTATTTAAGTTAAAAAAACTATTCCATCCTTACACTCCACATATTAGAGGTTTTGAATATTTAATTTTCCTATTATGTATGTTTGGAAGAAGGATTGATTTTGAATTTGCTACAATTGATATTTTGATATGTGAAATTTCAACCTAAGTATAGACATTGGTCTTTACTTCTTACAATTGTGAATGAACTAATAGAAATATAGATCTTTCAACAAAATGGTATGATATTATGTTGGTTAAAAGAAATTATCTATTTAGGTATAAATTCCATAAGTATTTGTAAGTATACCTTATAGATTTTCAAAAGTTTTCTTTGAAAAGAATCTATAATTTTGATATTGTAAGCTTGCATATTCTTCATGAGAAGTAACATTATAATTGTTTTTATACTCAAATAGTGCCCTTTAAATAACTTAAATCAGATACTTTAGTGTTCATGTAAATTTGTACTTTGTTTTTGAAAAAGATAATTCTTCCCTTCATTGTGCCCATAGGTGGTACTCATAGTCTAAGCATGGAGTTGCAAGTTAATTGGTTAAAACTATTGATTCATGAAAGACAATGGACATGCAAAAGTGTGGAATGTCATCGAGGCACTTTTAATATTGATTGTTATTATTGGAAAAGATTCAAAGAATCTTTTACAAGAAGAATAATTTGATACCCAAATAATTGATTGATTGCTTTTACCAAGGAGAAAGAAATTGTTGCCAATAGGTCTAAAATTTGTCATTGCCATTTTTTTGTACCATAGGTCTGTAGAATTCATAGTTTGGATTTAATTTTGAATTTTTGTGAGCATTTTTGTGTGATTGGTGTCCTACTTTGCCAAGCTCTTAGTGAATTCCATATCTTAATTGGTGATTTTAGGTGTTCTTTTATCAATTTGTGCCTATTGTTTTTGGTTCTTTTGAGGTTTTCCTAGCTAGTTGGGTTCATTGCGTGCTAAGTTGGATATTGATAGCAATCAATGGTGGATAAATTGTAAAGTCTAAATGTTGTCTATTAATTAATTAATTCCAAATGGAGTTTGATAAAGAGCACATGTTGTATGTCAATTTGGAGAATATTTTTGAGTGGCTATAAGATATCTTAAGTCTAGAAGTGTGATGCCAAAGTTGAATAATGTTGAATTTAAGAGGAAATATTCCAAGTTGGTGGTTGAAGTTTGTAAGTTTTGTAACTCCCAAGGCTATGTCAAGTCAAGCTCTGTTAGATAAAAGACATAAGAATCTAATAGATAAAAGGAGATTTGGTGATTCCTAAGAGAGGAGACAAAAAAATCAAAGTGAAGAATGACTGAGCAAAATTGCAAGTTGGAGAGTCATAGTGGAGTCCAGGTAAGCTGAAAACAAGATTCCTAGTTGGTAGCCAAAAAAATCAATCAAGTTGAATGAGTTGTTGCAATTTATATTGAATTGAATACAAAAGGTTAAAGATTATTTAAAATATAAAGAGATAGTTGGGAAGCCTCTTAATCCTTGTGGCCTTTAAGATGGGAAGAAAAAATTTAGTAATTAGTATTATCGCATGTGAAGACATATATTTGCTTTTGGAAAACGGAACATTTTCCTCTTTGTTTTGGTTGCAATGATTGAGTAGGAAAATTAGGAAGCATCCCTATTTAAATTGCCTCTCTCGAACAAACTTATACTATTTGTTTTTTTTCTCAAATTGGGATTACAAGCTTAACTACATTTTGGTGCCCTTGCCGGGGAGGCGTCCTAGTAGGTATGGTTTTCTTCTTTTCTCTTTCGGCTGGGAACATAGATATGCTACAGGGTAATGAGCAATACATCTATAAACTCAAAGGCTAGTAAAAGCATTAGAGACAAAAGGGCAAAGAAGARAGCGAYAGATARAAARGGCAAATTTACTTCCAAGGCCAAATTGGAGCCGGCTTTGCCTAGTTGGAGGGACCCTTATCATTTGGGACATTATTTCCGACATAGGCCAAAGTGTAGCCAAATTGTAGAAAGTGACCCTAAAAAGGATAAATACCAAGTAGAAGATATTAATCAAGTARAGATAGAGAAAAGAGACAAAGTGAAATTAAGAGAAGGCTTTAATGTTCTCCACCTATTTTATGAACCAATTTGTCTTTCACATACTCCTTCACCTGAAGGCTTTCCACGAGGACAAAGTGAGGAAGAGTATTTGGATTAGACCAAATTGAGGAGAATGAGTCTAAGACTGATGTCTCCCCAATTATAGAATCCTCATTAGGATCTTTCCACGGTAGGTCCAACATTCCAACCCAATTGAGGTGACTAAAAAAAAAATTGGTTTAAAAATCCAACTTGGAATTTGGGTAGGGGCCGAATAGAGATCTCACCTATATTTTGGCAAGATCCAAAAGTATAGGTGGTAGTTTACAATTTGGAAGTAGTAGAATTTTTCAATTTGAGTGAATCATCTAAATCAAGTGAGGAAAGCTATATTATAGATTTTTCATCTACCATGGCAGCTCCAGGCCTCCAACAACCCAAATTTTAGGAGTCATGCGCCTTGGTGATGAAGCTAATAAGTAGTATTCATTGATGCCATTTCCAATGTTTAATGGCTGAATGAGCAATGACCCAGACAACCACATATATGCATTCTTAACACATTGTCATGCTTATAACACAAGGACGGTGTCATGATATGGACCGTCTATAAGTTAGAAAAAAGACATTTGTTTGATTTTATATTAGTTCTATTATAGGAGCTTAGAACTCAAAGGTTGATTGGTGGTTATTTTAAGTTAGCTTTACATTTGCTTGTAGTGTTTGAATTGCTTTTATTTTATTTAGCAGACCAAAAATTATTATATATTAAAGGTAATATAAAAAAATTATTATGACATGGAAAAGAGGACATATAAAGAGGAAAAAATAGCTTTGCATTTATTAATCTTTTTTACATTAATAATATTCCAACTACCTTGATAATAATCCATTTCAGATGTTTTAATCAAATTTTACTTTCATCAATCCCTTATCATACAAAATTCCTCGGTAGCGGCGCCAAAATGTAGTCTAAGTTTTTTCCAATTTCCACAAACCCAGGACTATAGTATAGGGGTTCTGAAATCTAAAGGAATGATCAAATAGTCTAATGTATTGTGGCTAACGTCACATGCAATTGAAATGGAATAGAAAATACCTATTAATAATATCTAAATTTCTACAATCCGTACTCACTCTTATTCCCAAGTATCCAAATTTAGTGGCCAGTTATTAATAATGCTGTGGACGCATGAATGCAGTTCCAGTCCTGGTCTAGTGAGTGGTTCCACTTCTATAAACAATTTGTTGTCTAAACCAACAATTTGTTATGCATGATCTAGACTTAATGCAATTTAATTACGATATTTTGCATATATGTATATACATTAACAATTGAGTATCACATGATTCCTTAATTACTGGTGATTGTTTTTACCTAACAAATTGTTGCTGTCACTATTTAGCTATATCAAATTATTAAATTAGAATGCTCATGAAATAGTCCCTGTCCTATCTAAAAACAATTTGTTACTATTTAAATGCAGGGCATGAGTATGTATAATGCAAGCTCCTCGTTTATCTGCACACTTCACATCTATTAGTTAAAGTATCCAATCAAGCTAACATTCATAAAAGGCCATATTCGTTAAATTGAGACTTTTGCATATTTTGAGACAGAATGCTAGTTATTGGAAAATTCATTTAAAAAAATAATAATTGAAACTAAAAATAAATAATGCTCAAATAGTGATCCTATAATGAAATTCTAAAAGTTGCTATTGTTACTTATTTATAAAAAAAATACTAGTAAAAAGATAAAGCGGAATATCTACGAGTCGAAGATGAAAATGAGATTGCAAAAAGTCTTAATGTAACTAATATGGTCTTATAATGAATCTTCTAATTTTCACTCCCCTACAAATGGTTGGTAATAACCCCTATCAAGGTTGAATACCAAACATCCAGATTACAGACCTTTTGTTTTTAACACATTCTTATATTGAAATCAAATCTTCTTTTCCCAACAATCATGTCCCACAATCACAATTCATTATCACCAATCTAACTACTTGTTCATGCATATCTAGTCCCTAATTAATTCTTCCAAAAATTGCCTGTACTAACCAATTGATTTAACAAAGTAATATTTTCTAACTCGATGGCTGTAAATAAAATATGCAATGTTTCACAACGAATATAACATTCAACAAATGGTTCATAATTTGTAATTTCCAATGAAGTTCCAAATCAAACTGCTCCGAACCTGATGATTACGAAATTAATATCTATCAACAACTAGTTTTAGTAGCTAGCATACCAAGATTATTTCAAGAATCAATTCCAAACAACTGGTTAATCCAAAGTCCAAACAATTGAACCATTCATTATACCATTTGTTTATGACTGTGAAAATACAAGTTCTATAATTAAAGACTTAACTCATGATATCTTGCTTGCCATACAACAGGTTTTTAATTCACTACAACATTTTGACTGGACATAATTCTATTGTTGTACACTTTTATGACATAAACATTCTACTCAAACTGACTAATTGTAATTCACAAAATAAATACAAGTTTCTGCATATCAACACAAATTAATTAACTACCAACCAATCGTTGCTTTTGCACCGTCCGAATGTCCAGATCCTTCCTTAACTGTAGAATCTCCAACAAGTTCGCTCCATTTGCAAAATCTTTACAGTTGCTACCCGGAGCACGCCAATCCAATCATCTTCAAGCGCAATAAATGAGTTAACTTTCCAACTGCAACTTGTTTACTCCGAAAATTCGTTTCTCATTTCACCACACTCCAGATCCATAACAAGATAAAAACCACACAAAATCCCACCACGGAATTACAGCTTGCAAAGTCAATCCACAATTGGTTTAAACACATCTCACTGCACCAATTCACTCACTAAATTTTAGCTCACAAAGTAAACAAACAACTAGTCTCAATCATACTTCAGCACCAAATGGTTTGCATACACACACACACTAAATCAACAACTGGTTCACACACCTAAGCATCAACACACCTGATTTTCCAAACTCAAACAATCACACACAATATCTTCACAGAATCCAATCATTGGATAACACAACAAGACAAATCGTATACCCCCCACCCAAACAACTACAAGTCCAATCACTCGACATACAAACAAAAACAATTTGTAAAATTATTCTTGCATTAAACATTGAAGGAGTTCATCATTACAACAAAACAAATTGACTAAAGACCGAAAAGAATACCAAGAGAGTGGGGCTGAAAAACTACAACTTGTCAGAGTATATGCTACGAGAAAAGGAGAGAAAAACCGCGTGAACTGCCGGCTGACTAATTTCCATCAAAACGTTCCAATACAGTAGTGCATGTCAAAACTACTAGTTACCAGTTACTTAGATAATAGAAAAACTATAACTATTGGTTTATTATCTTATTTTAATAACCCAAAACTGAAGCTCTACAAGTAGTTTTTAAAACAAAAGACAAATCGTAAAAATTGGAGAAAATTAGGGTGACTACGTAAAGCAATAGCAAAATTCCATTTTACCTAAAGCAATTGTTGTTGGAAATTGATATTAATCTGCTATTGTGACTAGTTTGGATGTTGCTGTTGAGATTAAGCTCCCTAATTATTAGGTATCATAGTTGTGTCGTTTGATGTTTGAAGAGTCATACTTTTTGAGGTATTGACTAGTGATGTATAAAGGCATATTGCCTTATATTATTTTAATATACATAAAAATGTTGTTGTCTACTTCCTTGGTCTTTTTCATTCATGGTATCAGAGCGAAGTTATGACTGCACATGGTTAAACAATCATGTGCTACTCACCAGTACCAATTGCAGACGTCGTAGATCTTCTTGTCATTGAAAGACTACGAGAAGGAATTGAAGAAGAGCTACGATTAAATCTAACAATCGAAAGATACTACGATAATCTTCCACAAAAAGCAAATGAAGAGAATTCTGATGGACTAATCATCTCAGATTTATTGAGCGGATTCTTTCAAATCCCTGTCAAAAACGTAGAAGAACCCTTTTCTGCTCCACTATTTGAATGGGTTGAGTATGGAATTCACAACACACCTCAAAGCTACATTAATTTACAAAATCAAGTTGGTCAGTTTGACGAGTTAAATCCTCAGTACTTCGAGGACGACACTTATGACACTGTGCCGTTTTACCTCTTCCAGGAACTTTAGAAATTGCAATCATTAAAAGCAAGTTTAAAAGGTGGATAAAAGCAGACTCGCGTCTCACCGCCATATTAGTGTTTGATCCCTCGACCAATACATATTATGGCATCCACCAATACAACCTTTGTTAATAATCCCATTTCAATTGAAAAATTAAATTGGACAAATTATAAAATATGGAAAACTAAATGTCACATGATATTATTAAGAAATGATTTACTTTGTTTAATTGATGGGATAGAAGTCAAACCACAATCTGATGATGCAATTGTACAAAAAGCATGGACTCTTCGCAATGGCAGAGCCATGTTTGACATTCTCCTAAATTGTAATGATAAACAAATTGCAATGGTGCAAACATTAACTACAGCCAAAGAAATATGGGATTATTTCAAAACCATTTATGAACAAGATGATTGGACTACAAAACTCATGATAAGAAGGAAGTTTACTAGTTTATCAATGCAAGAGAATGAATTTGTTACCTCCTTCATTGAAAAATTTCAAGATTTATTAAACCAAATGTCTATTGTTGGAATTACAATTTTTGATGATGATGCCGTTATGCAAATGCTAGGTGCCTTACCACACTCTTATAATGCTTTTGTCACCACGGTTGGAAACCTTTCACCTCCCACTCTTCCAACATTAATAGGTAAATTAAGGCAAGAAGAGACAATGAATGCAAGAAGTCAACAGTCGGAACAGCCTAACACGATGTTTTATACTCAAAATCGCAACAAACAAAAGTTCTTTTGAAACTCCAATCGAAGTTATCAAAATCCAAATAGATTTACTTGTCAAAAATTTCCTTTTCCATATCAATCCGTACCAGCCCGATCTAGTAATTCAAATCTTCTAAGAAAGTAAGGAACTTGTTTTAATTGCGGCAAACCTGGTCAMCATTTTCRTGATTGCCAAAAWTTAAAAAGTAATAAAACAAGAGGCATTTCAAACCAAGTTTACACACTTGGCACTGAAAAATTGCAATTATTTTCAGCAACTTTATCTTCATCAAATGATTCAAATGTTTTCTTATTATATTCCGGTTGTACTCGTCATATGACCCCTCATCAAGCATGGTTTCATGACTTTACATCGTTTCCAGAACCCTCCCAAGTCTATATAAGTGATGGTCGGAATCAACAAGCTATTGGCACTAAAACAATTACCATTTGTCTTAAATCTGGACAAGAACTTGATGTTCATAATGTCTTATGTGTGCCTGGCATCAATAAAAATCTCTTGTCGCTCGGTCAAGTGGCTCAATCCGACATGAAATTTTCATTTAGGAAAAAATCTTGTTTAATAAAAGCAAGAGGGCCTCAATGTATTGTAAATATATACCTTGAAAAGATTGGAAATCTATATTCAATTGGCGTGGATGTGCTCCCTCAACCTTTAGCGTTGACAGCAGCAACAAATGCTATGACATCTACTATTTTATGGCATCACAAATTTGGCCACTTAAATGTGCCAGCTTTACAACGTTTACAAAAAGGGAATTTGGTTATTGGTTTTAATGTCACTTTATCTGATGGAAACCTTCTTTTATGCACAAGATGTGTCGCCGGGAAGTAGCATCAATTGTCCTTCCCCAAACTAGGAGCTAATAGAGCTCATGAAGTACTTGACCTTATTCATTCAGACCTTTGTGGTCCCATGCAAACCCCGTCTCTTGGCGGTGCACACTATTTTGCAACATTTATTGACGATTTTTCCCGTTTCACAATTGTCCATTTTTTACGAGAAAAAAGTGAAGTCTTTCTTAAATTTCAATACTACAAAACTTATGCTGAAACTAATACTGGACATAAGATTAAATGTCTTCAAAGTGATAACGGTGGTGAATATCTTTCGAATAATTTCCGTAATTTTTGTACTACGCATGGCATTACAAGACAATATACAAATCCATATACTCCCAAATAAAACGGAGTTGCAGAAAGGAAAAATCGCACATTAGTAGAAAGTGCTAGGAGTATGCTTAAATATGCCGACCTCTCTAATTCTTTTTGGGGCAAAGCTATTACTACAGCATCTTATGTCCAAAATCGCACTAGTACTAATACAGTTTTGGAAAAAAAAACTTATGAAATATGGCACAATCTTAAACCTACTGTCAGCCATCTTCGCGTATTTGGATGCAATGCGTATGTTCACATTCCCAAAGAATTACGGCGTAAACTTGATGCCAATTGCCAAAAGTCGCATATGTACTTTTATAGGTTATTCAGATGAAATTAAAGATTATCGACTGCTTAATAAAACTACTCACAAACTTTTAATTAGTCGTGATGTCATCTTTGATGAGATGTCCCTCCTTAAATTATCCCAACCTCTTACATCCATGGATCTCCCTTCTCAAGATGTCCTTGATCAATCAAAATTGATTGATAATTCATGGTATGAAGAGATACCAATTGGTCCAATCCCTACTGCTCCACAAGGTATTGTGGTTAATCCACCTCTTCTCAACCTACCACAACCAAATTCTCTGGGCCTTGATATCCCAAGTCCTCCAACCCTAACCCTCCAGACCTAATTTCTAACTCTTCTCCATTTAATTTTGTACTTGATCCTTCACTTGATATTCCTAAGGATACTTTAGAGCCCACTTCTCCACATCTTGATGACACAAATGACCCTCCCATACAACCCTCCCAAAGATTGCATCGTCCACCTTCTAAATTTGATGATTATATGGCTTATGCGTTTGTTATTTCAACAGAATTAATTGAACCTTCTACTATTACTGAAGCCTCAAGTAGTCCTGAAGCTCCCCAATGGCGTGCAACTTTAAAAAATGAATATCAGTCCTTATTATACAATTAAACTTGGGTATTAGAGGACCCTCCACCCAATCAATCTATTATAAGTTGTAAATGGATTTTTAAGCGGAAATATAAAGCCAATGGTGATATTGATAAGTACAAGGCTCGATTGGTAGCTCGTGGTTTCTCCCAAGTGGAAGGCGTGGATTACCATGAAACCTTTTCTTCTGTCCGTAAAATGACATCTTTACGTGTCATGTTAGCTCTTGCTGCAAAGCTTGATCTTGAAATACACCAGTTAGACGTTAAAACGGCCTTTCTCCATGGTTTTTTGCGGGAAACTATTTACATGTTTCAACCTAAGGGGGATGTAGTCTCAAGACAAGAATCCAAAGTTTGCCGTATGCTCCGCACCTTATATGGCTTGAAACAGTCTCAATGCGTTTGGTATGAAAGGATAGATTCCTATTTATTACGCATTGGTTTTATTAAAGCTGATGCCGATCAAAATGTTTACATTCAACATATTGGTGGATTTTTGACCATACTCGGTTTATATGTTGATGATTTAATCATCATGAGTAACTCACTTACCACTGTACAAACTACTAAGACCAATCTTTTTAATGAATTTCAAATGGTTGATATGGGATCTTTGCAATATTGTCTTGGAATTCAAATTACTCGTGCTTGCTCACATTGCCTCCTTTATATGTCGCAAGAAAAATATATTATGGATATTTTAAAACGTTTTAATATAGACAACTGTAAACTTGTTTTTATCCCTGTCCAATCTAGTGTTAAACTTACTAAAGACATGGAACCTGAAACTGCTCTCGACAAGGAAGCCATGCTTAATGTTCCTTATTCACAAGCCATTGGAAGTTTAATTTATTGTACGGTCTGCACTTGTGCAAATTTGAGCTATATTGTTGGTGTTGTATCCCAATTTATGTCTAATCCTGGCCTCCTTCATTGATCCGCAGTAAAACGCGTTTTTCGTTATCTTTGAGGTACTAAATCCTTCGGACTTCGCTATCAAGGCCACATTCACCGCAAGTCATTATCAAATTTGACATTGGTTGGTTGGTGCGATACTGACTGGGCTAAAGACCCTAACACTCAAAAGTCTACTACCGGTTAATATGTGTTTACTTTAGCCGGAGGAGCTATCTCATGGCAAGGTAAACGTCAACCTACTGTAGCCCTTTCTTATACAAAAGTTGAGTACATGGCCTTAACACAAGCAACAAAAGAAGCTTTGTGGTTACAAAAATTGTTGATGCATTTTGGACTTCCCATTATTGCAGCAACTGATATATGTTCTGATAATCAAAGTTATCGCTTTGGCTAAAAACCCAAAGTTTCATGCTTGTACGAAACATATTGAGCTTCAACATCATTTTGTTYGTGAAAAGATCRAGTCTRGMGAAATACATCTAATCYTTACAAGCAYGGAGCGGATGCTTGYAKATATTCTTACAAAAGGACTAACTCAAGCTAAACATGCCAAATTTCAAAAYGCTTTAGGAATATTATCACATATAAATGAAGAAAATCTATTTGAACGAAGTCCACATAAAAACATGCAATCTAGTGGAGATAGTCAAAATTAATAATTAGTAACTTAAGGGGTAGTGTTGAGATTAAGCTCTCTAATTATTAGGTGTCATAGTTGTGTCGTTTGATGTTTGAAGAGTTATACCTTTTGAGGTATTGACTAGTGATGTATAAAGGCATATTGCCGTATATTATTTTAATATATATAAAAATGTTGTTGTCTACTTCCTTGGTCCTTTTCATTTAGTTGCCATTAAGGATTTATTGGTGATAGGTGTTTTGGGGTCCTTTACAAACAAATACTACCACAGCTAGAAGCCATATGCTTTTCTAAACCGACAACAAGCTTCACAACAAGTCAACAAGTCGACAATGGATGCACATCTTCTTAGTATATTTCCAAGCACATTAAATGACCAAGCCAAGTGTTGGTTTCAATGCCAATCACTAGGCCATTTTACTATTTGGAATGAATTAAGGGATGAATTTTTAGCCCTTTTCAAACCTATTTCTTCCGAGGATAAATTATATGAAAAATTAGAAAAACTGCAAATGGGCAATGGCGAGAGGAGTTGACTCTTACCACGGCCAATTAGAAAAAAAYATTTAAGATTGCCTAATTATGCGTACTTGATGCTCATGTAATGAGACACTTTATTAACGGATTATACCCACCTAGACTTAAGGCTTATGTTAAATAAAATAGCCCGGTAACATTGCCTACAGCCTACCAAAAGGTGAAACTTTGGGGGGAAATCCATTACGGTGAGACTTACATTGCACCYAATATGGTTCAACCAAGTTAGTTGGACCAAATAGAGATAAGAAGGGAGGACACGTAGGAGATAATAATGTACCTACTTATATCCAACCCAATTACGATAATATGAATACCTATGGCACCAGTCCAAGTAGCTCCAATTATTCTAAAATTTGAACAAAATAAAGTTAATCAAACATGTGTTCCATCTCACCAAAGGCAACCTAATAGGAGGGATGCAATGGTAGAAGCCCAATTAGTTGCGTTGACTAAACAATTGGAAAATTTTGAGGTAAATTTAGCCAAGAAAGTAGAAAATAAAACTCAACCTAATAATGATTGTGCTCATATTTGGTGCACTAATTGTAGGGGGCATGGACACATGTTGCTTGATTGTCCTTCTCCACCGAATTTACCACCCAAATGTCATTTTTRTGGTGGAAAACATGAGACCAAATTGTATGCAAGCCAGTTTAGTAAATCAAGCTAATAACCAAAATTGAAGTGAACAMAAAAGATTAAAGATTAAAATATAAAGCCTCTTAATCCTTATGGCCTTTAAGAGAGGAGGGAAAAATTTAGTAATTAGTATTATCACATGTGAGGAAACACATTTGCTTTTGGAAAACGGAACATTTTACTCTTTGTTTTGRTTGTAGCGATTAAGTAGGAAAATTAGGAAGCATCCCTATTTAAATTGCCTCCCCGGAATGAACTTATACTGTTTGTTTGTTTTCTCAAATTGAAACCACAAGCTTAACTACAAGGTCCATGTACATGACTCATAATAAYTAAACCAAAAAATTGATCCAACATATCGTCTTTTATGATATAGGTTTCATTTAATATTAACAAATGCCTAAATTGTACTATAATCAAATCTGATGAATAAAAAAATTTTCACATTGCAAAATATGTATCATCTTTTCAAAAAGGCAATGGTTGTCTACTTTGTAATCTATCTTTTTACTTGTTGTCTCCTTGCTTTTTATATTGAATTGCAACATTAGAAAAAGATATCATGGCATATATATCTTTTTTAATGCCAAATTTTCTTAATGCCTTTGATTCTATAAATTGTTTAGGTTTGAATTTGCATTGAAGTACCATGAATGGTGTTGACTTCATTTTTTCTTTAAATTTTGTTCTTTTTTTTTGCACTATATGAGATTGAATTTTTTTGTAAATATCATGAAACTCTTAAAATTATGAATCTTAAAAGATATGCTTCACYACATGTTCATTAGTTTTTTATAGTAAGAAAAATCATATATCTTTTCTTCTTTGCACTTATTACATTCAATATTTAATTAGATTTTTGCACATATAAATTATCTATGAATTTTGAACTAATTTTATGACATCCATTTATAAAATATTGTTCTTTTTTCATTATCATTAGAAGGTTTGTCATCAAATAGGCTTCTTAAATAAGTTTTTTCTAAAGTCTTTGAGCACGACAAAACATGTAATTTTTCCAATCATACATGAATATGACTTTCACTACTAAATCCAACTCCTAGGCCTTTATCAAATATTAATTCAATCACATTCTTTGATGATAAATATTAAACATATTTGACTTGTTGCCCTTTTTTTTCTAGAATTTATTCTTCTATTTCTATTGCCATTGTTCAAATTTTACTAATGTAATTGTTCAAATACTTTGATGAACAAAAGAGTAGAAATGTTTTTGATTTTTGATTTTCAACTTTTGTATCTCAACTTGTGGTCCTTCTATTCAAATAGCAATACCAACTTTTGATAAAGCTTTATCTTGGCTATTCAATGACATATTACTTATACATGAAAAATAGTTGCTATTTATGAAAAAGGCATTTTTGACATTAATTATTCTAGCTATTGTGCACTATTGGTGTTTCCATTTGAGTTGAGATTTTTAGTTTCTTTTTTACCAAGATATACTATTGGCACAAGAAATTTGGGAGCATTTTCCTATATGGTTCAATAGTTATGAAKTGTTGAAGTGGAAGATGTCAAGTATCTACTAAATATAAGGCAACATTATTTAAAAGCATATTTCAAAGGTTTTTCATTTTATTGTTATAAAATTTGATGAGCACATGGAATATCTTTTTATTAGAATTATCTAAGAATTTCATGAGTATTGGACTTAATCCTAGTTGGTTAACCCCTAAAAGACCAAGGCCTTTTCTATGTGGAAAAACACTCAAAACTGCCATTTCAATAGCAAACAATGAAGAAAATTGGAAATTGTTCTTTTTTGCACATCTAACCATATGATCTTAGACCTAACTAGTATGAGTATGTGTGGAAAAAATTTCAAATTTTTTGTACCCACAAATTGCAAGATATTTGTGTTTAAAGTGAAAATAATAGGTTTTGCAACACATTGCAGGACTAGATTATTTGACTTTGAACCTTCTTAACTTTTATTTTTTGCACTACAAAGTTTTGAGCTTCAAATCTTTATGGCGGAAAATTGTGTTGAGAATCAAGAGAAAGAAACAAATTAGAAAAAAACTAAGTTTTGGTTCTTTAAAAAATTGTTAAGTAGAAGTAGGTACAAGATCAAAGAAAAATCTAATTTATTAATATATCTAAGGTGGAATTAAAATGCACTAATTCCAATGCTTGGATTGTTCTAGAATTCAAACAAAACCATGAGGACCTTTTTTATTCTTAAAATTGTAAAAATTGCATTCAGAAATGAATCCTACAAGTTATTTTTTCAAGAAGATGCTCAAATTGCCTGAAAAACAAGATTGTCCATTATTTTCTCATAACAACCCAAATGGAACAAATCAATTCTTTTCATATAGACAAAAATATAATATATAAAAAAAAATTATAAAAAAAAATTCAAATTTTTGAATCTTTTATTTGTTGCCCCCTCTCCCCCCCCCCTTTGCTTGTGTTGAGTTGTTTTGGGCATAACTTTTGTTTCCAAGATTCTATTGAAAAAAAATTATATGCTCACAAATTTAATTAGTTTTTCTATATTCATAAAAAATTTCAAAAAATCAGGACAAAAATTGAGACTGTAGGTGGGTGATTGCAAGAAACACTTGTATTATTTTCCATCACACCATCATGAAAAAAGTTGTTTTCATCTATAACTTTTGCAAAAATTCTCTAACAAACAAGAAATTTGGTAGCAAGCTTTCTAATAGTATGAGAAATAAACATGAATTTTTTCAATTTTAGGAAAATTACTTAAATGAACAAAATTGAATTTTGATAATATGCCACACTCGCAGATTTGGTGGTTTTGTAGTACTATTGAGTACCTTTTTTGAAAATTTAGGTCATAAAACATTGTGGGGTGCTTTACAATATGGATATACAACTTTTTAGAAGAGGTATTTTTGATTGCCTATTGCAAGTGAGTTTTAGATTGGCCTGAAGTGAGCACCATTTGCAATGAACTTTTGAATAATGAAAAATGATTTTGGTGGATTTCTTTTATGACTAGACATTCACATAAAGTTGTTGCAAATAGACAATTTTTATTTTATTTTTGAAAATTGTATCCTATTTTTTACTAATTAAAACATCAAAATATGTATTTTATTGAGACTTGGCACTTTTCAAGTTCTCCTACTTAGAGAATTTTTCTACACTTTTCCTTCCTAGGATATCTTTTTCTTAAAGGTATATACATTAGTCATATTTTTTTTAAAATTTAAATTCAATTTTCAAATTTTAAAGTACTCTCCAAAAAATCAGCCAAACGCAATAAAATCAAGAGGTGTTTCTTGCAATCACCCAGGTACATGCTTGAAATCTACCGTGTCCGTTGAACGGACAAATGGTCCTTTAGGGATTAATATGGGCAAAAGAAAAACTAGTAGAGAAATTGTGAAGTAGGAATAGTAGTTCATAAGTTAGTAGTGGCAAAATATCCACCAAAAGTCGACAATATTTTAGATCAAGATGAAAATTGATACGTGAATATTGAGTTGTTGATCTCTATTGCAGTGAAAATTCAAGTCATTTGGAGTGACTATGCACTGAAAAGTGGCATGCAGCCTTGTGCTTGCCACCCCCAGGCCCCTCAAATTGCCAAAACATTGCTGAAAAAAATCCAAGCCGTCGATCTGATTTTACTACACACCCAGGCCCCTCAAATTGCCAAAAAATTGCCAGTCATTGGATCAAATACGAATACGAAAACGAATACGAATGAATATACAACTGAATACACATACAAATACGAATACAAAATGAACACTACTGAATATATATACAACAGAATACGAATATGGCTGAATACTGAATGTTCCATATTGTTTGGAGTCCTTTCCCCGTCCCAAAATTACAAGAGGGGAGGGAAGGGGGGTTCTAAATTTAAAAAATTTAATTTAATTTTTTTTAATTCAACACCCCCTTCCCCCCTTCCAAAAAAATTTTAAAATTTAATTTAAATTTTTTGGGAGGGGGGAAGGGGGTGTTGAATTTAAAAAAATTAAATTTTTTTACTCACTGTGTCACTATATACTATACTATACACAGTGAGTAGACAGTCACTGCCGAACAAGACATCACTATCCATTTTCTATTTAGATTAAAGCTAGCTATGGCAATACTATCATGGGAATCAGAGATTTCAGAAAAGGTTTAGGATTATTTATGGGATTTAAGGATATTAAGATATTGTATACAAAACATTTATATAGCAAAGCCCTTGCACTATTCCAAACTTGTTTGCAAATCTTTGTGACACTGTCCTCCATTAAAGGGCCATTCCCACCTGTCACTACATAGGAGCAATGCAGTTCTCGTAAGAGTGCGGTGGAAAAAATCTTGAAGTCGGTTTCACACGGAGACTTGCCACGGAAGATGACGACATGTGCTTAGATAGAAATCTGAGCACGTCGTGTTCCCAATAAGGGGCTCGTATGTGTATTGGTATGCCTACTTGTACTAGCCGTTCCCACTTGCGAGTTCATTGATGGCCGCATTGGAGGTGGGGCCTTGCCATTGTCCACACCTTGCCGACTTGCAGAGAGACTKAGGAAGTTGTTGGCCGACAGAACATGAGTATGCGCCGTGGAAGTTGTGCAATGCAGCGATCGCTTTCCGTTTCTGTTTTTAGTAGTTCTCAGTGAGGTTGCCGCTTCTTGGGTGAACTATTGTGATCGTGCTCCTAGAGAAAGCGTCGACTTCGGCGGTTGCAAACCCCTAGTGTCGAGTTTGGAGCTCGCAACCGTTGAAGCTTGAGTTCACACCTTCCGCCACATGACAACGTCTTCTAAGAGGAACGGAATAGTGCAGCTGTAGGGCATCATGTATTCTTTTGTCTCCAAGACTATCAATTTCTATAAGTATAGAAGAGAGAAATTGTGTTGGTAGCTTCAGCTGGCTCATCTGTGCCACTTTCTTTTTGAGGAGGCGGCGTTTAAAGTCTGCCGTAGCATGTTCAAGATGTTCACTTTGATTTCGGTGAAAACATAATTCTCTTTGCAATCACGGGACACCATCCCATGAATCATGTACGTAGCTTTCCAAATGCTGTGAATTGTGATGAAGATGTAATGTTCATGCCGTCCAAGTGTTCACTGTCGTTTTTTGAGATGGCTTCTTCCTCAAATTAGGGTTTCGTGCATTCTCTTCACAACGCGCAGCAGTGAAGGCGGTAAGAGGACAAAATTTGCGATGGATGTGTGGGACGACCAGTGGCATGTTGTGACGTTCACGTCATGGCTGCTAGTGATGATTATTGATGCCAATCAATCGATATTGTTGCCTGCAGAGGATAAAAACATGGACTTGGAAGTGCCGCTAGCAATGGAGGTTGAAGCTTTTGACGAGCCAATCATGGATACATTGGCCTTGGTGACCAACACGCTCCAAAATTACAGGGTTCTCCTTTCCGCTTATGTCTACAGTGACGAAATCAATTATTGGGTGAAACCTCGCTCAACCACTTGATTTTCGAGGTTTCTTTTAGAACAATATGATAACTCTCGTTGGTTGTCCATGTTCCAAATGACGAAGGCGTTTGTGTTTGCCCTAGCTGATTTGTTGAAACCACAGATTGAGAAGAAGAATACCAAATATCGCTTAGCTGTGCCAGTACTCATTTGTATCGCTTGCACACTGTTCAAACTTACGCACGGTGCGAACCTGACGATTTGTAGTGAGATGTTTGCAATTGGCCATAGTACAGTTTGCAAGGTCCTGCGCAAGGTAGTTCACGCAATCAATGACACTTTGAAGCACGAAATCTCATGGCCTCAAGGGGACCGCATTGGCAAAACGCAAGCGAAGTTTACTACGCTGTGTTCCTTACCAGCAGTGCTTGGAGCCATTGATGGCATGTAGGTCTCCATTTCGAAACCAGCTGTTGGTGCGGCAGACTATTTTTACATCAAATCCGGTGGTTATGCTATGAACTGTCAAGTTGTAGTGGACAGTGAAAAGAGGTTTTTGGACCTGTACGTGGGAATGCCGGGCTCCACTAATGACAGTTGCATGCTCTGGCGTTCTTCTCTACATTATTTGGCATCTACTGGACATTTATTTGACCCCGCTTTTTCAGTAGATGGCCATGCCCCGTGCTTGATCGGGGATTTGGGGTACCCACTCTTGCCATGGCTGATGGTACCCCATCGTGGTGGACAGAGACTCTCAGTGTCAGAGCTCTTATTCAATCAGAAACTAAGGAAAGGCCGGTGCGTGGTCGAAAACGCATTTGGCATTCTAAAGCACACTTTCCGTGAGCTTTTGGAGAAAAGCAAGTTGAAGCTTACTTTCTTGCCTGACGTTATAGTATGCTGCGCTATTTTGCACAATATACTTCTTTGCCAATCCCATGAAGAAGTCGAGGATTTGCTGCGACTCCTCCGCTGCGAAGTTATGGCTCGGCCGCAGCCCACCGAAGAAGACGCAACTGGAGGAGATGGAGTCCCTCGCGGAGAATGGAATGACATAGACAACGTTGATATACCTGAAGATGGAATTCAAGAGGAGGGTGACGTTGGCCGCCTCCGACATTGTGACTCCGAGGTAGCGGTTGAGTGTCGGCGCGAGCTAGGAATATATCTCACAACTAGACGTCGCGCTGCTTAGAGATACCAGTATTCCCTCTTCTCAGCTAGTTCATTGCAAGTTCACTTGCCTTTTGGCACACGATGTGCAGTTGCCATGCGTTTTGCAGAAGTCACTCTTCACTTCCCTTTAGTGTCAATGTTCTTATGAATGATTCATGAAGTCCACTAAGTCGACATTGTGCGCATTGTACAGAATTTTTTTGTATTCACAGAAGTGTTACAAAATTGCAACCATAGCTAGTTAACTTGTTGAAGCCTAACATGACATTTAAGCTGTGCAGCACTAACCACGTGCATTGCTGTTGTGGCAGGTGGAATCCATTCCTCATACTATATATTGCTATGCACTGGGCCCCTTCGGTATAACTGTCTATACATACAAAATGTCTGTCTACGTTCGTAATATGTATTGCGGAGACCCGACTTCTTTGCTAATTTTCACACATGTACATTTCTGCCGTAGTAGTTGGGATAGGAATCTATTTGATATGAGAAGCTACTGTATAGTATTATGAAGAAACTAGTAATTTAGGGCAAGACAACAGAAAGTGTATTTCAAAGGGTGTTTCCATTACCATAGAAGTGAACATCGTCATGGTCGACCATTGTGTCTGTACCCATTGTTGCGCCCAATGGAGCGGTAGGCGATGCTGGAGAGCGGCGGTTATCAGCCGGATGGTGTTCAGGAGTCCGAAACTCCACATTTTGTGTTTGACCAACGCGCACCACCTCTGGATCGGTTTGCTGTACTACATTAGGGTTGCGCCTTGTGAGGCCGGAAGCTAGTACCTTTGTGAGCTCGCTCAAACATTGTACCATGTCGTTTTGTTTGAGAATAGTTAAACGGGCATTTTCGTGTGCTCTCAGCACATTTTCTTGTAGACGTCGGTCACGCTCTCTGTGGTACGTCATTTGCTCTGAGAAAAGTTGACGTTGTATGTCCATCTTAGTGCGCTCCACCTGTAAAGAGGCATCCGCTATCTCCTTCATTTGAGAGGCCATTATGGTGCCCGTGGCTTTCGTGGCATCGGCAATAACAATATGACCGGATACATTTTTGCGCCGGATGCCTGTATTCCCAGGACGACCATGAACATGACTGGCCGTATTTGAGGAACTCACGAAGTGTGGCACGGCATCTGATGCTACAGGAACAAAAGCAGTAGGCGGATGAGGCGGATTGCTGTTCGACATGCTCAGACGTCGAGGAGGCATGCTGGACTCGCATCCCACTAATCGTGGATGTGAACTGCGCCCCACAGATTGTTGCTGGGAAGTGTTGTCAGTAGATATGGGAATAGGGCATTCACTTTGACATGAAGGGTCGTCTCCGTCTGTATCAGTGTTATTGTCTGAGTCCTCTGCATTGGGCGCCTGTGGCGGACGAAAATTCGTGTCGACTGGTGACAAAATGTCACGGAGATGGGGTGGGCTGACTTGAGGTCTTTTTTTGAACCACTCGTGTATTGCTGCAAAAAACTCTTGTAAAAATAATCGAGGAAGTGCGACGTCGTGGCGTTCTGTCGGTGTCATATCCCAGTAGTCTGGTATATTTTGGCCAGATATCCCGAGGTAATCTGCTATGCGCTTATAGTCGGCCATGAGTTGGTTCCATTTCGTCTTACACGCCGGTCCGTTTCGCCGGCACGGTGAGAATCCAGCASCCATAACAGCATTCGACACAGTGATCCACTTACTAGTCTTTGTTCTCATCAAATCACGTGCGTCTGTTGTGTCCAACTCCTCCAGGTACAAATCTCGTTTAGCGCGCATGAGAACTAAAACTTCTGATGGCGACCAGTTGGGGCCACGCTCTTTTCGACGGCGTCTTAGCGTACTCGGTCCAGGTGCGACCGTCTCCGCTATTTGTGCAGACTCCATATTCAGCACTACGAGCGGCAAGCTGTGCCCACTTCCGACAGTAGGAGGTCGTGGCCTGATCCCTGCAACTGTCGCAAATAATGAAGAGTTCAAATTGTTGCACTTCTACAGCATTGGAGACCGTAGAATTTTCACAGACCTAGTGGACCCTGAGGACTACGTGAACCCTACTACATGACAGAAGAAATGTCGAAAACTTGGCGACACTTCGCTTTCTGGAGACAATGAATTTCGTTAGCTGAGGAGGTCATGCAAAGATGACGCATGTCAGTTAATTTCTTACATCTTCCAGTCGCTTGTACACATAATATTTTAGGAGAAGCTCTGTAGGCAATTGAAAAGTATGCAAAATCAATTCATTTTCTTCTATTCCCCCCAGCACACAACCCTGGCTGTGGACAGTTGCAACGTGCCGGAAGTGGGGAAATCAGTGAGTTTGGCATTGTGAGCAACACTACGTCACTACGTTATGAAAACATAGGAATGAGGGACGAGTACGCTATGAGGTAAGCGCGGATCTCATGTTCATCCTCGTCCATGTAATCATTTTATTTCATGAAGAATATTTGTGGTCGACATATGACCAACKCAACTTTGAAATAAACTACAATCGAAGAACCGGGAACTTGTGATTTAATAGAGTGCTTCGGGCTAGGCTGCGACCCTTACCGATAGGAGGAAGCGGGATTGGACGAAGGGGACACCTCTACTGCTGCGACAACTCAAGATTCTCCATTTCGGTTGACTTCGGTTTCAACTGTCAGTTGACGGAATTTGATTGCAAGGAACCGCTTAGCAACTGCGCTTCCTCTTTTCAAGTTTCCTGCACTCATTACCACAGTATACGTCAATCTCATGAAAATATGAGCATGCTGATTATGGCAGTTTGTATCTGGTCAGGAAACGCACATGCCACACTGTAGTCGTAAAAAAGCGAAGTACAACGCACCAAGCACAAGACAGAGCACACGCACTTCACAAATCTACGGCAGGCGACGATGTTCTGAATAATCCTTGAATGTAGTGGTGGCTGCCAGTAATGTGTCGGGCATTGTGCAAGCCTTGCAGTTCACTCCTGAACACTATAGTGACAGAAGTACGTTAATGAGACGCCGGCCCCCCATGTAATTAAGAGCGCCTCCAACGGCCTGAAATCTTCATTTTCCAAAGATTCCCAAATGTTACTTCAGCTCTACTTTCCATGTGGTAGGCCTCATACTGTGACTCCATTAATGACCATAAATGCAGTCTTAAGGCTCCGCCACATCAGGTTCCAACTAGGTTCGGCATTCTCCAATGCACGGTAGTGGGAATGCACCTTTATTTACTTGTACTGTACAGCTCTGACACCACCCCTATAACAGCAAGTGGGAACATACCTTAAAAAAATTAAAGCCAAAGAAAGACCATCCATTCATCAACAGTAACAAATAAAGGATGCACAAATCCTAGACAATTACGGGTGCCATTTAAACCCTAAATCTTCCTCACAAATTGAAAAACTCCAATTTTATTGTATTCAAATCACATTGCTACATTGTAAAACTGACCTAAAAACACTAAATAAAAAATACCAACTTATTATCTTTGAGAAGAAAGCATCAAAGTAATACTGATCCTAAGACCAATGTATGAAAAATACAAAAAAAAATCTCCAAGCTGACCTAAATGATCCAATTTCTACTACAAAATTCACACCAATTTTACTCCTAGCACGCCACAACATCCAAGAAACGAAAACAAGAAAATTACAAAAAAACGGACACCAAACACCTGATGATAATCCTCCAATGGCACAACCAGAGTATGAAGAAGAGGCAAATATTTCTCCATTAATAAGGTGGGTCCATCCAAAAGCGCCACAAATTGTATTGTGTCTAGTTACTATTATCAGTCTGTTTAGAACTTCATATTGTTTTGTTGGCAAGTGAAAGGAGGCTCCAATGCACCAAAAAACACGCTATTTGGATACAATATGCAAAAGTTATTAAGGATCAAAGTTTGTTTCAGAAAGCACCATCTACAGTTTGTGTACATGACTGATTTTGGAAATGTACACAGACTGTAAATGGCGCTTTAAGGTCAGCTGCGCTTTTGGGTTTACCCACCTTAGTTGCAGAAGCTTCAACGCCATTTTTTCTTCCCATTCTTCCGATTCCAACAATGATTCACGGATTGCACTCCACCTTTACCTCCTCAGTTCAATTCACACCAGACACCAAATGGGAGTTCGAGAGGAATCAAAAATTGAAGAAGGAATTCAAAGAAGAAATAACACCTGAAACCAAAAAACATGGAAATCAGAGTAGAAAAAAAAGGAGCACACCCAACGCACGTAGGCCCTCTTGATCAGGGCTTTTTTTTTTGGCTTTTTTGTGCCAGATTGCACTAGAAAAAATAATTTGGCTAAAAAACGCCAAAAATAATGGCAAAAAACTTGGATGAAATCGCCAAACAACTTTGGATTTTATAAAAATCGTAGATGAAATCGCCAAGTTTTTTATGAAAACCACACTAGACATCCAATATGTGGATGAATGTTGTAATTTGGAGCACCACTGTAACATTTAATATCGCCACCGTGGCACTTTGTAAAAAATGAAAAAAAATGCCCTGCTCCTGATTGTAGAATTTGGCGAGCACAAAAATCAGATGCAAAGTAATCCCAAGCTTTGGGTCTAATTCTAAGCTCTAACTCTAAGCGGACCAACAGTTGCGATCAACTTTGGATCAATGGTTTTCATTTTATTTTTAAAGTTGTGATCAATGGTAGGAGATGATGGCAATTTATTTTTCTAATCTAATTTGAGGGCGGGTGATTATCAAGGCAGAGGTGGGGGTAGGGCGAGGCTAGCTGCATCATCCTAGGTGATGGTGATTTGACTTGCAAAATGGGGGGCCATCCACTTTGCAAGCCCGGTTGAAATGAATTGTCTAGTCTACAACTTGCCAAGGTTTTGTATTTTTCAAAAATTGTACATTTAAATTGCACATGGAAGTAAGTATCGGTTACCGAATTAGGTGCCACTAAAAGATTAATCAAGTTACTGGAAACCAAATTCATTACAATAAAGATTGAGACTACTAAATTTAATGCATGTGTCAAGACTATTAGAAAGTAACCTCAAAGAGTCAAGCACGAGTGAATCAAATATTATTGACAAGGCTTTGAAACTTTACCAAAGCCAATATGGGAATATAAAGTATTATTTACTCATGCATTGTTGGACAATAGTAAAAATACTTCTGGAGTTTTTTGAACCAACTAGACTAGACACATCCAAAACATAGGGAAAAAGGGCATCTTCTAGACGTGATGTCTTCTCAACTAGTGTTGCCTTCTTAATATCTAAATCTCTTGAATATGCTMCTCCTAGTATTTCAAGTTCTAGTATCTCAAGTCCTAGTATACAAGTAGATTTCCTAATGAGATTTAATGAGAGTACAAAATAAGTAAGAGATTTAAAGTAGATGAAAATACAAAGGCATACACTACATCAAATTGCAAAGTTTTGTCTTTCTTGTCTACAAATGTGGTTAAAAGGAACAAACTCCTAGTACAACAAATTCAATGCATAGCTAAATCAAGCTAGTATGAGCCTTTTTGAAAATTGGGAGCAAAGATCTAGCTTAGTAAATATGTACTTTTGATTATGTATGCAAGAAGCGGTTGTATAAGTAGAAAAAATGTTAGCTCTCCAAAGTATCCAAAGATAGAGTACACAACAATTAGCTACAACTTTGCGTCTACCTACAATAGACCTTGAAGCACTTGGAAAAGAAGAAAAAGAAGAAGAGGGGGACAAATATGCAAAAGAGAGTCTTTACTATCAACATCATCAAGAGGGTAGAAAGGGAGAGGGAGATTGATTTGAATATGTAATTCATTACCAATATCATGAATGATTATTTGTAATTCTATTGTGACTATTGTTTGTTGAAATTGTAAGAGTTACTAATGCAAATTTGAAACTTTCTACTAAAAAGAATTATATCTAATAATATCTCTTTGTACAAATTTATCAAATCTACTTTTTGAATTACTTGAGATGTATATGTCTCAAAACGCCACAAAACAAAGCCCTTGCACTCTTTTGTGCAAAAAGCTTCTACTTCTATTAGAAATGCAACCTTTCACATAGCAACAAAGCCCATGCACTCCTTCATGCATAAAACTTTCTATAAATATTAAAAATGCAACCTCACACCGCAACAAAACCCTTGCACTATTTTGTGCAACTAGCTATTGAGTTTTAAGTTTTTACAAACTAAAAAATTAGAAAAATAAAATTTACTTTAATTTTGGTTGTGGTCTTAGGTTCACGGTATACTCATATGTAATCAAAGATCATTCAACCTCTTACACACTTACAATGCATGCATCAAATCCTTTAAAAAAATAAATTTGCATGCCAACATATTTGAAACAATTTCTTTGCATTGAAGCCCCTTTCATTGAAGTTGTAGTTGTTGTGCCTTGTGAAGGTTGAGCAACAACATGCACGAGGTGAAACATTCCGCAGGTGCTGAAAAACATTTGTGGCCCAAAGTTCCGGATTCTAGTTTTGTTTTGTCACAAGCTGTTTTGWAGGCCACTCCCAAGCCTACAAAATGACCTCCTTTCACTAAAAGAAAAACACGTCCTAAGCAACTAGCCTTTGTAACTAYAATTGTCCACAATGACTCAAAATGAGTCATTGTGGACAATTTGTAGTTGCAAAGGCTACTAGTTGTTTCGAACACGTATTTCTTCTAATGATTTGCAAGCTGGAGTCCATTGGCAAGCTAATTGGACAAAGAAGCCATCTAGAATGCAAGCTCGGTGGGGCAATTTTGCAAGCCTGGATCAAAAACTCATCCAATTTGCAAGTTGGGGGGGCTACTCTTATGTTGTATTAAAGCAGGTTAAGATCCCATTTTCATGGTTGTAGCATTTTCATGTGTAGATCTTTTGTAAGAATGCATTTTATGATTGGTATATAAAAAATATTGTTGAGTTTATTATTGCATTGATAAATATTTATAGTTTTAATAAATATGATCTATAGGTCCTAGCATACAAAATTTCTTTGAGTATCTTCAGTTGTTTATTTTTATATATTACATTGTGCAATACAACTTTATATTTGTGGAGATTGGACATTGTGTTATTTTTAAGAATTGATCCTTTAATTTACATTATCATGATCACCAATCATGATAATGTCAAAGGCTAAAATTGACATAGAATCCCACATGTCTTAAAATAGATTAGAATAATAATTTAGTCTTCATATTTTTCAATAATAATTTAGATTACTTTCAATCTTTATAAATATAAATAGTTTAGTTTCAAACTTTATACTACACAAAATAAGAAATGCTTGTAAGTACTCTTTTCACAATAAAGTGGAAGCCATTGGAAATACTAATAGTCATTGAACAAATATAAGTTCATAACATTTATTTTAAGATGCTTTGAAGTTAATTTATGGTTGATCCCGTTGCTACCTATTAGTAATTTACTCCAATTAATTTCACAACTGAATTTTTGGAGGCAATATATCGCTCACATTGACAAGTTTCAGCCAATCAAACTTCATCCCCTCCTAATCTGCCTTAGTGTGGTGACAACAACTACCACTTATTATTCCCCCCCTCTTCAGTTTTACATCTTCTCTTGCTATGCTACAAAGATACATGTCTTTTATCCAAATTATGTTTTTTACTTCATTTCAATATGTGCAATAATAGGTGCTTGTACCTAGATGAACACTACGACTGCAAATTGTTTTTGAAGTAATTTATTTCATATAAACAAGATAATAAAATCTTGAGGAAATATTGGGCAATATATTCATCATTTTGCAATAGATGAAATCATTAATTTGCTTCAAAATCTTCATAGAGTATCAATTCAATTTTGAATGAATAAATCAATTGTCATCCATATGTGAAAAAATTCCATCAATGTCTATGGATGTAAAGAGTAGCAAGACTCCAATGTAGATTGCATTTATGCATTGTTCCAAAAATGAAATACAAAAAAGTGACCTTAATCTTATGCATGTACCTTGATCAATTGTTGGAATGACTTGAAAGTGTTTTGATGTTAAGAGCCATTGCGCTATAGCCCTCTATAGGTCTAACATTTATTAGAATTGGATGATAAGAGCTTTAGTCCCTCAATATATTCTCATGGCACTCAATCCTAGCATGTCAAGCAATGGCCTTTGAAATCATTGTTCATCCTAAGTTTAATGAGCTTCATCCTATATTCCACTTGGTGTTTGGACAATTGATTATTTATGGGGCACATTTGGTGAGCAAGGGTGGCCAGAAGGATTTTGACAGTTCTTAAAAAATAGATGTAAACTTCAGAGTGTCAAATTTAGCATGCATGAGTACAAATGATCTAAAGAAACTACACCTAAATGTGTCCAAAACAACATTCAAACATTGTTTACATTATTAAACTATCAAATTTTTTGTTTGATCTCGTTGAAAGTTAAAATAGTGTTTTAGATTCTCTTCTAATACATCCATTTTCTGGGACACCACATGAATAAACTTTGAATGTTTCAAAGTGCTGAAATAAGTGTATCAAAAAGCAAGCTTAGGTAGTACAGAGTACATTTAGGCAAGAATATGTACAGGTCTATTTTAAAAAGGAGTCACAATTAGATTCAATTACTTTATATTGTCTGAATAGGATTGGACAGAGAATTGTGTCTCCAGGATCACAAGCATCACAATCAGCTTCAATTTCCAAAATGGCTTCAAGCAGAAGAAAATAAACTCAATAAGATCCATCAAGTGACCACCCCTAAATATTCAGCCATGTCATGAACTGGTTGAAAGATATCAATTACTTGACAACTCTTCTAAGCCTGGCTTTGTTTCAATCCTCCTGGTTATTAAAATTGTGAATTTCAATGACTGTAACAAAATTGTAGTTGCCTGACTAAACCTCAAATATGACCCATCTAACTTAACTTATGTCGTTGGTGATTCACCGAAAGTAGACTCGATGAATTTCTCAAGAGTGGGTCATAACATGAGGAAACAAATGAAAGTAATCGTTAAAACAGAGACAAAGGACATGACTTTTTTTTTGAAAATGTAAGACATACTTTTGAAAGCGAGGGCTGATTCTAATCCAATCCAACTTCTCAACTATAGSCTCTGAACACAGATTCCCTTCCTTTCCAATGTTTACAGTACTGTACAGTACAACATCTGTCCAGATCACCTGCTTCAATAGAAAGTTTAACATGCGGCAAATGTTGAGGTTCAAAGCAAAATATGAGACTTGCAGGAAAAATGCTTACAGATTCCTCACAGTGACTCCACTATGAGACTTGCAGGAAAAGGCAGACAAATTCCTCACGGCGAATCTACTCTGAAACTTGCAGGAAAAGGCAGATAAATTCCTCACGGCGAATCTACTCTGAAACTTGCAGGAAAAGGCAGATAAATTCCTCACGGCGAATCTACTCTGANACTTGCAGGAAAAGGCAGATAAATTCCTCACGGCGAATCTACTCTGAAACTTGCAGGAAAAGGCAGATAAATTCCTCACGGCGAATCTACTCTGAGACTTGCACGAAAAGAGATACAGATTCCTCACAGAGAATCCACTATGAAACCCTAAATGTTGTAAGGTTGACAATTTCTAACAGGGTTCCAGACTACATCTCGAAGTATGTGAACGTCCCTGACTTTCATCATAAGTTTTAGCAAACATCAGAAAATTACACAAACATCCAATAATGAACCATTGAATGTTTGTGGAATTAATATCTCTGAAAATGCAGAAGAAGAAGCAWCTTACCTCACTGGATGATCGAGCAGAGTAAGAACGCCACAGCGTTGCCGTTCCATTGCAATGTCAAGAATCCTYAAAACCTGAAAATGGAGCCGCAATCTCTACAATCGCTTACTAGAACTCAGTGGTACTCCATCAAGCTAGGGTTTCRACAGCAAGAAAGAAGCCTACAAAAGAAACAGAACTGAGGAGCCGGCCTGGTGGTGAAATGAGCATGCATACCAGAGGTAGAACCCTAAATCCCTTTTAACTACACAATCCAAGTCCACTCAGTGAAGAAGAATCAAACTTGCAAGTCAAGCTCACCAGACAGTAGCTATGGCGGAAGAGAGCTTAGCAAAACAAGCACGCTAGAGGAGGTGATGAGGTAGAAGCACCTAAATGTGACACTTACCCAGGATCTCTTGATCTTGAGGATGCATAGTTGAGGGTGCATAGAGAGTAAAATGATGTGCGTTTGTTAGGGAATGGTTTAGGAAATCAACAAAATTGGTTTCGTATTTTTTTGAGCTTGCATGAGTATAGTACAAATTTTTGGAATTGAGTAGATGCACCTACTAGGGACACTAGATTAACACCAAAGTAGGCAAGGAAACACCCAAAAGCAACACATTGTAAGCTTGGATCATGCACATGTGATTGGTCACTTCTTAGAACGCCCGACTTGTCTACTTTGGGTTCACTTGCACTTGGATTTAGGTAATTTTTTAGGTGAAATGTAGCTACAATACATTAATTCTTAAAAAGACATTTTGACATGCAAGTCCAATGAAAGTCAAACCTAAAATTTTCACGTAGTTCTTGATTTTAAATGTCTTTAAAGAAAACAAAGCTCCGATTATCTAATTTTTTTATTCCATTTAAGTTTTTTTCAAATTGTTAAAATTATAATTTTTGTGATACCATGAAGATTGCTTTCTAAAGGCTCAAAGTACACAACTTTTGAATTTTTTTCTATCAAATTTTTATTGATGGAAGCTCAAGGATTACATCAATTACGCCATGATGTTTACCATTGTTATCTCCATTTTTTCTAAAAAATTCTTWCTATTAAAGGCATGTTTGTATCATATGAAAATTCACTTTAATGATTTTAATCCTGAAACAATATAAAGATAAAATTCAAGACATATATTGAAACATATGAAACATATCATATTTTTTAAATGAATGTTTTATTATAGAAAACTAATGAAGTTTGACCCAAATTGAACATAAAATGTTTGTAAAGGGTGAAGATAATTGCATCAAATTGTGACTCTTTTCTAATAGTAATTCCTAAAATAACTACACCTAATTGTCTTTGAATTCTTGCATGAAATGTACCACCTCTATTCATTAGAACACATCATTAAGTGGTTGAAGATTTCATATCATGAACTTAGAAAATTTAATGCCAAATTTTGCAAAAGATTTTATCTCTACAAATGATAGCTACATAAAATGGTTTAGAGGTTAGRATAGTTAYACCMAAAAAAAATTGGCCTTAGARAACTACCTCCAAATAGGTCATTAARGGGTCAATGTTATAAACCTTATCATGTCATTGTTGATGTAGCTTGTCTTGACACAATTGTCGCATGATGTGGCATCCGGTGCAACACCACATCAATGGATGTAGTTTACTAAACTACATCACTTTATATAGATTAGTCTTGTTTGGGGAACTTCAGACTCCTTAGGATTTTAAGTTGGATAGATGACACTTGCATTTATTGGGCCTTACCTTGGATGGCACTTGCTTTTAACCCCTCGGGGGACAATTTGGATTTCGGGCAGGTTCCTGTGACCTTGATTTTTTATGAGACTTTTTGAAACTTTCTCATAATGTAGAAAAACTGATTAACTTTGTGGGAATATAATTTTTAATTCAAATGGTGCCCGGGAGCAAAAGTTATACCACAAAAACCCTAGAATTGAACTCGGGGGTAGCAAAATTTTTTTTTGCAAAAACTCAAAATTTAATTTTTTAATTTTTTTCCTGAAATAATATGTTTTTGTATACATGTAAAGCTTTGATTCATTCTATTTGGACTAGTAATGAGAAAGTTATGGACAATCTTGTTTTCGGGCAATCTAAGGATCTTCTCGGAAAAAAAAAACTTATTGAATTCATTTCTAAATGCAATTTTCACAATTTTCCAAAAGAAATTGTTGGACAAGGTGAAGTTTACTTTCTAGAACAATCTCACCATTGGGATTATTGTGTTTCAATCCCATCTTAGAGCTATTAACCATTTAGTTTTTCTTTCAGTCTTGAACCTACTTCTACTTAACAATTTTTTAAAGATTGAAAACCAAGTGATTTTTTTTTAAATTCTTTTTCTAGACTTTCAACTCAATTTTTCAACATAAAAAATTTTAAATTCAAAGTCTGTAGTGCAAAACATTTTGACAAATGAGAGTCAAAGTCATTTGAAATTGCAAGCCAATGTTCAAAACAACTTTCTTTTTCAACTTTGAATGCTAATATCTTCCAATCTATACGGTCAAACTTCATGAAATTTTTACCACATGATCTAAGACAAGTGAAGCACAAGATCTTATGGTTAGATTTTGGAAAAAAAATTATTTTTTTGTTTTATTGGATAATTGCAACAAAAATGACAGTTTCAGTGTTTTTTGATAGAAAAAATGGCCTTGGGACTTTAGGGGTTAAGACTACGCCACAACCATAGTATAGAACTTGCTTTGGGGGCTACATAGGGTCAAAGCACTAGGTATATAAGTGGAAGGATTCCTTTGACTTATCTCTCTTTACCAAGAGAATAGAGTAGATAAATACGGTATGGTGGTGGTGGGATAAACATGTCACTTCTTTATAGGGTCTACCTCCAAACAAAGACATCAAGGAATGGTTTAGATAGGTGAGAGTGAGCCATTTCTAGGGAAGGAAATGTCAATTCTTTCTAAGGTCTACCTCCAAACCGAGGCATCAAGGATGGAATGAGTCCTTGATTTGCCAAATAAGCCCTTGATGCTTAGATAGTTGAGCCATTCCAAACAATAACTTTATTCCTTATTACCATCATTTAATCCCTAAAGACCGATTCAATATTATCAACGGTAGTCAAATATTATTTGAACTTTCAAAATATTCATTTTGGTTTCGAATTAAACAAAAAGAATGAAGCCATTGTAGAAGTTTAAAAATATCCAAAATTCTAAAGAATTATTTTGATTGAAAATTCTAATTTAAAATACAAATAACTCCAAATTTGCTTATTTCCATTTGTATTTTTTACTTTAGAAAATAAAATTTAAGCATGAATTTTAAAAATAATTCCATACTTACCCACAAACTAAAACTCCTCATAACTTTTAGCTCACTAATCCAAATGGAATGGTTCAAAGCTTTCCACTTATATATAATTGTAAAGAACCAATTTCAAATTTTTATTTTTTCAAAAATTGATTTGTAAAGAAGCTTTTTAGGCTACCTGGGTTGCCCAAAGATCAAAGAAAATTACATATCATGCAATAACTTTTTAACAGTGTGGTCAAATGTTATGATAATTGTTGGGCCTTAAAGCTACTCCTTGGGCACATGTTGTATAAAAATTTCAAGAAAAATAATGAAAACTCCATTTGTAGTGAGCTGCCCCAAATTGCTATATTGCCAAAAATGCAGTTTGGTCCTTTAGGGGTTAAACAATCAAATTGAGTTCTCGATCAAGTTCCAAGGTTGTATTAGAACATAGAATATTGCGCTCATTGGGCTCTAGAAGATATTCAACAATTGTTTCCCAAATTTGTCACTCTTCCTACATCTAGGAGATAGAAAAGTTTAGATTTTTACAGAATTTTTTTTTAAAATAACGAATATCCAAGAGTCTTAATTTTTTAACATAAAAAAAATAATATAGCATCAATTTCAAATCAATTGTTTGACCCCTAAAGGGCCAAGGCCATTTTTCAGTCAAAAACCATCCAAGACTGTCATTTTTGTTGCTCTCATCCAAGAAAATAAAACAACTTTTCTCTTGAGAATCTAATTTTAGGATCTTGTGCTTAACTTGTGTGAGATCATGTGGTAAAATTTTCATGAAGTTTGACCATATAGATTGGAAGATATGAGCATTCAAAATTGGAAACAAAATTATTTTTTGGATTACGATCTGCAACTTCAAATGACTTCAACCGCCATTTGTGGAAAAAAATTGCACTATAGAATTTAAATTTTAAAAAATTGTGTTAGAAGAGTGAGTTGAGAGTCAAGGAAAAAAAATTTAAGAAAAAACCACTTGATTTTCATTCTTTAAAGAATTGTTAAGTAGAAGTAGGTCCAAGATTGAAAGAGTAACTAAATGGTTAATAGCTCTAAGATGGGATTGAGACACATTGATTCCAACTGTTAGATTGTTCTATCGAATAAACGTAACCTTGTCCAACAATTGTTTT
The DNA here is from genome assembly GCA_006891605.1 of Pleurozium schreberi. Classification (NCBI taxonomy): domain Eukaryota; kingdom Viridiplantae; phylum Streptophyta; class Bryopsida; order Hypnales; family Hylocomiaceae; genus Pleurozium; species Pleurozium schreberi. The sequence continues at coordinate 281,250 of VACF01001595.1, forward strand.
GAAAAATTGTGAAAATTGCACTCATAAATGAATTCTTTGAGTTATTTTTCCAAGAAGATGTTTAAATTGCCTCCAAAACAAGATTGCCCATAATTTTCTGATCACCAATCCAAATAGAATGAATCAAAGTTTTGCATGTAGACAAAAATATATCATTTCAGGAAAAAAAAATCAAAATTTAGATTTTATATTGTGCAAAAAATAGTTGTTACCTATCGGGTTCAATTTTGGGCTTTTTGTGGTATAAATTTTGCTCTTGGGCACCAACTGGATTAAAAATTATATTTCCATAAAGCTAATTAGTTTTTCTATTATACGAGAAAGTTTCAAAAAAATTCACCAATAATTGAGGTCCTAGGAACCTACTCAAAATCCAATTTATTCCCTGAAGGAACAATGGGCTTTTAGGAGTCAAATAAAAAATTATATATTTTAATAAAAAAAAACATGAAATTAAATATTAAAATAAATAAATTAAAATTTTTATTGGTATAGTGTCATTATTTATCAATTTTCCAAAATGTATATTTTCAAAATGAAGCATTTTTTATAACAAAAAAATCAAAATTATTATTGCATAATCTTGACTCCTTTATAGTCCAATTTTTTTGTTCAATTTTTGAATTGTGTCTTTCAAAACAAATTCAGCTTTTTTATCTATTTTCTATTTCTACTCATTTGTGGAATGTAGATTTGAAAGAAGCAACATGATCGTATTGGGGATTGGGACACTTAATTGGCTTATCTTTTTCAATAGGTTCTTGTAGAGATTCCAATGGGTATAAATCAAATTTTATTATTTTTCCTTTCTCACTTTCTTTCAATCCATTGTTCATTAAATATCGTAAATCAATGTGTGCAAAAAATACACCATTAATGTCTTGTCTAGTATCTTTGAAATTAATTCTAATGTAATAAATATTCAATTAGGTATGATTAGAAAACCAATACCAACAAAGAAACTCATAAATGTACTTTATATTTTAACAACCATTTCTATGTGAATTATCAATAATATATCAATGATGGTGAAACACTAACAATAAAGTATCAATAATGATGCATTTTATAAAGTTAGTATTATTCGTAGTACAATAGCTAGGGCGGTATAGAAATTGTCTTATTTAATAAAATTGAAAAAATTATTTATTCAAATTTTTAGAAAATATCAATAAAAACCTTGCTATTTGTCTTTATACAAAACGCTATTCATTATTATCAAATTATATATCTATTTTATTATATCAAATATTATTTATTGATCTTATTAAAAATATTAAAAAGTTAATAGATTTTTTAGAAATTTAATAATTATATCTTTTCAAAGGATTTTTTTAAATATGTGATATTTTCTAATATATAATCCTAGACTAGTAATAGAATTATTGTTATTTTCTTTAGTATTTTGACTACTTTAACCTTGACTTGTAGCCCTTTAGATGGCAATTATGATTTATGCACCTTTGTTGAAAGTTTGGATATAAATTATATTGATAATTTCTATATGGAAATTTTGGAATATTATTATGTTGTGTAGAAACATGTGAAGTAATGCTACAATTATGATTAGGACTTAAAGTTTTGCATTTAGAAAAATGATGGATTTTAGAAGGTTCTCCAATTGTTGTATTTATATTTGGATGTTTAGATTCTCCAAACCAGTTTTTAATGTTGAAGCAAAATATTTCACTATTTGGTTTTAGTTTCTTCTTAATTAAATTTATATTTTTTCTTGTTTTGTTTAGTGTTTTTGATGTTGGCCATGAAAACTTTAATTTGTAGGAAAGATTTTTTGGAAAGTTAGAAGATTGTTGAGGTTGATTTTTTGAATTGYTAATTTGAGTGGWATACAATGACTTATTACAACWTTGTTTTTTATAGATACTTGSCCTTTTATCATTGTCTTCTTGGAATTCCATGCTTTARAATGGGTCAATCTACAYGTRTCWYGATCTTTGACTTRAGTTTTATGATTCTTAYTTTATTTTATGTATGATATTATAATTTATAATATACATTCTTTAAATGGWWTTAYATTCATCTCATCTCCTTTTTTKAAAAYCYTATTAAGTCYATATATTTAAAATGACTTCATAGAAGGTTTGAAATAACTTTTATATTATCTTTACAAAAATTCTTACAATTACTATTTGCTACTATATGATATGCTTTGGATTAAAAAAATCAATTCAATAAGAGAGTATCAAATTCTATTATGATTCAATATATGTCTCAAAAACTATAATTTGAAGGATTTAGCACAATGTGAYAAAAATTATACACTAAGATTTAAAAAGATGCTCCAAGTGCCCGTCCAAGTGAAGATTACATGCAAAATTACATACACGCATTGTAGTTACATAATAAATTTATCATCCAAATCTTCTATACAAGATCATTTTAGAGTCTCCAACATACTTCAAAAAATTGTAGAAACATTTTAAAGTTAATTAAAAATAAAATGACTAAGTAAGTTAAGAAACATATTTACTTATGTATAACTTAAACAATATATTCAAGTTAGCAATAATTATTCATTCACTATAATAGTATTGTCAATTTTTATGTGATTAAATATAGGTTTCAAAAATCATAAACACAAAATATGTTTAAGAAATTTTGAAATCACAAAAAGAATCTACTACCATATCCAAATAATTGATTCAAGTTGGCAAATGTGATTTTGTAGATGCTTTGAAATAAAAAGGTTTTTGTTTTTTCACAAATAATTTTTTCTTAAAAAAATTATTTTAAGAATTSCAAAAATCACAAAAACTCTATTGAATCCTATTTTATAAACATTATTTTTCAATCTTGACCACAAGTTATTTAACATTTCTTAATTTCAATTTTTTTTGAGCTACACAAAAATTATATTCAGTATCATTTAAAGCCAAATATAGTACAAAATTTAGTGTTATGTAAATTCTAGTATACAATTTAGGTTCTTCTACTTCTTTTTTGCTCATCCTCTTTTCATTTTTTCTTTCTGTTTGAGCCCCAATTTTTCTAAATGCCAACACTTCTCTTCTCGAGTCTAGCAATTTAAGTTCGTATTTTTGTTTCTTGCTAATTTGTCTTCATTTTATTTGTTGGCCTTTCTGTTGACTGTTGGAAACCTAGGAAATGCGCTAAATCAATAGTCTAACGTGGGCAAGAGACTACCATGTTAGATAATAATATTTAAAAAAATATTTCAATTTTTTAATTAAATTTTAAATTTTAAAATATCGATTTATGTCCAAATCTATATTATTTTTTATTTTGGACAATATTGATTTGTTCACAATATAGGGAATGGGCCTGAAACGGCCTTCCAATGCCCTCAAAAAACATCTAATGGTCTTCTTGTATGCTAAGTTTGTTGCCTCGTTTGTTGCCTTTTTGCTTTTTTGTTGTTCATCCTCTTTTCTTTTCTTTTTGTTTTGTCTCATGATTTCAAAGTGAGGGGTTCACCTAGCATATAGGTTATTATAGTTGCCACCTAGAATGCATAGTACCATGTTTTATTTGTTTTGGATTTTTGTTTACTATACATGTCTTTGTCATTGTTCTTTTTTTTAGTAGTGGCAAATGCTACTTGTTTAAAATCCTATAAATTTTTTTGATGAAAACTAGTGAGGATCTTGGTTTAGAGACAAAAAAAAGATACAAAATCAAAATTAGCAAAACATCAAGTGGATTTTATATATAGTTCTTTAGTGCATCTTTTGCATTATATTGTTTTGTTATGTGTTTTTAAATATGTATTCTATGTTGGTGGTTGTTTGTAGTTTTCAATGGACAAAAAGCTAACTACAGTTTATGACATGGAAAAAACAAGTGATTGAAAACATAGTGTAATACTTATAGTGTAGTCACAATGCAATTATAAAGACGTCATGTAGTCGTAGTGTAGTCCTATTGCAGTTATAGTGCAATTATAAAAACAATTGCTTCAGTCAATTTTATTAGAGTAACAAACAACCATTTTCTAGAAATAAACATAAAAAATAACAAAAACAATGTTGACATCTTCTTACTTCTTGTTTATGTATTTGCAACTACAAAATAACTAATCGATTACAACAATAGCCATGATATATTCAATACTACATAATCAACATACAACTTACCAAATGACTGGGAATGACTAGACAATGACTAGAAATTGACTAAAATGACTAGAATTGATGCCATGTCAACTAAGCAATTGTCCATAAATTATGCACGTCAACTACTATGTTGGACAATGGTTGCCATATTAGCAGCATCCATCATCAATCTCATCAATCTCAATAGATACATAAGCAAACACACTAGACAGCGCTTTCCATATTAGCCGTGCCTAATCACTAGTTACATCCACTTTAGTAAACACATCATGTACCACAATCCATTTGAGACAAGCTTGATTAGACTCACTAGCAAACGCAATAATTCAATTAACACCAAAGATTGATGAACTTCCACATCAATAGTCAAATGACAAGTAAAGCATTTAAAGTAAATGACTAATGAAAATAAATTATTTTCCAAAACTTCAGTCAATTTTTAGTCATAAGTGTCCTAAATGATTGATTATATAGTCATCTATGGTACTAGTCATTGATAGCCTTTTTCTCAATAAATATTTGGCTAAGAATTGCATAACAAATATTTGGTAGGAAAATGTAACTTGTTGTAAAAAATTGAAAGATAACAAGCTCTAGGACCAAACTTTTGGTTTGCTATGCTATACACGCAACAATCTTTTGATGGACTTCATGGAGCGTGTGCTCTCTTTCTTGTTGCTATCCAATGTATACAAGATGTCCGTAGTACTCTAGTGTGCCTTGACTTTTGTCTTTGCAATGGCCATTTTTTTTAATCCAAAGTTCTTTGTTTACATTTAATTGGTTCAAGATGGTTTTGGTTTCAAAATCATGTAATTATTTTACAAATTATCATATATTCATAGTAAACAAAATATCATGTATGTTCAAGTCAAAAGGATCATGAAAGTAGAAGCGGTTTAATTATTATAATTTTGTTTAATATGCATGTATGGAAATGGACTTTGAATAATGTGTTATTTGTATTGATGACTAGTCAAGGTAATGTTTCATTTTTTTTCTTTTGATGACTAGCCAAATTCATTTGAATATATATAGATTGTCACAAAGCTTTAACAAATCATGATAACCCAATTCTCAAGGTTTTATAAATTCTTTCTTTTCAATTACTAGAATGTTCTTCTATTTTTTTAAATACTTTAGTCCTATTAGCCACTAATTCCAAACCCTTCCAATACTAGCTTTGTATCAATGAAGTTTTTGACACAATTTCCACTCATTTTCCACAAATTTTATGTTTGTTTCTCAAACTTTTATAGAAATTCAATGTTGACATTAATTAATTAGTCCTTAGATTTTTGTCCATTATTGAGGTGTTTTGGATCTTGATTTTGTAAGTAACAAAGAATTGAAGCTCAAAGTAAGATGAGTCATTTTTAGGCAAAGTCAACCATAGGAACTTGTAGAAAGCCAAGTCCTTTTCATCTCTACAAAGTTTGATTTCAATCCAAGTCATAGATTACAAGATTGTAACGTAAAAGTGAAAAGGAATTACAAGGAAATCCATATTTTGGCTGGACACATAACATTTTAGAAATTTAAAATGCTATGCTCATTCTTAAGGTAACCAAGTTCCACATGCATGAAAACATGTCTTGTATTTTTAGGACAAAAAATGACTCCAAAACTGGCCTTGCAATAGTGACTACTTCATTGTTAAATTTCAAAAACCATGAGATAAATGGAAGATTTGTCACAAGTTTGGAGCCAAAATTCAAGATCAAACATGATAGAGTGAAAAAACACAAGAAAAGACACAAAATAGATTTTTTTTTTTTAAATTGTTAAAATCCAAGTATAAGATGTGTACTCCGTTTAGTGGTTATTGCTAGACACAAAACAAGGAGAGTTGAAAAACAAATGCTTCCATCTCATTGGCCATAGTTTCCTACTAATGACTCTTTGACTCCTTATCCCATGCCTACCATGCTTTGAAAATTTTGGTAAATTCAATAGTGAATTTTCTTCTAAATTTGAATATACCACTTCATAGCTAACTTTATTCTCTTTAACCCTTGAAGGATGGACCGGTGACCTTAGAAATCATGCATTTTTGATACCGTATGACATCATCTACTTTGAAAAGCCAAATATACTCATTGGAAGTCAAGTCCTAGAAAAGATCTTCCCTTTCCACTCCTAATATCGAGGATGAAAAGTTGCAATTTTGTCCTACACGGTTTGATTTCCTGTCATTCATCGGCAGCAAAATATCCGCATCGATGTTCAAGGGTTAAAATAAGTCCAAGTTCAAGTGACTCATTACATAATTCCTAAGTCTAAAACTCGCATGTTCTAGAAAATTGATCGATCCACATTGGATCGCTTGAAAATTTTGAAGGGTTAGTAAAAACCAAAGGTTAGATCATACTACAATGGTAGTCTGTAAGAAATAGAACAAGTTGAGTAACAATACAATCTTTTAAGAATAGGAAGAACAAGGAAAAAAATGTAGCTACTAATTAGAAGTTATTATGCCAAGCTTTGCAACAACCTTCCATTTCTTTGACCTTGATATGAAGTGCTGGAATTCCATCCCTTCAATCCAAATCATAAGGGGTGAGAGTTTCAATTCCAATGTAGTATTGTAGCAACGGCTCTTAAGTGTGGACATTGGCCTTATTTGTGAATCAATCCCCTCTCAAGGTATGAGGGAATAATTTTCAGTCTCTACCTCTTGAAATCTAGTTGACAAAACAAACATGGACTACCATCCTCAAATCTAATCTTTCTTCTACCTCATTATTACGATTTAGACCTTTCTTTGGTGATCATGATGGATCAAGTCACCCCATGAATACAAAGTTTTTTTCTTCGATATATTGAAAGACATGTCATTGGTGTATGTTCATGAATAAGGTAAACTTTTTCCTTTGTTCAAAATGAGCAAAATTGATATTTTCTTGAATACTTCATTGACATTTGTACATTCTAATTTCTTTGATAAATTTGTAACATCTTGCAATATTTGGCAAAAAAATTAGAAACTTATTATACTTGCTATACACACTACTATATAGAATTCACACTTTCTTGAGAAACACTTAGAAACTTATTGATAACATTATGTTGTGATTCCAAAGTTGACTTCCATCAATTCTACTAAACATTGTCCAAAATGAGCGACATTTTGGACCATATTTGCTAAGAAATGTTGCATGCTTGTTGAAGAAGATTGCTCATATACCAAATCAATGCATCATGTAACTTAATAACATTGCTAACTAAACCCTTTTAATTCTAGCACTAGCACTGACAACTTGCTATATTCTCCTACTAGCCTATGCTAGCCTATGATGAAATTGTTATAGAAAATCCCTTTTTCAAACCATATGATTGAATTGATTTSATTATGCATGCATGTGCTTTATTTGAACACATATTCCAACTTCGTCTCTTCTACAAACTATAAGGTGGAAGGCAATTCCTTTGCCAAGATTTGGCAAATGAATTTCCAAAGGAGAGTTATGTATTCCAAGCTTCTTGTCTACTACGACCGTTTGCTTGTCCTTGTGATAACATGGCTTTCGAGATCCATTTTTATTTCTAACTCCAAGGAGTCAAGTCTGAGGCTAAGGCCGAGACCTACTTTTCATTTTGTCAGAATGAATAACATTGTCTTGTCTAACAAAAAATTGGGTCTCAACACTTATGCCGGACGGTGACTTTGCGTGTCATATTAGACAAGTCTCAAGTTAGTGTACTTTTTGTCAAATAAGATTTAGTTTTTAAAATATTTACGCTCTGACAAAATGGCTTTGTCCTACCTAGCTGACTTTCAAGATTGACTTCGAAAGCTAGAACCACATCAATACAGGTGACTGTGGGTGGGAATGTGACAACAAGTGAAGGAGGTGGCAACAAGTGAAGGTGCAAACGAACTATCCTAGGTGAAAAGGCGACAATGGCTAAAGGAGGATATTATGTGAATGCAGTAGGTGAAGAAGCAATAGTGGAGGCGGTAGGAGAAGAGTCGACAACGTATGACTTCGGTAGAAGAAGCATCAACTAATGACTTTGGTAGGAGAAACGGCATCAATTGGTGACTTTGGCAAGAGAAGAGGCATCAATTGGTGACCGACACTAGAGACTTTGATAGCAGAAGATGCATCAACTACTCCATCAACTGCTGATTTCGGTAGGAAAAGAGGCATCACTAGGTGACTTCATTAAGAAAAGGAGCTACAACACGTGACTTCAATAAGGGAAGAGGCAACAACTCATGACTTCAAATAGCGGATGACTTCAATGGGAGAAGAGAAGAGGCAACAACGAGTGACTTTGGTAGGTAAAGAGGTGACAACAGGTAACTTTGGTGGAAGGAGAAGTGAGAGTGGATGATTGGTAGTAGAAGAGGCAACAATGGGTGACTTTGGTAGGACTTCAAATGATGACTTTGATAGGAGAAGAGGCGTCATACGATGACTTTGGTAGGAGAAGAGGCGTCAAATGATGGCTTCAGTAGGAGAAGAGGCGATAGCGGGTGTATAGGCGACAATTGGTGAAGGAAACCGCAAGTGGGTGAAGGGGTGCCAATGCGGTGGGTGAAGAGGTGACCACATGTGGATGAAAGGRCAAATGCAAGTCAATAAAATGGAAACTGTGGAAGGGATAATTGCATATAGGGAAACCATGGGTGTTCTCTATTATCTATGGTTTCTTTACCACCAATGGTTCGGCCCATATGCATGTGCTTCTTGAGGGAAAAATGTCCTTCGAAAGACATACTAAAATTCTATTACATTTGTTAAATATTACGAAGTATAATTATTGTAGCTACCCTAACTACTTTTTTGCAAATAGTATAAATAACAAAGAAGTGGATTTTGAAAGACATTATTGGTAAATCTATTTACCAATAGTATTTCTTGCCAAGTTTGTTTATGTAATAGGGTGATTGCAAGAAACTCTTGTCCTGTTTGTCTCAAATTGGCCTATTTCACTAAATCATGTGGCTTTTAGGATAATTTATTTTAAATAAAATAAAACATGGATAACTTGTAAAGCATTGAAAATATGATGCTTTTAGAAATTCAAACCTAAAAAGATTTATCTCTAAAAGTTATTTACAAAAAACACAAAATGAAAAATACTAAGAAAATGGACACTTTGTTGTTTGATTTTAAAAAAATAGTAAATAAATTCAAAAGAAAAAGTAAAATAAATTATTTTTTCTAATTTAAATATGATTATTCTCGAACATTTTCATCTTTGAGAAAAAATTGTGTTCTTTGTACTTGCGCAAAGGTAATGCACTTTGAGCACATGTGGAAGGTGGACACTTTATTATTTTGAGAAAATATGTTTGTGGGCTTGTGTAACTCTAGTTATAGTCCTTACAATACAATTTTGAGTTTCAAAGTTGCATCTTTAGGTCAGAAGTAGGACTAAAATCCTCCAAAATGACAAAGATAGACACCTAATTTGGGGATGCTTAAAAATAATAAAACCATTTTAAAAAAACTCAAAAAATTGCAAATTGTCTAAAACTACCACATATACCTTCAATACAAATTTCATGCGAAATTGGCATACAACACAAAGTTATGAGCAAAAAAGCATTAGTCCGAGGCCAAGGGGACAAAAAATAGGACAAGTGTTTCTTGCAATCACCCAACACTATATACAAAATACCATATGACATTGAATACAAATTTTAGTGTAGTAATGAAATTCTTGAGATTTCTAAATAACTATGCCAAAACAATATTTCATCTAAGCARACAAACAAACAAACCGTAACAAAATAATTTGTCACTTTAATGAGAAACTAAAGTCACTTTTATGAAAAATATAGTTTGTAATATTTATAATATTTTGTGGATAAATTTTTCTTTAAATCTCTCTCTCTCTCTTAAAAAATTACGCCTATGATGATAGGTTAATTTTTTCAAAAAGCTTCCTTTAGAAAGCACATGTGGAAACCTCCCAAGTTATGTCAAAATGATGCAATTCTAGTACAAACAACAACAGTATTACCAATTTCTAACAAATGGTACCTTTGCACATACTAAAGGCTGTAATGGGCGTAGTGGGCTTAGTACAAAGTACGTAAACCTAGTAAGTTATGGCTTGGGGTACTCATGAAATTTCATGTCTAGTTGCACCCTACTCTGCAGTATACCCCACTTTGCAGTATGTACCTACTACTAGGCCACTACCACCAGTAAGTGAAGAACTGTAGGGTGCTATGAAGTTGCTTGTTGAAATCAGTAACAGTAGCTTGTTTAGTTGCTGAGCACCTAGGGTTTGAGCCAGTCTAGAGCTGCACCCAAGCTTTATGCCTTTGACGACACGCTGCAACCGGTTGTTTACGCAACAAGGCTAAATTACGTAGTGATCAACAGTGTGGAGCTTTACTGCTGTGCAAATGGCCTCGACACAACCTCATGGAGCTCCTCTGGCTGACTCCAGGGAACATATTTTCTGTTACAAAAATGAGAGTCGTTTTGCATGAGTCTTTCCTTAAAATTGCCTCATGGTTTACATATCTTGCTTTCTTTTTATGCTTGAAATTAGTGACAAGGATAACAACTAGGAATGCTCTGAAGACACCTCACGCACGTACACTAACACACTTCTTGTCTGTTTGTTTGCATGGGCGTAGGTGAGAAGCATTCCCTTCAAATCTATGGCAAAAATGGTTGGCGGGGTTTCTACTGTATTTCTACACCTTAAGTTGTCTTACTAGCATACAGGGATTGCTTAGGTAGCATTTGTGTGATTCTGATTACTTGGTCATGGATAGCGTCACTTGCGTGAGCTTTCAAGAACAACTTGTTCTCTTGCCACACAACTTAGGTTCATGAGTTTTTTCTTGGTGAGATCACTCAACAGTCTTCTGGCTTTGAGATGAGTAAATTCTTGAGGTCCGTTAGTGTTTTGTCAAGCCAAGATGTTTTACGACTTGTATTGATGCAAGTCAGAGAATGGACCCACCCTCCCTCCCAATGGGATATGGGAGTGCTCTGGTGAATTTTTTCTGTGATCTTTTCTGTGACTTTTACAAGCCTCTACGGCAGTAGGTTTACTCCGCTTCCACATGGACTTTATCAAAAAAATTTAATGAAATATTAGGATCTATCTTCTTAGAACCTGAAACTATCAGAAACTGCCATGTAATGGGGTGTCATGTCTATTCTCTCTCTCTCTCTCTTGTTTTGTTCCACTGGAAAATGTTATGGACTACTCTCTGCTAATGGAAAAATAGTTATTTGTATTATTAGCAGTTAACTTGTGGTTGATTAGCTCTTTTGGTGCGATATTTTTGAATATAGATGGAAGGCTATTAATCATTCGATCACCAAAGCAGGGTGATTGATTGATAATCTAAAATATTCCTGGCTTCTGACTCTACATTATGATACTGTACAATATCTTGAGGAAGTCTTGGGCCAGACTAGAGTACCATTAAAAAGCCGGTACCAGAGCCATAACCTTCATCCATGGAATGCTGGTGGTTTTTGGGCTAGTTTAACGACTTAATTCATTACTCACTTCCAGAGTTATGATACGGAATTACAAGCTTAACTGGTTGTACGGTTAAACTGACGGCTCTAGGCAATATTACTACAAACTAGGAAGTCCAAACAACCCATGTTCCCTCCAAATCTGAAAACCATGGTCGGTTACGTTGTAAACTCTTGAGTATGCAAGGTAGCTTCTCCCGTGAGTTTCAGCACTTTAGCACTAAGCAGTACTAGATACGTACCCTTCGGTGCTGCCAATCGGAGCATACTGAAGGTGATTTCAAAGTGGACGCGAGCGCTCCAATTCTCACGACGCGCAACGTACATCGGCTTGTTCCAGAGCAGGAACGGTGCCACTTGCTCGAATGGCAAATAACGTTTGACTAAAGCATCACTAGAGAACATGAGGAGAGACGATAGTGTTACTATGTGTTTGGAAGAACTATTCTAACCTTCCCTTGCTTGTGTTGTGACAAGGATGACAACTGGACACTTACTGAAGACACCTCGCACACGACCAAAAACTGACTAATTGTTTGTTTATGGCCATGGGTGCAGGTGAGGCAGCTCCCTCAACTATGGCGTGGGATCGATTGAATAAGTTATGCGGTTGGTTTACTGTACAACAAGCTATGGAACCAAACCTATTCGTACGATGTTTCAGTAGTGGGAAACTTTTGATTAGTATTGTTGCAAGTTGCAACTTCATTGTTCTCATCAAAATGAGAGCAAGATAGCTAAGCATTTAGCTCTGAGAGAGTGCATGTGCTGCACATTCACGATTCTTTAAAACACCTCCATGAACGATACTAGGATGATACGGATACTGATCTTGGTCTTTTTTGCAATGAGCTTTATATACCATAGTGTTTCACTACCATGCTGGTCAACTTGTTAGTGATGTCTAGGAAATGATCAGGAAGGGCTTGTTAGCATTACTCATCTTGTTGGCCCAGTGATTGTAACTGTCAAATTTCATTGATACTATGGATCAACACAGAATAATTCAGTTTCTCATCTGTACTATTCCATACAAGTGGTGTGCACATTACATGTGGTACAAATTTGCATACTAGTTGTGATCTTAAGGGTGATTACATAGTTGCAAAGTTTGTAGCTAAACATAGCATTTATGGTGAATACAAAAGTTACCCATAGTGCACTCAAACATGGTTACTTTGCAAATCTATTCATTTTTGGATTAACAATCGCGGCACCTTGACGGTAGATCTCTGTTCTCCAAGGTATATTGTCTGCATACGTAATCCAAGATGGTAGTAAAATACCATCACACTGTGTTCATTGACATCATATAAGTTTGTAGCTAAACATAAGCCAKATTGGGGGGTTACACAAACCAACCACCGCTGGTTATAAGCCCTTCATTACCAGGTAGATAACCACTAGGCTCTAAGCTATGAGTGGGATGGATTTTACTTGTGGAGAAAAATATTTTGATATATTTTCCTAAAAATGAGGCTTGATTTGATGGATACCCATGCTCTGTGTCCTAAGGATGGATGGCTGAAACATGTCCATTGAGGGAGAATGGGTTAATAATTCAATTCCCCCACATCCCCCAGCAAGTAATGATGCAGCAAAGGCTAGTACATCTAATTTTCCCTCCATGATGTCGTTATGTAACCATAAATTTGACACATGTGTACTTCTCAGTTACAGACTGGTTCTTGGGCCATGCAACTCAGAGGCGAATAAAATGCACGGACATACCTCAGAGGATACCTCAAGCCCTCTCAACTCAGAACATACTCTTGATTGGAGGTTTGGATCTCTGTTGATAGACTACTGGCTAGTTTGCTTAAGGGGGCCTAGGTTACAACACACCAGACTGTGATTGGGAGTGCAGTTATACGGCAGGCTGTGAGGAAGCGGTGGATTTGGCAGTCTTTGTGCTTAAACTCGCCTACCTGCAAATATTTTCTAGGTGTTGTTGTTGAGGGATACACCATGAGTAACAAGGTCTGACAAGAGAGTTTGCAACATTGGCAGTGGCCTATACTTTGAATTTCTGTTAATCTTTCGTGTTATGCGTTGGTTTGTGATATGGATAACAACTGGTCTTTGGCTGCTGACACCTCACGCACGTAAACTAACACACTTCTTGTTTGTTGTCTTGCATGGGCGTAGGTGAGGCCAAGACCCTCAAGCTTTGAGCATTTTACGTGGATTTCAAGAAATTCATATCTCAAAATTTATTCCAAACCTTTGAGTGTTATTGCTATTTTAGGAACTAGGCAAATGACAAATGTTTGGTATGGTGGATGTAGGGAAGTAGCATTTGCGTATGTATATTTGCTGGCAGAAATGCTAAACACAATAAGTGTACATCCCTCAATGCTAAGACATGGGATGAACACAATACAAAATGAATATGCTAAATGGTGAAGAAAAATTTGTTGGTGGAAAGAGCATCATCTCAAGGTGCTGTAAGAGCAATAGCATTGTTTGTGTATGTTGAATCAAATCTAGACTCTGCAGTGGTTTGATAGAAAGAGCCTGTCTTGACGGAGTGATGACTTGTCTGTATCTCTTTGCCTTCTATCCACGGAGAGGTGGTGAACCTCTTTCTCTTTCTAACTTACTTCTGTAAAAGTTTAGGTACCTGCATGCAACTTGCAGAAACCACAGTGGAGCGAGGATCTCCGGGAGTTAGGATATGGAGACCTGCTCCCGGCCCCGTCTCCGGCTGTGCAAGCTACATTGGCTGGGCTTCAGGTGCAGTCAGTCCATGAGTACATCCAAACGCAAGACAAGAATAGTCTGGAGGACATTGATGAAGACGGTGAGCATGCACCCCTCCTCATCACCACACTTGACATTGCTCAGTGGACAGCTATCTTAATGGTGGAAAAGGTGGACAAAACTTTAGAGATGCTACGAGAAGCACAGAGCAAGCTTGCCGATATCCTCGAGTTAGAGGCGGAGGAGTTGCAGAGTGCATTACAACAGGCTACAAGTATAGAAGAAGCGATTAGAAGAGCCAACCCAACTGAACAGTGGCGTTCACACCCCACCGTGTCCTTGGCAGAGTCATCCCCAAAACAAACACATCCCTTGCTCAATCGGCTCAACATTGCTGAGGCGCACAAGGTTGCTCTGGAAGATCTATCTTCCTCGATCCAAAACTCCCAGGCTGAAAAGGACATGCAAGTGCTGATTTCTTCGAAAAAAGGGCCCTCGGTCCCGATTATGCCTTACCAATCAGTGGAGGACCAGCTTCCAGTGGAGGACCAGCTTCCAGCAAAGGACCATCGAGTCTGGGGTTTGAGTAACATCAACCTCTTGGCTCCAATTACGATCACCATGTGGAAATACTGGATTGATATAAGCAAGCAAGATTTTGACATATTGAAGGCAAATGCTATCAATGGTACTGGAATCCTTTGGGATCCAGTCGACATCATCAACGCCTTCCCACTCAACTTGTTCAACCCGAACAAATGCTCAACAGTGGACGTAAGAATTCACACCAAAGGTGACTTACAAACTGGGTATGGACGAAGTGAAAAGCATTCCTCAACACTGTGGAATGTCCAACGACCATATTTACGATGCAGTTGTGATGGGAATGCGCCTGCAGGGTGCAAAGGATCTGTTATGTGGTTCAATCATGCAATTTGGTTCATGATTAATTACTTGGATCGTTTCTTTGGATCACAGTATCCTTCTCTTGCGGCTAAGTATGGTGCATTTGCGGTGTGGATGTGTGATGCTGTTGGTGTGGCGGTACGCCACCAGATCACTTTTACGCACATAAGAAATTTCATGATCGACGCAGCGTTGGAGTTCGTGGCAGATCCCAATACTAAACTTTTAGCAACGCATTCCGACGCTCCTGGCCTCAGGAAGTTGGAAAGGCTCATCAAGCCGGCTGGCTTTTCCATTGCAAATCTTGGGACCCCGAGTCCAAGCCCACGAGGTAAACGCCCTAGGTTAATGAACCTCAATGTGTCGCCAGAATCAGGTCCTGCACAGGGCAGCGATTACAGAGGGAGGGGGGCTTATCACGGAGGGCACTATGGAGGTCGCGATTCTTACAATTGGAATTTCCGACATGTGCACAAAACCCCGCCTGGACCCAACGAAGCTTTCGTCTTCTCGTCTACTAGCAAACGAACCAGTCTAGCGCCAAAACAGGCGTTACGGATTGAGAATGTTGGATCTGCAAGCCCTAGCAGTGTGCAGATTGCCTCACACAACTTTGATGAGAAAACTCCGACGTATGCTCCGAGTGCGGCAATGGGAGGCAGGAGCGACTCGACCCCTAAACGCCCAAACCCTCAGCTTGACCGCTCAGCCGTGAAGGGAAAAATTCTTGATTGGGATTCTGAGACCTGACCACCTACACCTGTGCAGATCAAGCAGACAGGATACTCATGCAAGATGCGTACGGACGGTGGAGATTACATCGAGCAAAGCAAACACAAAGATTGAGCTACATTCCAGTCTTCTATTCCAGTCGAGCCTCGGAGTGGATCAACCTGTGGCAGACCTTCAGCGAGCTTCTCAATCATTTTGGCATATTAGAGCTGGTAGCGCTGGATGAGGTTGCGTTCTCGTGGACGTATGACCGCAACATAGCAAGCAAGGTATACAGACCTTCAAAGGTGTTTAAACAGTTTTCTTTTAGCGACTTGCTTGAGGAAAATTCTACATGTATCTGCCTCGCCACTCACAGATTCAGACCCTTCCTTGATCCTTTGACTGAATTAGAAACGTCTGGTGTTTGTAAATCGTCGATCCAAGTACGATCCATGGATCTGGGTATTGTGCAACACCCGCACCTTAGGTCAGCACTGATGATGGGCCTTAATCATATACCGTTGAGGCCCACAGATTTCAGTGAAGCTATTGAAGCCACAATGCAAACGTACCAACAACTGCACACCATTCTTGCTTTGCATGACTTTGGACTCGATTACACTGTAGCTACAACACACCTCAAACAACTCTGTTTGAATAAATTGCGAAATGTAGCCAAAAGTAATCGGTTTGGTTTTAGGTCGTCAGAGCCATACTTGTTCACAATACCCGCTATGAATAATGAATTACATTGGCTTCTCTCCAACCTGTACATATCAGGTTTGGATAAGGCCAGTAACAATGCCTGTTTTATGTGTATACGGCACATAAGACTACAGGCATATCAACGCCTGATGGGGGAAGATATTTCTCCATGTAAATCAGAAGGAAGATGGAAATTACCCACTGCAATCTTCGATACGGTTAAAGAGGAACTAGTGTCCCTCTTACCACAGACACCTCCAGTCTTTAATGCACTTCCTTTTTTGATGGCATTGTATAAACAACACAAACGAAAATATCGTTGGTTGACTAATGCATTCCAAACTGTTTACACGAATATTGCCAAGCTACTCACTATTGCTACATTGGCATAAATTTGCATACTAGTTGCATACTAGTTGTGATCTTAAGGGTGATTACATAGTTGCAAAGTTGCATGAATGAAATTGATCAAGTGGAATTAGATAATGCCCAGTAATGGGGCGTAGTATAAAAAACTACTCTCTCTCTCTCTCTCTCTCTCTCTCTCTCTCTAACTTTGTAACAATGTTTACAAGCTTCCATGATCTAACCATCTTAGATGAACACTAACAAATCACGGTCTTACAAACGAAATGAAGATTAATTGTGCTACAATAATACTTCATGTTACAAAAAGAAAATAACACGATCCTCAATTACACAAGCAAACTGCTATGTACTATTGGTCAAATACATGTCTGGCTAATCATAGCCTGGGTTATGCAGCAGGGTATACCCACATGTATATTGATCCGGGTAACAAAAAAAGAATCACATGGGTTCTTGCCAGATGGCTTCTTCACTGACGAGTGTTGGTCTCCATCGACCCGCCAAAATTGCAGTAAGGACTGACACGCTCCTTCCCTGTCTGATAAGAGGTCCTTCCCTCTCGTCAAAACCTACGCTTACATTGTAGCGCCACTGCAGCCAGCCCAGTAGTCTCTGTAGCAAACAGTGCGGTGTGTGGGAAGAGCAGAGTGTATTGTGTGACGTTTGCGATGGCTGGAACCATGGATATCGAAATGACATCCCAGGTTCTACATGATTGGTTAATAGAGAGTTGAGGATAATTGTAGTAGGAATGTTGCCGTAACACTCGAATTCATGGTGTGGATTCATCTACTTGCGTAATGCTCATGTGAACATATCTTAAGCTAGGATAACAACTTAGAGAACACGTTGAAGACACCTCGCATGCGTCCCGTGATTAATTGATTGTTTGTCTTGGGGTATGGGTGCAAGTGAGGCGTGTCTCCTCAAGATATGTGCACATTTTTTTATGTGGAAAAAATTGTTTCATACAACATACTTGTAACATCCCTGCAACTAGTCGTTTGATCTGCTTTGTTTAAGGCTGGATTGATGGGACTAGGCTATACTGTGATATGGTAATTTGATTTGGGTCTATGGTTGGTAGTTTGAGTATCGGTTCATATTCTGGGAATATAAATCGCAATCACATAGAAACTACAAGCTGGTAGGTATGATCTGCTGTTATATAGAAATTCTACCTATCACAGAAGTGACAGAACGTGTTTCTTCAAAATGCACTGTGATTGCTCGGTTACAAGGTTACGTATTCTTGATCATGAACTGGCCCTGAGGTTACAGTATAAAGTTATACTTGTACTCATACCTTCTGAGCAATTGATTTAAGAGTGATTGATGAACTTTTGCATCTGGCTAGAATGAATCTGATGAATTCATAATTCAAATTCATAATGTGGAGACAGTTAATATTTTAGTAAGCAAAGCATCGGTCGAGTAATTGTACATGAGTGCTCTGTATCGGACTCTTGGAATAGCATGTTATAGCTTTGTGGAAATAATACAAGTATTGTTCCCTCCCACCCTCCCGATCTGGTAATAAATTTTCTGGATATATCGTCAGATATAATTAACTGATGAGTATAGATCAGTTGGATTTAGGAAGAGTAATTGAATTTTGGGGATCTCTAAAAACTTGTATAAGTAACGCATCAATCTTGAAATGTAAGAAAGTACCCAATCTTAGGGTGACATGAAAAATACTGTATCTCTCTCTCTCTAACGGCCCCACCAAAGGTTGTTAAAAATGTGTTGTATCACCAAGGCATTATGTTGCTAATTTTTTTATGGCTATCACATAAGCCTTCGAATGAATTTTATATTATTAGTGGCATGGTCTCCCATACCACAAAAAAGATAAACAAAGACCAAATCTTAATTGGATTCATAGTTGCGCATCTGATTGCAATCCATACACTATCTGACCATCAATGCTTAGATTTGGAAAAATACCCACATGGATTAAAATTGGAAGATCAAGAGTCTCGATTCTCAACTTTGGCACAAGATTGGTCCATTTATTGAGATATAAAAGTGGAACCAGTGACTATTAAACTCCTTAAAAGCTGTTACAAACTTCATCCATGTCATATTATATTCTGCCTTACTCGTTAACCACCAAAATTATGGCATGCACAATTGGACAAACCCTCAGTCTATTGAACCGGCAGCTATAGCCTACGAATGGTAGCCTGGGGGGCCCAACGGACTGACCTCCAATGGCCCAAATTAGTTGTGAAACATATTGTACCAGTGGTACTCACTGTCGTAACTAGTGTTTCACTGCTACCTTTGCATGCTGAGTTATCAAAGGAGATGAGTCACTTTTGTTAGACAAGGAACGTTCTACTCTGAGTCAAGTGTTGGTTCAGGCTACATACAAGTGGAGTAAACATCGATACACCACACCGGCAATCTTACGAGACTATTGTGCGAAGATAACTTTGCTGCATCGATGGTTGATAAGATATTGTAACTACACATTGAGAGCACATACTGAGAGTAGGGCAATGGCACGATATGGGTATCTCTTCCTGGACTCTCTGAACTTTAGAATAATGTCTTTCCGGAATTGAAAATGATATTGGAAAATTACAAAAATTACGTGGTGTTATAAACACTATGTTGGTATACAACAATTATGTGTTATATAGGTCAAATTCAAAAATTGAATTTTTTGTAATTTATCATATTCAGTACTTGATTACATTAGAATAATGAAAGTACTATGTATGTAAGGTTTCCAATTCAAAAAAATAGTTGTGCACCTTATTCAACTTGTATTTATGTATATTATTTGTTTTTAGGACAAAGATGTTATGAAACCATAGTCCTTTTTGATTGTGTAAAAAAATGTGATTTTTGAAGGTTTTCATAAATAAGGAAATATATCAATTCATCAAATTAAGAATTAAAATTAAATATAGATACGACTCAAACATTGTTTTAGCTAGTTTTCATATTTAAAAACTACTTTACTATAAATTGGTATTCCGGATTGTTCCTTTTGTCTCAAATGTGAACCTGGGACAACATTCCTGTAGAGGAGCAAAGGAACAAAAAGGAATACCAAAACATTTCAAATTTTCTTGTTCATTAGTATTTTGGATGGAGTATTATAACTTTTTCATGAATTTGTCATTAATTTCGAGCGAAATGAAAAAATCTAATTTGTAGGACACATTAAATGAGTTCTAAAATCACAGTGTTTTAGTGAGACATTCCTTTTGGGTACCCATATCGTGCCATTGCCCAGTAGGTAGTATTGCAAACGAGTGAGGAAGGACACTTCTAACGTTTTCATACTTATGTTGTGACCTGGATAACAACTGGATGCTTGCTGAAGACACCTTGCATAAGTCACAATTCTTACTAATGTTTGGATTGTGGCATGGGTGCAGGTGAGGCAACTGCCTCAACAATAACTCTTGACAAACAAAGTTTTCTTACTTTCTTATTCTCTTATTGGCTAAAACGTCTTGGAAACTATCATTGTAATTGTTTCCAATTTGAGTTTCAATATATTTTGTGCTTCTTTTCTTATATGTGCAACTAGCGTACTTGTGTGATCTGTACTTGACTATGAACACGATTCAAAGGACCAGAAACTATGCAAAGCAGTACGTATTTTTGGCTTAGGATATCATTACCCATGTTTCGCAATTTTTGTGAGTAGTAGAGTTCTACGAGCTTTGGTCTCTTGCTGGAAAAATTCAGTAACCACGCACCGGGCCCCCTCCAAAATGTGCAGATAAGATAGTGCGAGTAAGCTAGTCACAGGAAACTACTAGTTGATCTCTCACCAGTACTACCTGACCATAGTATGATTCCCTTTCCGGGTTCCCAATACTTGCTGATACCGTTACTGTGACTCCGATATTGGATTGTATGACTGGATTCTTGAATTAACGTAACCCTGACCTTCCATAGTCTCAGCTAATTAGGGTATTGTAATGTTGGGACTGGCCTTCCTA
This sequence comes from Pleurozium schreberi, assembly GCA_006891605.1. Lineage (NCBI taxonomy): Eukaryota > Viridiplantae > Streptophyta > Bryopsida > Hypnales > Hylocomiaceae > Pleurozium > Pleurozium schreberi. The sequence continues at coordinate 302,181 of VACF01001595.1, forward strand.
GTCTCAACTATTTTGGACATTGTAACGTTGGGTCTAAGCTTCCTTGTCAAGATTAAGTCGCAGAGGCAGGAACCATGATAGCAAGTCAATTGATCGAATTGAGCAAACCGTAAGGCTCATCATTCTGTGCATTCCGTGAACAGGGGTTGTGCAAATGCAATCCCACCATGGTATTCACACATGTTCTGGGAAGTAGCTAGCATATGTCTACTTGTATCATCATATTTTTGAGTATGGTATTGTACAAATGACTGAGGTTGTTACAATAAGATGAAGCACAATTAGAATACGCCTAGTTTTGGGGTGTATAGTAAAAAGTTATTCTCTCTCTCTCTCTCTCCCTCTCTCCCTACTAGGTACAGCTAAGATTTTTGGAAAACCTTCGAGCAAACACCTGGGCACAAGCTGCATGGCCATACAAGGGTACGGATAGAACTGGATGAGGAGAAATGACACCGGTATACCCGAAGGGTCAGCAAGATACCCAACTGGTCAAGAAGATACGCCCGTCCCACGCAAAGTACAAGCTCGCTGGACGTGACAACAAAAGTACCAAATGAGTGGAAGGCGTAGGGTGACGCCAGGCTCGCCTCTGAGCAACCCCACAGTACCACCTTCGCACATAATGTCTACAGTTTTGCACATTAGAGCTCCAAGAAACCGTTTGTGTTTCAGAGCAGGCGATTCGATTCAACCAAATGGATACGGATATGGTCCCACAGGTGTAGCTACCGAGTGGGGTTCGGAGAGGAGAGGCTATTGTGTATGAGATACAAGTCCATTAGCTTGAGTCTCCACTACAATTCCTGTTTGCAATTTCTTTGTATGTTGTAATATGCGATTCGGATAACAACGTGGACTCATGCTTAAAACACCTCGTGCACGTTCACTAACACACGGTTGTATGTTTGGTGGGCATGGGCACAGGTGAGGCGTGACTTCCTCATATTGGAGCATACTCTATTGCAATCAGTTTGCGTACAGTTGTAGTCTGTTCTTTTGAGCTATACATATCACCATCGTATTATTTCTTGAATTGTCAAGTGCTTGAATTGTCAAGTGCTTGAACTGTATAAAATGATGGACTCTCTAAGTGCTAGTATTCAAACTGTGGTATACAATATTTGTACCAAAGATTGATACTATGTACAATGCATGGGAAGTGGACCTGTTTCTACCTCATGGATAGTTAAGAAGAGCAGTAGTTTTGTGTGCTTGGAGATCACGGCCGGTGGGTTACTATTAATATCAACATGCTTGTTGGTGATCAGATGGAAAGGCTTGTAATGGAAAAGATGCAGATAATTATCGTCAATCTATTTTTATTGTCAACGATCTTAATTTGATTTAAACACAGTTGTGAGGTTTCTTTGGTAAGTTGAGGAGATGGTAAGCATTTGTCTGGGAATTTGCTTGAATTTCTACATGCACAGACTTTGGAAAATCTCTTAGATCCCTTCCAACTTCTCGCGAGGCGTTACTGTCTATTAGTTTCAAGACTGGTAACTGATCAAGGAATCTGTAAAGTCTCCCACCCTCCCTCCCGATCAGGAATGTCACGTGTGTATTCAAGAAAACGGACTAGAAGTACAAAGTTCTTATATCAAGGAACTAAACCCTAATCGGTCTGATCAACACTGAACACTGTAATTGACAGAACTACACTCGTCAAGCTTGTAGAAATGCGGTGTTTATGAATATCTATTACATGTTGATTGACAGAATTTGCTCAGCAATGGGGTGACAAGCAAGAAATCTTCTCTCTCTCTCTCTCTCTTTATATATATCATCCTTCCCTCAAAAGATCTAGCATGCTCAAAATATTGATGATAAGTATTTCAAGGCCCTCAAAATATTCTCCTTGCATTCAATCCCATCATGTTTTAGCAATGGCCCTTTAAAACTAAATTTAGTCATCTTTATCTTGTATAATCCCCAAAAGAACCGAAACACATTTTTGGCATAAATTGTGAAAAATTGCCACTGGTTTTTCATATCAATAAGAAAATATGAATATTTAAAAAAATATTCAACCTTGTAAATTTATACTAAACTACTGGCATAGGAGTGTGTGGAAAAAAGTTTAGAGATTTTGACCACTCAAATTGAAAGATTATAGCGCTTGAAGTTTATTTTTTTCTCAAGTGGGTCACTCTATGTATATTTGAAGTACCATATGCGGCAGTGGGGTATTTTTTAGGGGGCTATTTACCTACAAGGCTAAAATAATAATATCCCTTCAATTGCTTAATTTCAAAAAATGGCCTATATTACGGCACTTTACCATGACTTATACAACCCATGCCACCACAATTTTTCTCAACGAGATCACTCCTTGTAATTTAAGATATACACATGAATTGAGAAAGTATTTGAAGTGGGGCTATTTACCTTCATTATTGGATTTAAGATGACCGTGCTTCTACATAATAAACTACTAAGGGCATATTTCCAATCACCTATGGTTTTTACGAATTCATTCATGCATTTTTTTAGGTAGGGCTATCTTACATATAAAATTTATATGTCCAATTTTTTTTCATCCTATCTTTCTTTACAAATTTTTCCTTTCCTCTACCACATACATGTATAAGGGATACATCATGAAACCAACAACAATCAATTCAATTCTAGAACTCCATGTGACCAAGTGGCACTTTTTAACCTTTTAAGGCCAATTGTTCATTGAAATGATAATTGAAAATCCAAGTAGGTCCCTAAGAAGTCAATTTTGATGTTTACAAATTTTTGGCACAAGGTGTGAACATTTATCTTCTTAGTGGAAATTTGATTTTTCTCCAATTGAATTCCCCAATTAAAAGTTATACTACCCTCAACTTTTTTGGCAGCTTGGACAATTAAGGCATCTTTGGGGCATCTTTTATAAAGATGCTCATCAATTTTTGAAATTTGGCATGCATTCAACTAATAAAATTTCCAACAATTATCAAAAAAGAATTTATTTTTCAAATCACATTTTAAGAGAAGTCAAATTTTGTTAGCTATGTTGAGGTGGCTTCAATAAAAAAAAAAGTAATCTTCTGACTTCAAGCCCTATCATCTTGCACTCTGTGGAGTCAAAGTTCTTGAAAGTTTTGCTACATATTTCAAATTTTTGTTTCTGTATCTTAGCCATTGAAACTTCAAATATAAAATTTCCACATTGCACAAAAATCATCCAAARATGACTTAGAAATTACCAGTGCACTTAACCTACTTGCATTGCAAGTTCATTTAGAGTAACCTAGACTCCATATTTTCTTCTGAAATTTTTCATGAATGCACCTATTATCATACACTTATGAATGGTAGACATCCTCCTTTTGTGCAATAAAAGGCTTTTACTCCAAGAAGAATCAAAGTTTGTTGACCCTATTTTGTAGGAATGAAAGTTCAAACATTATAATCTAATTTTCAATCCACATAGTCAAATGGGCTAAGAAATGTTGTGTGCATTTTTTTACCCTTTTAATACTCTATTTTAATAAGAGCTTACAAAAACTTATTTTAGACAATGCATCAAAAATTGGCAATTTTGGATTTTTTCTCTTCCAAAACACCCTTCAACCTTCATGGATTAAAAAAAATTTACCATTGAAAGCTTCAAAATCCCTATTGAAATTACCTTATGAACATCCCATTCAATATGGGTCTGTTTAATACATACCGCTTCAAAAATTGAAGTTAAATGGACTATAAACTCTATCCTCATATTGTACAATTTTTAATTTTTGTTGAATTCACTCAAGTGAACCTCCCTACAAGCCTCCCCATTCGTGCAATATGTCACCTGTAGTCAATGTCTTATATATATGCATAATATTTTGAATATATACACTACTTGTACAATGGCACAATTTTAGTCAACTACCATTCATCATAGATATTTTATTGTGTTCATTTATCATCCATATGAAATTATTTGTCTACATTTGTAATTACTCATTGCACTATGAAAATTTTACGTAGTCCCTTTATATCAAGGCTAACTTGTCAATAAAAATTCCTACTACACTATGTTTTAAAATACCCTAACTTATATATAGTAGAATATGTAGCATTTCATGGACCTTATAGTAGCCCTACATATTGTATAAATTTTTTTCTTCTGAATTAAATGCATCCTACCTTTTAAGTTACGTAGTTTTCTAAAAACTGAGAGTGATCTCTACGGGCAATATTTTTAGGCTATATTCTTTATAAGAAAAAAATGAATTAAAAAGCAAGGTGAAAACAAAAGTATTCTAAAACAATAAAAAATGAATTGAACTTCTCTATCTTATTATATATTAAAAAGTCTTCAAATATAAGGTTATTTTAGCAACAATAAATATGAAGGTGAGTAATTTTGGCCAAATATAGAAGGAGCGTAAATTTAGATTATACTTCCAATGGATCGCAATGTAATAAACACAAYAGAATAAATACCATATAGAGTGTTTGAAATGATAATTTTTGCAAAAAAAAATAACTTACTATTGAGCAAGTTATTGCAATTTTGTGCATTAAGAGCTTTGATTATTCCTTGAAGCCTAATATTGAGATTTAGACCTTCAAATTGGAATCTCAAGCCATTTATAAGGAATATACAAATTGGTGAATAATTTCTTAACATAGCAGATTTTCATTCTCTTTCATGTATATAAAACATAATTCTTAGGGCATTTCATGAATATTATAGAAAATTAACCTTAGAGATTGAAATGGAGCTCTAATAGTCCTATAATTTTGAGGTGGAAAGAATAGTTTTTAGTTTATATATTATCTTCAATTTTCAACTAATTCCTACTAGTAAAAATTTGACAAATCATATTTTTGGAGATATCTAGCATATTGTATTTAGTATTTAAAAAAATAATAATACTAAATTAAATACAAAATTTTACTACACAAAAATCTTTTTGGAAATGATGGGTTGCAATTTTTGTAAGCTCTTGGTAGAACAACTTATAGCTTATTCAAATTCAAAATAATTTTTTAGCTTTAAGTCAACAAATTTTTTTTCAAAAATCCATATTTATGAATCTTGAATCAAATTGTGTAGTAAATTACAAAAGAGTTGTGAAATAGACCAAATAAATGGAGAAACAACGCACTTCATCCTCTCAAATGATGTGATATATGTTTGTAAGGATTCTATTATTAATTATAGACTTTGAAAATAGATTGTTTTAAACACTTGTGTTTTTATATTTAAGACTAAGTTCCAAGTGTTGAATGGCCTTTAGCAATTGCTTCTTTATTAATATGAGGTAAAATGGAGTAGTTATGGACCATTTAGAAAATGTACCAAATAATAAATCTTTGCACTACATGCAAAGAAGTTATTATAATTGACTAAAAGCCTTCTAGTTTCACTTTGTTTTTAGTTTAAGTATAATCACTCATACTTGTTCATTGCGCTTGATGTTGGAGATGAGTCTAGTAAATTTGTAAAACACATCAACTTCAATAAGGGATTAAAAAACTAACATGTCTCTAGATGGCTACATTACATTGCATATGCTGAACCAATTAACTCAATATAACAAAAGTTTCTATACCTTGATTGATGCAAAAACCAAATATTATGTATACACAATAGCAGTTGGGGCTTGCTATGCTATGCATTCATCATTAGAATTTTATAAGAATTTCTATGTATTRGATAGAATGTAGAACAAAAATCTCAATAAATCTTCAAATAAAAATRACTAAAATCTTTGTATAATTTTTTTTATAAGCAAGCATRTATTGAAATGTACAATARAAATTTATTGAATGATGAATACTATAAAAGATACACATACATTAGAATGCATTAGAAATTTGACTCCATTGTTTCAAAAAATAACAACCCAAATTGAAGAATTGAAAAGAAGAACTTATAAATCTCAAAAACTTTGTAAACAGCTTTATTGTTGTGCAATCCAAAATTGCTTTAATTGAATAAATTTCTCAAAATCATTTGGTAGTAGCAATAGAAAATTAAAATCATGAAAGCTCAAAGCTCACAAAAGCACAAAATCATAAAAGTGCAAAGAAGTGTAAAGTCAAGAGAAGCAATGGATTTGTTACCTCAATAATATCATCTTGTGGATCGTCTTTAATATCACCTTAATTGCAACAACTACAGTATTTCTGTAATATCACCTTTTGTAAAAAGTGATATTACAAAAGTGATTGCAAACTACTATTCTATTTCTGTAATATCACATTGTGTGAAAATACAATTTCTATGTATGCATGATTAAAAATGTTCTTATAAAATATTTAAAATAATTATTTTAAAGACTTATTGAAATCATTATCATGCATTCTATTCAAATATATCAAAATTTAACTAATATGTGATACAATGAATGCGGCGCATAGCAAGCCCAAGCCCAAAGTATTAATGGTAGCATTTGTGATATTACAAAGGGAGTTATGATTTTAGTAATATGATGATATATAACCTTGTTTTGCTTAATGTAAAGTTTATATTAATTCTAGTAACAAATAGCAAACATAAAGAGGCCGTGCATAAATGAATATTAAATATGGCAATCTAAAAGAATCTTTTACATGAGTGACTAAATGCAAGAAAAAATAGTTTTTTTTGTTCGTGAGCCCATGACAAAGAAAAATCCAAATATGTTTTTATAGAAGCTTTGGTCACTTCTAATATTGTATCTACTAGGCAAGTTGCTTGGAAAATAACTCAAATAATAAATGCCAAACCTTTTAGGGAATTTTTAAGAGTTATTGGAAATGCCATAAAAATAGCCTTTTTTTTCACCTCTAATTTGTTTCTATTTCTGCACTTGAATTTTTATTGCGTTTGATAATATTTATTGTAGTAATGTATGGCACATGCAAGATTCTAAGTCATTTTCTAATCTATTCTAAGTCTTGATCAAACTTTTTTAGGAATGCTAACATAATGAGAACTACGAGTGGACTTTGCTTTCCTTTTGATGACAAAATTTAGATACAATAATTTTAATRTTTAYRCTCCTAGTTCYATTTCACATTWATCATGAATTATGCATCAAATTACCATYCTCATRCTTCATTTTTCCACCTCTTAATAGAAATGTGACATTTGTATAACCAAAAAAATGTGTATACTAAGAGCATTGTTAATTTTCAAAATCGTTAAAAATACTATAATTTATGAAGAGTATTGTGARTAAAAAGGAAWTTTTCATTTATATGTATTTTAGAATGATTATGATTGTACACTTCAAATGAAAACATTATAATTGCTTATGTACTGATTTAATATTTAAAATTATATGCACATTATATGCATATTGCATAACAAAGTTTGATCAACAATGTTTGGGATATATTTGGAGTTTTACCAACTATTTTCTTTTAATTCCCATATTGAACCGTTTTATTAAGTATCAAGTCTAGTTTTATTCTCTATTCTTTAAATTCTAAATAGAAAATTTATAGATTCTTTCACCAGTTCTCTACCTATGTTTTCAAAATGCAAACACTTTTTATGCCAATTATATCAACTAATTATGAACTAGTTGGAGTTTTTTTCCTAAACCTTGGTTTGGATACCAAGTTTTATGGTAGAAGCTCTTTAAAGTATTAAGGGTGGGACTAAACTAATATATGTTACATTAATGATGTTTGTGTACGCCCAAGGCCAAGCCCAAGAAATGAATATTACCTTTAGAAAGGTAATGAGGTACTTTAGAGAAGTCCTATTGTAGTATGAAGAATACGGTTGGGGTAAATTGGCCCCTGCACTTGGCCCCTCCAAGTCATTCCAAGGATGCAACTAAAAAAAGCCCCCTATTTTGTGCTTGATTAATTTTCTGTGCACACCCCTCCTGCACAATTTGGGGCCTTAGATTGCAAATATGAACTCAAGATTTGCAAATTTTATCATGCGTGAAAAATAAAAAATTTCAGCATTTTCCCAAGGGGCCGAGCTAGGGGCAGTTCACCTTGGCCAAAAATACACACTGACATAAGTTAATTGCTTTTTCAGTAAAGCATCAGTATTGACTTTTTTTTCTGAATGCTTGTGTATTGAATGAATGCTCAATCCCGAGGGGGAAAACTTTTCTGGTGAGAAATGAAATCAATTTGTTTCTAATTTGAATAGCCCAGGGCTATCCCACCAATCAGGCCACGTGTTTTCATCACAAACTGAAAACGCTTAGTTGAGAGAATCTCCAAAAGGTCCTTCCCCGTCCTTCGGTCGCCGCCTACCGGTTCTCCTTCGTTCCATTTACCGACCAGTCCTACCACCACAACACAAGTAACTTAGTAGACCCCCCTAAACATAATGCACACGACCCTGCGTCCTCTCCCGTCCACCGGTCCGAAGACTAGCACCCCTCCCAGCAGCTTGTGAAGTCTTCCCCCGTCCATCGGTTAGAAGACTAGCACCACCACCACAGCTCCGTTGTGCTTCCCCGTCCATTGGTCAGAGCCCTCGCACCCCACAGCAGTAGTGACGGAGCCGAGCCGTGGATGCGAAAAGGAGCACACAACACCAATACGAGGAAGCTGGTGACGATCATGATGGAAGAAGGCAAGAAGCCCTAGAAGCCAACAACAGCAACAAGGAAACTCGAACTTCGTGCTCGTCATTCCTCGTTCTGCGTTTGATTCCTGGATTGGAACGACTGAGTTCGTCTCATATTATTGTGAAGCTTTAGTAGAGGAATATCGATTGTTTTTTTTTCTGTTTTGGAGTTCGATCTGGTAGCAGCAGGGGATGGCGCCATGGAGTTGATACGCGATTTGATGCGGTCGTAGCGTCGGAGAACGGCGAGGAGAGCTTGAGGCGGAGGAGAGGAGTGAGGCGGAGAGGAGAGAATTACTTTCTGTTGATTGGATTAGGTTTTTTTGGTTGCGGGGAGCTATGGCAGCATCGGCGACATGGCAGCCTCAGGAGGACGGGTTGAAGGAGATTTGTGGATTGCTAGAGCAGTACCGGTTGCCGACTGTGGACCAGTCGCGCATCTGGCAGCAGCACCAGCGCTGCAGCCAGCTGCCTGATTTCAACAATTACCTCGCCTTCATCCTGTGCCGCGCTGAGGTTTGTGTTGGTTTCTGAAGCGATTAGTGCCGGCTTGCTTGAAAAAGCACGAGCTCAGACAGTGCAATTTCATATGGTGGCAATCAATTGGCACGCGTGCGTCTCGGTCTAACTTGCAATTCTGGGATTAGGTTCGTTCGGAGGTTGTGTTCTAGAAAATTTTATGTTATGGAGACGAATCCGGTTCTGATCCATCGCTGGATTTTTATCGATCTTTTTCCTTTTCCAATACGTTTAATTTTGTTCGCCATTGTAGCCTCAACGATGGAGCTTTTGTTTGTAGTACCAACTAGGTGGTGCAGCCTCCTTTTTGACCTAATTGTTTCTGTGTGTTCACTTCTAGTCGGGTAGTTATGCAACTTTTTATCATTACTTAGGTCTCTGATTAAGGCAACTTTAGCTSGATCTGCGTCGTTGAAAGTGAGTTATGTTCTGATGAGAAAGTTCTCTAGGCTAGTCAATGGCCAGGTCAATCGTATCATCGCTGTTTTTCTAATGTATTACTTTGAAGTTGAAGTACTTGTGTTTTTTTGGGAAACGGTTTGTTGTCGGTGTGTTTCCTCGATTTTTCATGAWCTTAATCTAKTAGATAATTATGATGGAGATTCGGACATTTGTCTAACTGCAGGGAGATGCAGTCAATATTCGGCAAGCTGCGGGGTTGCTGTTGAAGAATAATTTGAAAAGCAGTTATCAGATAATTCAACCTTCTCACCTCCAATACATTAAAGCGGAAGTGCTGCCCTGTCTCGGATCTTCAGATTTTGGCGTACGAACGACTGTTGGTACTATAGTTAGTGTGGTGGTGCAGCATGAAGGTTTTCAGGGTTGGCCAGAAGTGTTACAGGCACTAGTTCAATGCCTGGACAGCAATGACTACAATCATATGGAGGGCGCGCTTGGTGCTCTTTTCAAGGTTGAGCCTCTGTACAATGAAACTCATGTTGATTATCCTCGCAACGGTTGAGGCATTTTCTGCTTACTATTTCGGATTGGTTCAATCGCGAATATCTGATCGGKATCGGACCTGATTAAAAACCCTAGAACGTACACCACAATATTACTGTTTGAATTGTATTTCTTTATGTACAGATATGAACTGTTTGGGAATATCTGTGACTGCTTTTATTAGATGTTAAGCCTGCACCATAGAAGGAGAGTGTTTGCGAATGTTGACCACCAGTCTTCAGTTCTGCTGGTATCTTGTTTGGATATATTATATTTTATGATATAAGGTTTAAGAACAACTATGAATGATAATGATGAGTAAGATATGACAGCATTCAGTTGAGGCGGAAGCTTTGACRATGGAAAGTCGTTGAAGATTGCCGTGGTGATAATGCAGATTGCTGAAGATATGCCCGAAATACTTGACTCGGAGATACCAGGAATTGCAGACCGTCCTATTGCTATCTTCATTCCTAGATTGCTTCAGGTATGGATGAAGGATCATGCGTTCCTTTTTGTGCAATTCATTCTTTGTTTGTTATTAGCTTCAGCATTAGCTGGATTGCACCTTACTAATAATCTGGATCATTAACCACGCGATTCCTGTTATTTTTGCCATTTGATGCAGTTCTTTGCTTCAGAACATGCTGTGTTGCGGAAGTTGGCTTTGGGCACTGTCAACCAATTTGTCGTCCTTTTGCCCGCTGTAAGTTAGTACTTGCCCACATAAAGAAATAAAATGCAAAGTTGAACATGATTTATCCGAGTATAGTTCAACATTATGTCCTTGGTCTGATCTACTACTTACCATTATTATCTTTTTTAATTCTTCGTTTTGGGATGTGGYTCTCATTTTGAATTTGTGTCTGATGTAAGTTATAATATATACTTGCATCTTTTCCAATAAATAAGTGTTGAGTGCAGGCACTTTTTATCAACATGGGGACATACTTGCAAGGCTTGTTTTCACTAGCGAATGATAGTTCCGGTGATGTTAGAAAACTGGTATGAATTGAAGTTTTTATGCTTCTTGGTCCCTGGTTTACAATTGACAACTTAGTCTCTTGTTTGGTTTTACTGTCTGCTGCGGGTTATTGAAATTACTTTAAAGTTGTCTATGTGCACATCTATTAGTCAGTATTGCAATCATCACAGATCCTTATAGAGTCACAGGGTCATGCAGATTTTTTGATTATTGTCTCTCGTGTTACTCAACAGGTGTGTGCTGCTTTGGTGCAATTGTTGGAAGTGCAGCCCAATGCCTTGCAGGTACTTGTTGAGCTACATTTACGTCTCCAYGACAGCCTGTCAGAAATTTTGTTTCGAACATTATTTAGGGCTAACATTATTAGGGCTAAGAAAAAAGTGTCGGTACTTTGAGAATTGTGGAGGTCGATTGTGTCTAGTTCAGTTTTTGGCTGTGTTGCCGTAGTTCGGTTTGACGGATGCTGGTCATATTAGATTATGAGATCTTTTCATATGTTATGAAGGCTTCCTTTCCAGTGCATTATCATATGTTCAGATGTTGACGTATGTACTGGTGGTTGCAGCCGCATATGAGAAATGTGATTGAGTACATGCTTCAAGCCAATAAAGATCCTGATAGGGAAGTGGCGTTGGAGGCTTGTGAGTTCTGGTACGCTGAGATGTTCGCACATAAAGCCTTGTTTTCAATATTTTTGTTCTTCTTGATGTCTATCTGTTGTTTATAGCGCTGCAGAAGGTACAGAATTATGCCAGAAACTTGGAAGTGTCTGTAAAACCCTTTTACTTGTCGCTAATGAGCGGTTAACTGAAGTTGTTGCCTGTAGGTCTGCATTTTGTGATGCTCACCTGCCTCCTGACTTGCTGCGAGAGTTTTTGCCGCGTCTTATAGATGTAAGTTAGTACAATGTATTCTTCACCTGAACGATCCGATKGATGTTCTCTCACTGAGGAGTTATTTAAAGTACAGGACCTCATGTCCAGCATCAGTTCCGARCAACGGAGGTTTAGATCGAGGATGCATGCGTTTGGGTCACTTTGTTATGTAGATGGTTACCATGGTAAAAATTTTGTTTCTATAACAAATGATTTGTTCTGCTTATTCTGCTCTTGGTATTGAAGYTATACTTGATGAGATAGTTAGGGTCGTTATGATGATGGGCGTAAGTCGACCAAAGGTACAGTTTATGATAGTGGGTTTAATAGTGCGAATTTCTTTGCTGGACAACTTCTGATGATTACATCATCGACATTACAGATTTTATTGGACAACATGGCATATGCGGATGATGATGAAGCTTTGCAAGATGAGGATGTAAGCTATTTTAAGCTCTGCTTGTGGTGATTCTAGTTCCGAGGTAGTCGAGTCGTCCTTCTGTGTCTGATTTCTGCTCTACTWTGGTTACTCTTTGTTTTTCTGGTAGTTCCACTCTGAGCTTTTTAATRTTTTTTGTTGATCTTGCAGGAGGATGAGAATGCGCCTGACCGAGAGCAGGTACCCAGTATTTCTGATTCTGTTGGTTGAATTTTAATCTTTTTGATGGAGCTGGCAAGTTTTGAGTCTCTCCAAGTTGTTATGCGTGTTTTGTCGATGTCTGACGCTATGATAATACTTGCTTGCGATCTGCGTCTTGCTGATTGATGTAGTCGATGTATCACCATACGCTAGCATTGACGATCGTGCTTCAATAATTGTTTGTTTCTATATTATCAGGATATCAAGCCAAGATTTCATCAATCTCGGATGATCGGAGCTGCTGATGGTGCTGAAGAGGATGAGGTTTACCATTGCAGTTCAACCTTTCTAACTCGCTGGTCCCTCTTTGAGCTGATTGTCACTTCCGGGTTTTTAGGGTGCCTGTTCATGCAGAGCTTAGAATGTAATGCTCAAGTGTCTGCAATTCTGCTTGCTGACCAGTAATTCAAGTCTTTTAGGAAGTGGATTAGCTGAAGGGATCACTATCTTGGTGATAGAAGAGTGGTATGACTGAAAATTATATCTTTTRGTCTTCTTGGTATGTGATGGATGACAAGGTTAAGAAGAGTTGTCTTCATCAATCCTCATCTATGACACCTTTTGAGTGCAGGATGATGACGACGACGATATTATAAATTCCTGGAATTTACGGAAGTGTAGTGCTGCTGGACTAGATATCTTATCAACAGTATTTGGGGACGAAATTCTCCCTGTTCTTATGCCCCTTGTACAGGTACATATTAATCCAATACTTTGAAGCCACCACTAGATTCACAGAGAATATTATCATGTTGCTCACAAGTTACTCTTGTTGTAGGTGAGACTTTCTACTACAGAGGATTCAGCATGGGAACAGAAGGAGGCTGCGATTTTAGCTCTAGGTGCTGTTGCCGAGGGCTGCATATCAGGCCTATTACCCCATCTAGCACAGGTAATTTGGCTATAAACTGGTCATATTTGGTTTAAACTGGTCATTGGCTGTTCATTTTTTTATTTGGGAATTGCTCTAATTGCCTCCTGGAATTTTCGCTGTTCAAGAGTTGGTTAGTCTGCTGATCTGGTAGCTACTGATTTTTTGATCCTGTTGGTTACGGGTTCTGTTCAGATTGTGGTCTATCTCGTATCGTTTATGGAAGATGTACGGCCACTTGTGCGGAGTATCTCATGTTGGACTCTTTCTCGCTACAGCAAGTGGATAGTTCAGGTACGTGATTGCTAGATATTGCGAATTGATATAAATTGGTTTTTGTTGGCTCTGGACCGAATGGGAGGAAGCTTGGTATTGTCTGAAGTTCCATGTGAGGAAGTTTGAGTAGGACCGAAAAGCGTGGCAGCGCTACAGGGACAGAGCCACTCGTAGCGTAGCTGGTATAGACTCAATGAAATATTGAGAATCAGAGAGTGCCGATTGAGTATTGGATGTCTGTCAGGCCTGTCTTGATGTCCGCATGTTGTGTGTGGTTTTAGTAAGCGGTGTACTACTTCTTGTAAATCAGGTCGCACAATCTGCTGAGGGACAATTACAGTTCGACGCAATACTTACAGGGTTGCTCCGGCGAATACTGGATAAACATAAACGTGTTCAGGAGGCTGCATGCTCTGCATTCGCTACACTGGAAGAGGTACTTGCCTGTCTCTGTCCTCACTGTATGACCCGACTTAGTTGTCTTTGGATATGAACTTCAAATAAGTTGGCTTAAAGATTTTGAGTGATTTTTTTATTTGGCAATATGACTAACAGGCTTGTGTGAATCTGGTTATAATTAGATGTCATCTATCCTCCGTGCTGACGGTTTTGTCTTCGATTCTCAAATTGCAGGAGGCTGCTGAAGATTTAGCCCCTAGGCTTGAGCCCATATTGCAGCATCTTATGTATGCCTTTGGAACTTATCAGGTGCGTATTTTGGAGCCATTGAGAAATGAATGTCTGGTTGTCTGTGTCCTCTTGTAGTGTTACTATCATCTGATGAACCAACACTATTAAGCTCACGGGCCTGTGAAATGTGTTTTGAATCCRTGAAGATTATGTTGTAAGCAGCAATTTCTGAGGAGTCGTGCCATCTCATTTCGAGATTTTGACCTTTTCATCTTTTCGCAGAGGCGGAATCTGCGTATCTTATATGATGCAATCGGCACACTAGCAGATGCTGTGGGCAGTGAGCTTAACAACGTACGTGGTGTTATTTATTTTCTTTCCGTTTTATTGTCTTTTTTAATACTATTSGGGTCTCTGGTAGAACGCTAATGCAGACTTAACGAATTCAACAGCTTTGTGAAAGAGTTTTTAGACATTTAATAGACCATCGTGATATCTTTGTTATTTACTTGCATGCATGCTCATTCCAACTGCCACATTCTTCCTGCAGCCTAAATACTTGGAAATTTTGATGCCGCCATTGATCTCGAAGTGGCAGCAACTACCAGACAATGACAAGGATTTGTTTCCTTTGCTTGAATGCTTCACTTCAATAGCGCAGGTGTGTTTTCACTGTTTTAACCTGGTCGACATAAGGCACTGTTGCTGCAGTTGTTCGTAAATTCCCTTCTTCGGGATTCATCRGTTCTGTCGTAACATGAATCATTAGATTGAGTAGTGAGATCTATGCCATCTCTAGCGTCTACTTGGACTGAATGTCCAACTGGATATGTTTTTTTACTTCATGGTTGTTWTGTTTCCGTGAATACTTCAGTTCAACCTTCGAACGGATCTTGCAGGTGTATGCTCTTAGGACTTTCCAACTAATTCTTAAACTGTTGCATGATTTTGCCAGGCACTTGGACCAGGTTTCACGCAATATGCTGAACCAGTCTTTGTGAGGTGCATCAATCTAATTCGCACACATGAGGTTGCTAAGGTATTTAATTGTCCTCTAATTGCTACATTGGTTCCCAGACTTTCGTCAGCAGTTCAAAAGATGTTTTCTGAACTTGATCAAATTTAGATCCTTTTAAGAAGTACTGCTGTATATTCAATGTCACATTATCAGTTTGTCTTTTGTARCCTTGATTGTTATGTGATTCTAATTTATGTTTTGCATATGCTTTTGTAGTAAGAGCTTTACTGAAACTGTAAATTCCTGTTTATCTTGAAACTTTTCTGCGTATATGTTATTGGGTGTCAGTTTTCTGTGTCATTTCACTCACTAGTTGAGGATGTGAAGTTGCTCTACGCTATCGCATGTTTTTACCTCGAAATATGCGATATTATCTGCAATTTAGTGATGCGTGAATTGTCTTAATGCAGGCAGATCCTCAGAAAGCAGGTGTGAATTACGACAAAGAATTCATTGTTTGTTCTTTAGATTTGCTATCAGGCCTTGCAGAAGGTCTAGGCAGCAGTATTGAGAGCTTGGTAGGTACTTTCAGTCTTCCCAAGATGAGCTTTTTAGGTCTTGTATCTGCAGTCTATGATTTTCGAATCTTTCAGTTGAAACCTTAGAAGTTATTTTGCGGGAGACGTTTCAAGATTAAACTCAGCTCTGAGGCATAGATTGCTTTGCGTCTATGTCTTAATTCCCTTGCACGGTCGACTTATGACGCCAGAYATTAGGGGGTGACTTGTGGTATGTTGTTGAAAAGAATCCTTTCTATGTGCTGCAGGTTTCAAGAAGTGATCTCAGGGACCTTTTACTACAGTGCTGCGCTGACGAAGCCCCAGATGTGCGTCAGAGTGCCCTGGCCCTCTTGGGTGACCTCGTCAAGGTGTGGGTCTTATATCTCAGTCTTGTGTTTGTTTCTTCGGAAGTTGAAGTGGTTTCTATTAGGCATTTTAAATTTCCTGGAATGTCAACTCAACATCCTGTTTTGTGATCGTTTGTTTACTTTGAAATGAGACTATGTCTGCTGACAAAATTTATTGCTTTTKTTTTTCGGATAGGCTTGTGCTGTGCATCTTCAACCCCGACTTGCAGAGTTTCTCAATTTAGCGGCGAAGCAGCTGGTAAGTCTCGTACCTCTGAAGTTCTCTTTATTGGCTGTGACCGAAGGGGAGGAGGTTTTGCGTTGACAAATACATACATGCGAGGAAGTTTGAGTAGGATTTTACTGGAAATGCGAGCCAGTCCTACAGGGACAGAGCCTCTCGTAGCGATATACTTGTTTATTGACCATCATAACATTTGTGTGTTACTGCTGATTCTATTTTGTACTTATTCATCTTTGCGGTTGGATGGCAGGGTCACGATGTGAAGGAGAATGTCTCGGTGGCCAACAATGCATGCTGGGCTATTGGTGAAGTGGCAATCAAGGTGGAGCTCTGTTTTGTGTATCAGTCCGTTTATTCGGCTTATTGTTTTAGAGATATTTCATATCCTGACGTTCCTGCGCTCAAACTATTTAAGCTCAATGTTAGCCTGTCTCGAGTTGATTCGACCACTCATCTTCACGTGTCGGTCTTTATTTRTTCCAGAGTCTGTTGTAACATCAAAATGATAGTTCTCCTTTCATGATTCTTTTATCTTTCTCAGTACGAGTTTCTGTGACAATGCAGGTTAGGAAAGAAGTTTCCCCTATTGTGTTGACTGTAATCTCGTCGCTGGTTCCCATCCTTTCTAACACGGAGGTAAGATTCATAGTAAAGCTTATTGATTAAGGAATTGCGGTTGTTTCAATGTAGGGGATAATATTGCCTCTTTAATGTGTTCTGTTTCATCACTCAGTTAAGTTGGAGATAATTGACTTGAAAGGATACGTGTGCAGGGTCTTAATAAGTCACTCTTGGAGAATAGCGCCATTACCTTGGGAAGACTGGGATGGGTGTGTCCAGAGCTTGTTGCTCCTCACATGGAGCACTTCATGCAGCCCTGGTGCCGTGCACTGTGCATGTGAGGCCCTGCTTTTAACTTTTGTTTTCTGTGTGCAAATGTGTGGATGTTTTTAATGACTGCTTTGTCTTGGACCAAGTTATTGAGGTTGCTGCGCTTTGAATGTGTCCAGTTAGTTTGCAGATTCTTGTGACATCATAGTCATACTTTAATTTGCTCATATTCTTGAAAATGAGGCATACCGATTGCTTGCTCTGTGATATTAGGTATTAAMTCACTTTTTCTTTCTCCACAGGATACGAGATGACTTCGAGAAGGAAGATGCATTTCGAGGCTTGTGTGCTATGGTATGGATTGCGCAGATCATAGCCAGTCACTATGAGTAATGTGGTACTGAATGTAATCTTATAGATTGAAAAGGTGTTTCCTGTGGTGTGTCTATAAAGAATACATTTAAACTGTGTCTGTCAAGGTGCCTATGTTTATTAATTGATCCTGTGGCCGGTTTAGGTACGGCTGAACCCAGGTGGCGCTGTAAACTCGTTTGTACCGATGTGCGAAGCTATTGGCAGCTGGCATGTAAGTTCTTTTGACACTCTTGGTACTCATTTTGACCATATTGGATAACAATATAGTTGTAAATTGCATGCTTTCCTTACCCTCTGACACTGTAGTAGCGTACTCCTAGTCTCAAAATCGTTATTTATTATTTTCTTTTTCCACATTGAATATGTTGCCACAGCAGACTAGTACCTAATAAACTATCGATGTATTGTCTTTTAAATCATTCGTTGTTTTTGCGATACAGGAGATCCGTAGTAATGAGCTTTCGACAGAAATAGTGCAAGTGTTACATGGTTACAAACAGGTAATTTTTTTGATTTAGCTAAATTTTCTTCAGATGCGGCACCTATAAAGCRTAAATTRAAATGTCGGTACTTCTTGCATGCTACTTGATGCCTTGTCTTAARGCAAGTAGCTGACAGGATATCTTCGTAATGCAGATGCTGTCTCAATCGAACTCCTGGGAACAGTATTTTGGAGCCTTGGATGGTACACTGCGTGAGAAGTTAGTGAACACGTATGGTCTTTGAGAAAGCCAGCCTGCCAATTGGGTCTCTTCTTTATTGGGAGGAATCTTGTGCCAATCCTGCTCATATGTCATCAATTACTGGTTGCCGCGCACTTGGATGCACATGGCTGATTCAAGTGTGGCTGTCCCGTCAAGAGATTGTCAATAGTGAGAGGATATATTGATCTACCCAGGTTTACCAACACCAGAATTGATGTGGCTCTCAAGTTTAGTCAACTTGGCCCGTATATTCTAGTACTGGTTGTTCAGTGGTGGGTCTTGAAGGATTTTACATAGTTGTCCTACAAGGGGTCTTCGGTCTTTGACCTCAGATTGATATTAGGGCACCTTGGGCGGGTTTTAGAACAGGGGATTTGATGCATTGTTACAAAGTAAAATGCTAACAGCATTCTTCTGGTACTTCCATTGGGCTCTAGCTCAGGGGCCATATAGAATCTGAGACCTTGAGCCATCTACTACTAAGTGCCAAGGAGGCGGTAGAGTTTTTGTTATGAGGTGATAGGTCACCTCAACCAGTGTAAGTGTAATTGAGAGGAGAGAAATGAAAGGAGGCTTTAGTTTTGTGGCAGAGGGTTCTGCTCACATAGGTTTATTGCACCAACCCACATAGGTCCATTCGAGGGGAGTGTTTTTGAGTTACCTTGTTCTTTGATGTTGCGCTTGTGAAATGTCCTCGGACGTTTCCACCTGTTAACATTCAAACATTCGAACCCTTATGTGTTGTAGTTAGCAGAGAGGTGTAGCTCTGGTCAAACTTGGAATTTAAATTCCGAGCTTGATTTTTTGTTAAATGTGCCGAGTTGATCATAATCAGTGACAGGACGCTGCTGCTGTATTGATTATTTTTATTATTATATTGATCATTGGTAATCATCAATAATTTGACGGAGTATGTTATGTTATTTATTAATGCCTAGCTTCGGGTTATATAGTGTCCTCTATTTATATAGCTAGTCTTCTGGTACRCTTGTAATTGAAATCTTGTTTGAAGGTACAGGAATTTCATCCCCAGAAGTGCAATTCCATCCAGGATATCTACTTATTTACATAGATTTAAATAATACATTAGTGTGTACAGTATATTTTGAGTACAATATTTGTGCTTGCTACGTGCAGAGCTTGAAGTTATTGACGCACCTGCTCCTCACAGAATACTTATCCCTCTAGTTTCTGACTTTAATATGGGTACAGGTGTCCGGTGTGAATACAGGTTTATCCAAGCCAATACTACCACAGCCACGAACTGTTCAAACTATCTGTCATCAAGCTTTTCTCAATCTCCGAAGCGAACTGCTGGATAGGGCATTCGGAACTTTGGATTGGCTCTAATTTTGTGGCATTAGATGTTTGCGTAATGATGCAAATAGCTGTGGAAATGACGAGTCCAATTGTTATGCCAAGTTGGTTCCGATGCTTGTCAAGACACATCAAGAGTCGGTTCGTTGAGGTTGGTGGTGGTACTTCCGCAGGGCCTTGCTCAGCGAAGCCAGCTGCAAGTTTCACCTTCAGATCTCAGGGTGTCCGCATCAATGTGACCATGCACATTCGAGTGTTGGTTCAATCGTCCCGACCTGACCTGTGCAGGATCTCAACATTCCTCTGTCAACTTGACCAAGGATCTGAATTTTCCACAGYTTTTCTCACAAATTTGCTCYCTTACTTCCAATCTTTCTYAACAGCAATTGGCAACTTCTGTTCTCGTGAGTTTCAGATCCCAAATGATRCATTTGACACTGACGTATGAAGAGGAACGGTTGTCTGAGCATGGACAATTTCACTCTAGAAGGACCTGAAAGCCCTTTGCGGATGGTATTTGATGAGAACAACATTGACCAAGTACTTTTCAATACAAAGTAAATATATGATGATGATAGTATGTCAATAACAATGTATCACATTTCATATATTAACCCATGAATGATGCGGGAAGACGTTTTTGTGTGATGAATGACAAAGAATCAAATGTACAACAGAGAAAGTGCAACTATTCATCCACGGAATTAGGGGTGGAAAGGGAAGATCTTCTATGGTATTTTGACTTCCAATGAGTACTTTTGGATTGTCTTAGACTAGTGATTCCCATGGTCACCAGTTTGTCCTTTAAGGGTTAAATTAGAATTGAAGAGTTGTACGCCTAATTACGAGTCATCCAAAAGGCCTTCCAAAAGGCCTTTCAAGGGTTAATTATGGGGCCTTAGCACTGTTACAATTGCAAACTTACATTAGGAGAGGTCTCATGGATCGTGGGTTGGTTTGAATATGTAACCCCTCGTGACCTTACTATGTGGGATTCATTGAATACTCACAACACATTTGACTATGTTGTCAAGCTAGTATGAATTCATGACAATAGGATTTTAGTTTCACATAACTTAACCCCTAAAAGACCATTATTCTTTTGGGGGGACAAATGGGATTTTGGGCAGGTACCTATGGTCTCAATTTTTGTCCTGATTTTTTGAAACTTTTTTTCAAGATAGAAAAATTGATCAGCTTTGTGGAAATATAATTTTTTTTTCAATCGGTGCGTGGGAGCAAAAGATATGCCCAAATAAGCTCAAAATAGGGGAAAGGGGGCAGCCAAAAAAAAGTTTAAAAATTTTAATTTTAATTTTTTTTTTCTGATAGATTATATTTTTGCCTACATAGAAAGATTTGATCCATTCCATTTGGATTTGTTATGAGAAAGTTACGGACAATCTTGTTTTTCAGGCAATCTAAGCATCTTTTTGAAAAGATAAGTTGTAGGATTCGTTTTTGAATGCAATTTTTACAATTTTTCAAAACCAAAATTTCCACATGGTTTGTTTTGCTTGCTAGAACAATCTCGCCGTTAGGATTAGTGCATTTACTTTCATCTTGAAGATATTAATAATTTAGATTTTTCTTCTATCTTGTACCTACTTCTACTTAACAATTTTTTAAAGACTAAAATTTATGCTTTTTTATTTTTTTTAATTTTTTTCTAGACTCTCAACTCAATTCTCCACCGTAAGGATTTAAAGCTCAAAACTTTGTAGTGCAAAAAATTAAAGTTCATAAGGTTGAAAGTCAAATAATCTAGTCCCATAGTGTGCTAAAAACTTGTTTTTTTCACTTTAAATGCAGTTATCTTGTAATCTGTGAAGTCATGATTTCTGAAACTTTTACCACATATTCTCATACTAGTTAGGTGTAAGATCCTATGGTTGAATGTGCAAATAAAACAATTTTCAATTTTTTCTATTCTTTGCAATGAAAATGGCAGTTTTGAGTGTTTTTTTTGCAGAAAAAGGCCTTAGTCCTTTAGGGTTTAAAGCAAATTTTCAAATACCAAATGAATTAGGGGTATGATTTATTGAAAAAATAGATATAAATTGTAATAATTTTTGTTTTGAAATATTTGTATAAAAATGTTGATTCTTGTGGAATTATGAGATGTTGGCAAGTGTTTAATTTGGGAATTTGTAAAACAAGTATGCTGTTATTTGAAGAAATTTTTATTTTTATTCATTTTAAAGAACCAAATTTATTCAAAATTTATTTTTCACCCAATGTTTTTTATTCAAATCCAAAATTTAAAAAATCGTGTATTTGATGATTTGATGAAATGATTATATCTTTGTAATTCAAAACACTAGTGTTAGATTTGAATAAAGATTTGAGTTAATATGGGTACAATTTTTCTTAAAAAGTAGAAATATTTCATAAAATATTCTAATATTCACTTTGAAGATGTCAATGTGAATACAAAAGATGGAGATGGACTTGCATTAAGGTACCTATTTCATACTACTAAAATCACAAATCCCTCTATAATATCACAAATGTTACCATTAATACTTGGAGCTTGTGCTTGCTATGCGACACATTCATTGTATCACATATTAGTTAAATTTTGATATATTTGAATAGAATGCATGATAATGATTTCAATAAGTCTTTAAAATAATTATTTTAAATATTTTGTAAGAATATTTTCAATCATGCATACATAGAAATTGTATTTTCACACAATGTGATATTACAGAAATAAAGTAGCAGCTTGCAATCACTTTTGTAATATCACTTTTTACAAAAAGTGATATTATAGAAATAATGCAGTTGTTGCAATTAAGGTGATATTAAAGACAATCCACAAGATGATATTATTGAGGTAACAAATCTCTTGACTTTACACTTCTTTGCACTTTTATGATTTTGTGCTTTGTGAGCTTTGAGCTTTCATGATTTTAATTTTCTATTGCTACTACCAAATGATTTTGAGAAATTTATTCAATTGAAGCAATTTTGGATTCCACAACAATTAAGTTGTTCACAAAGTTTTTGAGATTTATAAGTTCTTCTTTTTAATTCTTCAATTTGGGTTGTTATTTTTTGAAACAATGGAGTCAAATTTCTAATGCATTCTAATGTATGTGTATCTTTTATAGTATTCACCATTGCATGTGTTTCATTCATCATTCAATAAATTTCTCTTGTACATTTCAATATATGCTTGCTTATAAAAAAAATTATACAAAGATTTTAGTTATTTTTATTTGAAGATTTATTGAGATTTTTGTTCTACATTCTATCCAATACATAGAAATTCTTATAAAATTCTAATGATGAATGCATAGCATAGCAAGCACCAACCGCTAGTTAACTCCTAAAGGACCAAAGAACCCACTTTGGGCTTTTTGAAAACTTGGGTAGGCTCTACTGACTTCATAATTTGGAATTTTTGCATGAATTTCTTAGGATGGATGGTACTCACCATAACCTACGTGTGAAGCTTTGTTTCATGTCATTCCAATAAATATTGCAAAAGTTAGAAGTTTTTTTTCAATTTCAATGTCAAACGAGGCCCCAAAAAATATTTCTAAAAATACCAAAATAATTTTTTTTAATTTTAGAGATTGATACCTACTCCAAAAAAAATGAACCATTCAATTCCAAATAATGAGGTAAAAGTTATGAAGAGTTTTATTTTGGGGTCACTTGAAGGTAGAAAAGCATATAAAGTTGTCTTTTGCTCTCAATTTTGAAAATTTTCCAAAGAAATTAATGTAAAGAATAATAATTTATTACTAGGATAATTTCACCATTGGGATTAGTAATTCTCAAATTCTTCTAAAAGTTATTAGCATATTAGTTTTATCTTCCATTCAGTATTTCAGTAACACCTTTCTAAAAATGTTGAACGACAAAACTTCACCTTTTGGAAAGGCTAGAAAAAGTCTACATTTTGAAGTTTAGGCACATTGAACTTGCAATTAGTGAAGATATTAATTCTAAAATTTTGGTACAATGTACTTGACCAAGTTAACTAAAGATCCTATGGTTGAATTTGTTAAAATATTCATATTGGCAAAGACTTTGACCTTGCTTTGGGGATGAGTACCTTGAAGCAGTTTTGGGCCTCTAAACACGATGGTCCTTTAGGGGTTAATACAATTTCACACTAGAGTTGGTAGATGTCCAGGGCATGAGAGGACATTCAATGAAATAAAAATAGTAATCTTAATTTTTGCTACCTATGTTCATAGCAAGTTATGGGGCTTATCCCTTGATGCCCGTGCTCATTCTTTTCTAGGTATGGTTATGGATAGCCAAACAACCTCCAATAGCTTTTTCTTTATTTAATGATGGTCTTTGATAAAGTGTTATGATTATTTATTTAGTCTAAACAACCATGTTGTTGAAATGATGAAAAAAAAATTTGTTGACGTGAGATAATACAAAAGTATTACTCCTACATTAGGAATCATTGCATTGCCCCAAACATTCTATTATAGCTTGAAAATGCCAATGTAAATTTTTTTTGCTCCCTCTTTTCATTGACATTATCAAAGATTATTTCAGTTGAAAATAACATGAGTGAGACCAATAGGTAGAAATAGAAATATTCACCATGATGTAAATAGCATCATTGCATGCACAATTGGAAACAATTTGAAGGGAGTTGTCATATTTTAAACATGCTTATAACAAATATGTTACTAAAAGTATTCTACATATTTTGATATGCATTACATTGTGATGATGAAATTGTACACCTTTATATGTTGTATACATGGTACTAAGGTTTGACAATAACATATGACCCAATGTAGATTATCCTAAAATTTTATACAATGTATTTGTCTACTCTAAAGAGTGTAATTCACTTCAATAGAGTCTTTGTCTAGTCTAGAGCCTTTGCCATCATAACACTTGTCTTTGGTGAACAAAGACAACATGTGCTTTTGCATTATTTGTAATATGACAAAATCCATATTATAGCTATAAGCCATTGTGGAATTTATATAGCATAGCCATGAATATATACAACCAATTAAGCATGAACCTTAGTCCAAGTAATTTAAACACTCCTACCTTCTTTGTTCTCGATATGAAAGTTGAAAGTCCATACATGTACATAGGAAGTCTATTTGTTTTTTCATAAAATAAAACTAAAACCACCCTCTAAAACAAAACACCTCTAAAATAGAGCACTAGAAGAAACGGTTGTTTACTTCAACTAGGTTTTCTTCTAGTGAAGTTAAGCTCCTTTCCTTCTTTAAAAGTGACTTACCATAGCAAGACATGACTTCCGTATCAACTCTATGGAGGAAGCCTCTTTCAAGTCTTCAGAGAAAGAAATGACTACTAAAACAATTTCGTAAAAGCTTAGAAAATTCTTCTTTGATTGCCCCTATTTTTATAATTCAAGCCCCTACTACATTCTAGCAAAGTCAATTTAATAACTAATGGCAATTTTCTTGGTAAAGAGGGGTTGTAGGGATCTTAGGTCTTGAGGAAACTACACCTCTAATCATTGAAATGAGCATTATTTTGAGCATAATTTTTATTATAAAACTTTCTAAATTTAGCTTCACTTAATTTTTGCAGCAATTCTAGATCAAGGTCTTTTGAACTATAATTAGTGCTCGTTGACATTTACATTGATTATTATCAAACAAACATAATTGGAAGGTGGCCCAACAATGTTTAGGTCACCATTTTAGGATCAGTGGCGCATTTGGGTGTGCGTTCCTTACATAATACTAAAATCAAACTCTTACACTAACCAGTCTTGGGCAAAGTGTGTATGGAAAATCTTGTGTTGGTTTATAAACCCAATTGCAAAAATTGAATCATGACCAAGTCTCTAAATCCCATTGAAATGCCAAGGTGCAATTCACTTTGTGAGTTAATTGTGTTCGAACTCAATACTATTTTGAACACCCATTGTTTACAAAATGCCAATTGGGAAAGTACTTCACCATGCCATGATAAGATGACCTAAAAGTGTCCAATGGATGACAAATAATCCTTTTATGTGTGACAAAAGTGTAGATGTGCATCCTTGGAATTTTGTGTGAAAAGGGGAGGTCTTGCACAATTGTTTGACCTCGAAAAAGTGCTCTTGTTTTTTTTAAGCAAATGATTCATATGGTACTAAAAGGGATGATTTCCATGGTGACCAACTAGGCACTTCAAGGTTAAGTTCTTGTTGGGTCATGTTGCAAGTGAAAAGAAGGTTTCAAATTCTCTATGCATGTCTTTTCTGAACTTTGAATGAATAAACTATGAATTTCCAAAGTACTGAAAATAAATGTACCCAAAATTGATGATAAACTCTCATGAATTGGATAGAGGCCATACATTTTACTAGTCGATTCTAGAAACGGGACAAAATTACGTGCAATTGTACCAATATACATTGCTAAGTTCGAAACAAATTTAAGGGAAGAAATACACTCCCAAAGAGACTGTCTCTTGCTCAATTGAAGTGGACTCTGAAGGCGAAATGACAATCTGAAATTCCTACTACTAAACCGCAGCTTTCCAGGTTGACTTCAAAATCTTTCATGCAGATCTTCAAACCACACCTGGATCCTGGTTCCCAAACTTCACATGGATAATACAATTCTACGGCTACTAGCTTTGCAATCAAATTTGGGAACCATGCTCCCCCTTGTCTCGGTCAACCAAAAATGTACAAGAGCTGCCAGAGCTTCATCAGAATCTACAGTGAATGTAAGGAAGTTTGAATAGGATGCTACTTGGGAAGCAAGCCAGTGCACTAGGGACTACTATAGCTGCTTGTTTCACGAGGTTGTAGCAGCTGGAACTTTGGCCTCACGAGCACCTGCCGTTGCTCCAGTTTGCAAAGAGACAGCAATCTTGTCAACTGGAGGAGAAGAAGAAGAAGAAGGGGCACCAGTCGGCATACTTGTCCCTGCACCACCTCTCACACGAGCACCTGGTGGACCGGTCAATGTTTCCCCACGTAGAGCTGCAGCGTACCGGTCTTCCGTGTTCTCTTTGCGCTGTATTTCTCCCAACAACTGCCCTAATCTCTCCTTGTTCACTCTCCCCACTATCTGCGGTTCAAACCCRTTCAGCAGGTGTCATATACAGAACAGCAAGAACCATAAGTTTCTTTACAGACCCTCTGCTGTACCATCAACCCAAAAGGACCCGATTCTATCATTCTGATTCTATCAAAGGATTAGTTGAAGTCTGTATGTTGGCTTSATAACATAGCAAAGAACCAGATGGAAATTAATGCACGTAGAAGAATGCTAGACAAAATTCAAGTGTAGAAAGCTAACCGGTCTCAAGCCACYATGTGGATTAAAAACGCCCAGTAAGTGTAATTTAAAAGAACAAGTGATAGTATTTAGAGACTCTTTGGTGCAGCACCCAAGATCAAAATCTGTACTTCTGATTCTATCAAGGGTTTAGCTAAAGTTAATGTGTTGGCAGGCTATGTTACCATTAGTAACATAGCAAAAGAGCCACCAGGGTCTGCACAGGAGAAAACAAATTGTATGCTGTCTAGTGATCTCGGCATTTATTTCTCAATAGAAACAGTATGGTAGCAAGCGAATGCTTAACAAAATTCAAACTTGAAAATCAGTCATGTCAGAATGAAATGCTCATTCCAACTCTTACAAGAACTCAAGAACATTATGACTTCTAAAACATACAAAAAAATTTATCAGGATTAATAGAAAGCACGGGGCTCACCATGGAGTCCGACCTGCCTCGCTTCCGGAGTTCTTCATCCAGTTCGGTTTGAGACAAGTTGGTAGTTCGCATCACGGCCTCTCCGAGCGCCCACGAACTCACAAAGCAAAGACCAGTGAAGGCGAAAAAGAAACCCTTGTTGAATTTGCTATTCATCACCACCCATCGCCACGCGCCACTCTTCTCCCATAGGAAAGACATACTGTCGATATGCCAACTGATTCAACTGATTCTGCACAAACCTCACAACCCTTCTTTAGGTCTCAACGCCAAAGTCCATCAATTAAGGTTCAGAAAACCCCCAAGAATGACACATGTTCACCTACAATTCGTAATTCTTCTTTTCAGAATGGTTGCAAACGAACACTCGGMAGTTGAATGCACGAGCGATTTGCTAATTGAAATCCATTTGTGGATTTCACAAGAAAGGGAGCAAGGAGAAGGTTGAACTACTACTGTATTATATTGCCACACCTTCTATAAACGCGAAGGTCAAATCAAACCTACAGTCTTGCAAGTTTCACATCAGCAAACCCTACAACTCGAACTTAGGTCTCAAAACAGGATACAAAGACAATATATCCATCAATTAGGGCTCAGAAAAACCTCAAGAAGGACACAAGTCCAAGTGCACTTCGTAAATTTATCTTTCAGAATGGTTGCAAACGAACACTCGGAATCCTTGGAAGTTGAATCCACGAGCAATTTGCTAATTTAAATCGATTTGTAAATTTCACAACAACGGGAGCAAGGAGAAGGTCGAACTGCTATTGCCACACCTTCTATAAACACGAAAGTACAGTCTCGAAATTTCACATCAACAGTTCTCTGCAAACCCTAGAACTCGAATTTAGGTCTCAAAACAGGACACCCAGACAACACATATCAAATTCGGGTTCAGAAAACCCTCAAGAGGAACAGCAGTCAAACAAGACTTAGTAATTCATCTTTTTCTGAATTGTACCCAGCTCATCGTTGTCCAACACAAAAGAAAACCAAGGTTGAATTTACAATCAGTTTGCAGCTTTTTGAACACAATACTTCATGAAATTCAAAACAAAGGGGAACTAGGCGAACTAGGTCGATAATGCTATTGACAGAGAACAAATGTTGTCACCAACTCTCAAATTCAAAACTGCAGGTAATTTGCACGCACGAAAATTGCGAAATCCGCACTCAACGACCACTGKAAATGCACAGAGATGTCTCACCTTCAAATGATTTCGAACGAAAAAATGCAACCACCGCTTCCGGAAGTGAAACTCGGTGAATCAGGTCAAGTTTCGTAGAGAGCAAAGGCAGTTTCACAGCAATGAACGGGGAGAAGCCGCAGGTATACCACTGGTATATCGTATTAGTCAGGGTTCAAAATTAGTGTTACCTGGGACAATACAGTACTCCCTCTGACCCAAAATGATCTTCTAGCTCCCCATAAATTTTTTTGGCTCAAAATGATCCTTCAATTGTTCAAATATGATGATTTCTGTCCTTGAAGACTCAAGGAATGGACAATAACTTCCTTCTAGTATTTAGAAATGGATTGAAATAATGTTTTAGCCTTAATTCCAAATATTTTGTCCAATTGGAAGATCATTTTGGGATGGAGCGAGTGCAATTTTCTTGTGGAAATTAGTAGAGTATAGTCATATTTGAGCATGCACTAATTCAATCCTTGAAGGATACTGCCCCCATGATCAAGGTAGTCACCAAAATGCTCCAATTATCGAACTAAGTTAGATTCTTTGTTGCCATAGTGAAGAGTGAAGTCCTCCATCAAACATTTTTGGTCTTCATCTTCCTTCAAGGGTCAAACCCTAGGTACTTCAACAAGCACATTCTCAATAATAGATAGAGTGCTTCAAACCAATGTTTTATTCAAGACCCTTCTCAATAATTTTCAATCAAAGATTGATCAAAATGTATCTATAAAAAGTTGATTGATTGCTAGAACATATTACATTGGTAAGTACAAGCATCTAAGATTCTAAGGGTATTTGTTTTAGGGACTTTAAGTATTATATTTGAAATATAGATAACATAAGAAGCAATTAGAATATTTGAAGATATTTCTTGTATATTTTTTGACATCCCTATTTTTATGTGAAAAATTTGATTGATCTCAAGTAAGAATGGCATCCTATTGCTAGGCTAATAATAAAATTTAGTGTTAGCACACTAATTGATTTATAAATGCTATGAGTTTTTATTATTGATGAAGATTTTATTCAAGAGTACAAATATCAATAGTATTCAAAGATGGGGTATTTTTGTAAACAGGGTTGGTAAAAACATTCATGAAGAGTAAAAACATATTGCGTTTTAAAGTCAATTAGTATAGTTAATTAACACTAAATTTTAATATTAGTGTAGTTGTGAAAAGCATTACATGCTTTTTGAGGCTCAGGGAGGGCTACAAGTTCCCTGCTGCGTTCCTGCGTTCCCGTAGCACTGCAGCAGCCTGACGTGGCGAAGCGACTGCCACGTCAGATTGTTTTTTTAACATTTCAAGACCCCAATTTTTTTTTTTTTTTTTTTTTGGTAATTACTTTTCTGACAGCAGCCAGCTGTTCCATCACTACATTGAGAACAACAAAGGGAACAAGCCTGAAACGGCCCTCTAGTGGTCTTATTTCTCATGTAATGTCCCTTTTGACACTAAGAGAGGAGAACTTAGTGCCCCAAGACCTTTTTTCTACTAGAGTATGTTTAGAGTCTATTTAAAATTACTATTTGTGACCTTTTCTAGGGCAAAACATGTAACTGAGTTTTATCATCATAAAATAGCAAGTCCTAATGTATAAGACAATATGCATTGAAGAGGAGATTGTCCAAGTAAACTACCAATAGGAAATGCAAAAAAAAATGATAATTGAGAGGATGTTGTGTTGATCATTTGTTAAGGCAAATGAAAAAAATTGTAATCCTTGGTTAACACAACTATTTTCCCGCTAGCAAGGGTTACACAAAAGAATCCGCTTAAAAAATGATCGGCATATTTATAGGCAATGATTTACATGCTCACAATAATCTACTCTTCTAAAATTCATTTGTCTTCTCAAACAAGATACATATTCATGTGGAGTTTTCAATGCAATGATAAAAATAACACTTTTGAGATAAGCCTTTGACATTCCAACTTCAAAAATCTTAAACAACTAGTCCTAAAAAAGAATCTTCAAAAATAAAAATAAAAAGTGGATTTCAAATTATGGCCACCTTTCAAATAAAATTTACTTCAAAAACATTCAAATGCACCCACAACCAATATTTTGTTAAAATGGTGGCATCCCACAAACTTGACACTCTCATGCTTACACCATGCAGTTTGAAATCTATACTTATCCTAGAAAGAAATGAAAATTGGTGTATGAAATACCGTCATTTAAAAGAAATTCCCATCTAAAGTAGAACCACACATTACCAACTAGTGCCCCATAGCCAAACGTAGATTGACTAATTTCCAACCAAGGCTAGAATGTTTTTTTTTCATCTTTTCAAGGTTGGGATTAAAAGTTCATGACACATGTCCCAACTTAGTGCGCAAGAAAGTAAGAAGCAATTAGTGGAAAAGTAATTTTTTGAGTGATCGGAATTGGAAGAGTCTAAAGATTGACAATGGGTCCAGTGCACTTTTTGCCTTTGAAAATTCATAATAATTTCAATTCAAGCGATAAAACTACTAAAGTTTTTGCAATCCCTAGCATTTCTATCATTGCACCTCTAAAAATATTGCTTTGTGTTGCACTACATCAAATCATGTCTAAAATTGCTTAAGTGATCGGTTATGGGTGGTTCTACCTTAATACCTACCACCACCAAACAAAAAAAAGAAATGAATAGTAGCCCATAAAAGGGAATTTGGATGACATTTGGATCCACAATTCTCTAATTCAGCAACATCATATGGTTACTTCCTGGCAGTTGAGCAAAACCAGATAGTTAAGGCCTTCTCCACGTGTCAACCGGAGGTCCACCGGGAGGGTGAAATGGACGGCTCAGATGTTCCATGGCCAAGATCTTCCGGCAGTTAGCTAACGACCATGAATACTGATGGATACCGGCCCAATAATCGACRGAACTCACAGATGCTTCCAGTGGTGATCATTCCAGAACTCTCATAGACGCCGCAAATAAGTTAGACTGTGTATGTTAGATCTCTCTTAGTCTTTCCAAGTGTGCAGTCGATCAAAGCTCAAAACTTCCACTGCTCGATTACAGATCGACAGTGATTACAGATTGCTTTTGCCGAGAATTGATCGAAGAAACGACCCATTCATAACCTGTTTTTTCGCAATTAAACCAATGCAATCTCCACAATGAATCATGGTTTTAATTCTGTCGACCTCGTAATTCGTAACTTGCAGCAAATTTGGTAAGTGGACTTCGATTCGAAACACGGGTTCACAGGATCACAGGATCACAGGATCACCACGTACAGTACGTAGGTGCAGTTTATTTCATTACATTCTCGTGTGTGAGTGCGTGGGTTCAACGTCAATTCCGTTAACTTGGCGATATATAATCCATGCGCAACTTTGAGCTTGCTGTGCTGATAAGCTCGAGATGCAATTCAAAATAATGTGCAAATTCTGCACAACATTGATTGCGCACGCTAATTAAGTTATTTCCCTCTCCTCTCCTCTCCTTTCATCCCCCTCCCAGCTAGGTCCGTAAATCATTTCATTTCCTTACTTATTTGAGGTCTACTGCACCATYTAATTGGAGTTTCACTAATTCAAAGAAACTGACTTCGGACTTGAATGATGTCACTACTAAATTTTACTTTTATTTTTCAGATTTTCACATAGCAGTGCCAGTTCAAGGCTACATACCCACCAGAAGAATCCACCCAATTAGTTCACTGATATGATCTATCAGAAATTTCACAACAATTTATACATAGAATCAGCAAACCAGCACCAGTGGAAATATATTTCATGCCAGTGGATCCTCAAGCAAGAAAGGAAATGCAAATGATTTAGGGAGCCGAGAGGAGGATAGAGGTTGAAATCTGAGCTGATCGATTGGACCACACCATTGTGGATTAAATGCGATTTTCATACCGTACTTTGCCGCACATCCACTGCTATGGAAATTGAGCTAATGGAAATATGGAAATGGCGAATGGGTTTTCGCCAATTTCATAAAATTGACGTTACACTACACCGAACCAGCAACACAGCAACAGTGGTAATCAATTTTTTGGCCTGAGGGTTGTTGAATTAATAGATTCAAAAGAAGAAGAAAGAATCAATGGATGATCGAAATGCGGGGTAGCAAAGCAGGGGAAGTCTTGTACGAGTGGAAACCCTACACGGTGTTTCGAAGTCCACCAAAGTAGTTCACTGCAGACACCGCCAATCAGAAATTGCAGAAACAGAATCAGCAATACAGCGCCAGTGGATACATTCTTCACGTACCCAATAGAAAATTTTGCGTCAAACATTCATTCATTTAGTAGTGCCTGAATTACGTTACCGTAAATTCATGGGTAGCAAAGCTGGCGACGTGTGGAAATTCGTGGTTCCCGTGCTCCCTTGCGGAAGCTCCAGGAAAAAGACTTACCCTGCTTGTCTTCTTCGGAGTAAAGCTCCCGGCGGCCCCGCCAATTGCAAGAGCTCTCAGTCTTCGAATCCCACCACTTTGCAACAATTGCGAGGGGAAATCTCCGCTGTGGGCGCCCGCGTGAGCTACGTGGATGAGCAGATAGAGCACATCAAAGCCGCATTGCCGGATCTCGACAGCAAGATCCGGTATGCTAGCTTGGGCATGCCGTTGAGCTCGTTGTCGCTGGAGGAGATGGTGCACCTCAAGGGGATTCATTTCAAGTTGCTGCGGTTTTGGGAGGAGTTGAGTCGGAAGCAGCTGGAGAAGCTGGCGGTGTTGTCGGACTGTAAGTGACTGAGACTCACCACGACTCTCTGTTCTTTTTACAGTACAACCTCTCTATCTTAAGTTGGTCCTCTATAAGCCAATTTAAGCCAATTTAAAGTCAATAAACCTTTGTAAGTGAATGTTGTCGTTCCTTTCCCGGACTGAGACACATTACAAAAATTGTGACTACAGATGATCCTCTATAAGCCAATAAATCTTTGTCATTCAATTTTGTCAAACTAGTCCCTGACTTATAATTGGTTTAGAGAGGTTCTATTGTAATTTATTCTCCTTTTCCCATCTCAGTGAAATTAATATTATCAGCTAGGGCAAATTTCCATGCCATGTCGGATTTGGATTGTCCTTTTTTCATTGAGTTTCATGATGCTTTTTACTTCTGAATGTAGAATTTGTCTTAGTGCATGGTGTTGGGAGTATGCACTAAGAGAGGTGTGAGAATGTCCACCTACTAACTTGAAGAGTTGATAGTTATGCACTAAGAGAGGATGGAGTAACACAAATTCTACTTGTATGTGAGTGGTAGGGAATAAACTACATAATAGAAGTGGCTCAGCTTGGGCTTGATGTCCAATGAAAAGCAACCCAAAAGTTTGAGTCTTTAGAATGATAAAAATAGTTTTTCAAAAGTTGAAA
The DNA here is from genome assembly GCA_006891605.1 of Pleurozium schreberi. Lineage (NCBI taxonomy): Eukaryota > Viridiplantae > Streptophyta > Bryopsida > Hypnales > Hylocomiaceae > Pleurozium > Pleurozium schreberi. Next base: position 335,990 of record VACF01001595.1, read on the forward strand.
GGAGCTCAAGAAGCTACAAAAGTACAAATACTCTCAAATTAAAAAACAAGGACTCTCCCGCTCTTCTCCTCTTCCGACATTGCATTTCTTCTTTGAATTTCATAATCAACTTGTGAATAGGGAGGTTGGGAGGTCCTTCTACAATGTGCGTTGTTGTATGAAGTATAAAATTTTGTATATATTCTAGTGACCCACAATTCATTCAAGATTTTTTGTAGTGAAAAGAGCCTTAATTCATAGGAAGTAAAGGGGCCATTGTCTTGAAGTTCAAGACTAATGTGTCCTTCCTTTGGTTACTTTGCCCTCATGAAAAACTATTCATTAATATTCAATCTTGACCAATGTCTAACATAAATTTTCATTATACTAGTCCACTTCAATTGGAAGTGTTAAAATTGGTGCACTCAAATGCAGCACACAAAACTCTATAAAYTAGGAYTGAGATAACTAGGATCACTYCCAACCYACAACTCTCTCTCCTCCTATTCCCATCACCATGTAATGACGCTAAGGACCAAAAGTGTCTAATGGATGATTTCATTGTTCACTATAGAAACAAAAAATGCACCTATTAATCCAATAATCAGAACATTTTGGTAACTACCTTGGTCATGAGGCTGCATCTTTTTAGGATTGATATCAATTGCATTTGTTCTTTGAATTTGTTCACCTCTAGTTCCTTTTGACCTCAACAAATATCCTATTTGTACGTCACACCATTCATAAATACTCAATCAAGTAGCTAAGTAAATTTCAATATCCTAGCTAAAACATAAGAAATCCAAGCTTTGTCAAAATTGTGACACTCAATGACACTACACAATGCTCTAGGATATTAAAATTAGTGTAGCTCAAGCCGGTATGTTTGCCTTTGGTGTTAGCCAAGGGCAATGTGTGCAATGTGAATCCAATCCAAAAAATAGGTCTAAATTCATTCCTAAGATCCTTAGTAACAACACTTGTTAACACTAAGTGTCCAACATACCTTTAATTTATAGCAGAACCTCTGTAAGTCGGTCCTCTATTATAATCCAATGTTGTGAGACCAGTCTTAGACTGGGACCACATTACATTACAAAGATACGACTACAACTGACCCTCTATAAACCAATAAACCTCTCTAATTTATTGTTGTCAGACCAGTCCCAGACCTATTGGTTTAGAGAGGTTCTAACGTATTTGTTACGTCACATTAAGTTGAGTTGTTGTTTTTGGTCAGGAGCAGGTTTGCAAGTCCTGGAGGAACAAAGGGCAAGCGCTAAGAACAAACTCCCAGGGGAGGAGCATTCCGGCACTACTGCCCAGAGTGAAGGGCAAGAATTCTTCCAAGAATTTGAGCAGCGTGTCAATGAGAAGGTGGAATCCGATCTTCGGAAGAACCAGGAACTGGAAATGAAATTGTATGTGGACAGGATTTCCAGTGTTTCGGACCCCAGCAAAACAACGGCCACATTCCTTCTGACTCAAATCCCTCCCGAGAGAGGTATGTATCGTAATCATGGTGTGCAATGCTCATGGGAGAATCGCCGGGTAGGTTGTTGTTAGCAGGTGGAATTGGAAAGAAAAAACATAAAATGGTTGTAATTTGAAAACACTGGCTGGAAAAAAAATTGCTATTTAGAGTATAACAAATAGAGAAGAAACTGGACTAGGTATTGGAAAAACATGAGTTCAGTATGGGAATTATAGGAAAATAGTTGGTAAAATTAAACTCAAAAAATATCTTGAACTTTCAATTGTATGAATGGATAGAAAAATTAGCTAGTGTCAGTCCCCAACACATCATGATCAATTTGAAGTTTCATCCATCAATTTTTGATCAGTTGCTATGATATTTCTGTACTTTTTGTTAATTTTTTTTTAATAAATTCTCAATATTTTCTTGTACCATTCAAATGAAACTTGATTTCAAGTGAAATGAGGTTTTAAAGGAACCCAAAACTTGTAAAGACTTATAGTAGAAAATTATAGATGTTTGAAACATGATATACAACCCCTAGTCAATAACGCCTTCACCCCTTCAGTAACTACTGCTATACTATACCGTACAACAAAGGTCGAAATACATATTTATATAGTGCGAAATGTCGATTAATTAGTCTATGTCCATTTAATACCGGTCTTTTCAATAGCTGTAGCTGTGTCCACCGCTGCAGGTCCGCAGGGGTTTGCAAGCAGTGAGCAGCAGATCCTCGGAGCAGGGAAGAAACCCCGAGGGGAGGAGCCGCCGCCGAAGTTGCAATCCGGCATTACAAAGGAGCAGCAGCTTGCACGAAATCCTCCTCCAAGGACAAAGCTGCCGGCCGTGGGTGCTCCTGCCACTCCGCCTTCCACTCCTCAGTCGGGGATTGCAGCAGCTTCAGCTTCCTCTCACAGTCTTCAGCAGCTTCACTCACTCGGAGCTTGCAATCCGAACTTTGCAAGTGTGGCGAGGTGCAAAGAGCGGCGGCGGCAGGGGGCTTCTGTTGGCGCTCCTGCTACTCTCGGCACAGTTCTGCAACCCGTGCAAATAACTTAATCCTAGAAGGACGCTAGGGTCACTTTGGAAATCATCATTTCTGAAACCGCGGGAACAATTGGTATTAAAATATTCAAAAGAACTCATTTGAAGTCAAAGTAGTGTAGAAGAGCTCCCCTTACCACACAAAATTCCAAGGATGAATAGTTGCACTTTTGTCCAACATGGAAGTCTCCTTTGTCATCCATTAGACAGTAAACATCCGCGGCATCCTTCCTAGGTTAAGGTAGAACCACAACTTGCTTCCTACTTTTTTACTTACTACTTTGGGACATGTATCATGAACTTCTAGTCCCAACCTTGAAAAGGAGAAGAAAAAAAATTCTAGCCTTGGTTGGAAATAAGTCAATCTACAGGTTGGCTTTCGAGTGTTGGTTGGTTATGGGTGGTTCTACCCTCGTACCCAACAATGTTCAAGTTTAAAGTTTAACTCTCATTTGCTCACTTGGAGAGTTCATGCTTGCTAAAAGCAGCCTCGCAACAACACGGTGAAGAAAATCAATGGAGGACATTCCTCTGACATAGAAAATCAATGGCACTGAACTTTTAGATTGCAGTTTGATGGTGTTGGTGTGGGATTGCTTTAAGCTACGGTGGATCTACCTCCAAATTCATTGATGCGTACACAAGGCATAGAAGCTGGTTCACAATTGAGATAAAAAATCTAATTTAGAACCAAATGATTTAATATCCCGCTAATCTTCTTGACTTTGTTGAAACGGAAACTTAGAGCATGAATGAAGGCATCTACTACCGACTCAAGGTTGCAAATGACTTTAAAAACAAAATAGAGATGCTTCCAATTTGCCCATTGTCCTTCCTTGCCTAATGATTTTGTAGCCATTTMCTTGAAATATGGGCACAAGCATCCTGGAAATGATGAAATGGTAAGCATATATTGTTCAATCCTTGGCTCTGATCCACAGTCTATCTAGAGTCTAGACAAACAATGCAACCGAATCTAGGGTGAGGAACCATTGTTATCCAACAAATGCATGCCTTCAATATAATTGGAGATGCGCAATTGTTCGAATGCTATATTGTTGGTGCCTTTGGGTTTCGATGAATTGTTTTTCCCAATCGGATTTTTGGATGCTCATTTGGTAAACATGGAATAGGGTGAGCAAACACCAAATTTAAAGTTAACCTGCTTTTCCGCCAAACTGTGTTTGGGGTGAAATAACTTGATGTTGAGGAAGCTGAAAGCTAGTAGTTTGAAAGGCCAAAATCTCTTGCTTTGACAGATTGGTGCCCATTTTCAGAGGCCATGTAGCAAGAACCTTAGACCTTGACAACACCTACTTGCATTTTGTCCCCTTCACACAACGCTCAATGTCGTCATTGCAAAAGAAAAAGTGCATTCGCTTAGTTTGATTTTTCTTATAATTGGTTCTCAAGCATGTATACGTTGGTGCTACTATGGAAATGATGCTTTGGATAGTCTTCGTTGTACATTTTTTTTTTAATTATCTTGGAGGGCAAAGCAAGCTTTTGCTGAGGTTTTGGCAAGCCTTGCAATGTACCACTAAAGCTCGTCACAGCTGCTCTCTAGATTGAATTGTTGACACATAAGAAAAATTGTGAGTCAAATCTTCTCTTAAATTGTCCTCAGTTGCCATCGGATCTTCAATCTCTACATTTGCACTTGAAAAAAAATCTTCAACAATAGGGTTCAAGTTTTGATCACTAGTAGAGGTTCTTTTTGACCTCATTTGAATGCGTGGATTGAAGAGAAAAATTCACTTTGTCTAGGCAATGCRAATCATATTTATAACCCAATGGCATATTTGGCTTGCAAATCTAGCATCCARATATTTCCTCACCTTCAAGATGAGGCTCCCTATTGAAAAAATTTTCCTGTCCCGGAATGTTGGACGTAGCTTTGGTGAGCACCTTTGGATTTCCCAATCGTTGAGCYGATCATTGGGCAACTCGGAGAGTTGGAGTAGCAGTTCTTCTATTTTAGGTCATGTCCCGGCGTGATTGCCTTTATGATATTGATAATATTGGACCATTTGCATCAAGGCTCTTACATAGACGTCAACAATGGCAATGTATAAATCGTTGTCTTGGTTACCAGATTGTTGAAGCCACTTGTTATAAGGCCATGTTCGTTATATTGAGACTTTTTGCAGTTTCATTTTTTTCTTTGACTCGAAGATAAGGCGTTTTATTTCTTTACTAGTATTTTTTATAAATAGATAACAACACCAACTTTTAGAATTTCATCATAGAATCACTATTTGAGCATTATTTATTTTAAGTTTCAATCACTATTTTTTTAAATGAATTTTCAATAACTAGCATTCTGTCTCAAAATCTGCAAAAAGTTTCAATATAACAAATATGGCCTTTTATGGACAATTTTGGCTAGATTGCACGATAGCATTTTGACAAGCTCAAATTCACTAAGAAAGATTTTGAAATTACAAAGCAAAAAAAAAGACTTGGTTAAGGAAAAACATAAATGTAATGCAAGTATAGCATTATTGCTATTAGTATTGACAACAGAACTAATAATCTAACTGAATAGGAAATTATAACATGAACCACGGAAGCAGAATAAACCCTTCATCATCAAAGACAAAGGAAAGGGAAGTCTTCTTCAATTCATGTGGTTATATCATTCCAGAACTAGGGGAGGAGATCAAGCCATCTCACTATTGCTTATAAAGTGCCTAAACGTGCTTCATGTCTCGTTTTAGAGGATCTATGAAAAAAATAGAAGATGGCTCCAATCACAACGTCCTTGTTCACACAGGGTCATGGTCTCCGATATCATTCAAATACGTTGGATGGATTCTTGAAGTGGGTTTATCATGCTATTGAAAATCCATAAATAGCCATCAATCACATTGCCAATCTCTATACAAATGTTGGTGTAGGTTCAATGCCAAAGATTGTGAAATACATCTCTCCAAGGTGTAAATTTATGTTTTGAAAAGACCGCGTGTTGTGAAAGCGCCAAAGTAGTGGAATACTCCAATTAAACCAATAAAACTTGCATTTAGATCATGTATTCCAAAATGCATCAACAAAAAAAAATGCATCCTTGATTGTCATCTAAATCAACTCAAGCTAGACCTAAAGAACTTGTAATATGTATTTTCTTAGTTTGACCCCAATATCCAAGCCTTACAATGAACATGATCTTTTGATAGTTATTGACCCAAAAGATAGAAGTTGGATCCAATGGAGGGGACAAAATTACTCAAAACCATCACTTGCACACCTCCATGTACCCATCCCATACCTCCAACAATATTCATGAGCTCTAAGTTACTCAAAAGTAACACATTTAGASTTCAAAACTATGACTTTTGTGCAGCTAGTTCTTCAATCTCATACACTCAATGCCCTATATACATTATAGATTACAATACCATAATGAAAAAAATCCATTGTATTTGAGCTTAAAAAAAAGGTTTAAAACCAAATCTCAAAATGATGAAGCGTGCATCAATGCATCATGTGTCCTAGTTTGGAGTCACTCATTGCACATCCAACATGGCTTGTGTCACAATTCTAAAAACAATGAACTCATGGAATTACACTTTACAATAAGAGTAGACATCATTGTCTTCTCAACTATGGTTTGTATTTTTTGAGAACATCATGTGCTAATTAAAGTATGTTCTTCTTCTAATTTGTTACACTTTAGATTTCTTTCAAGTACCTAAAGAAATAAATTTTGGTATCAACTTTTTGAAAGAACATTCACACAAAAGACCTATTTCTAGATTCAAAGCAAATCTAAACACATAGATAGAATTCAATGACTTCTCAATCAATAGAATTTATTTGTGGAATTTTTTATCCATGCCACAAAAACATTTTCAATGGCTACTAGGCCATTGAATGACATGGACTAAGGTCATTTGCTATAGAACAAACTTTAAGTTGGTATCTTTTATTGGGGATGTTGCATAGATAGCTTGTGATTGCCAAGGTGATTTTGTGCAWAATCACTCCCTACATGTATGCCATTTTGTGGGATGATAGGTATTCAAGAGACCTTCCAATGATATCAAGTAAGTCAAGAGGAAAAGTGTTGTAGAGAGTTAGTTTATTGCAATCTAACTAGCAAAGTGAATCAATTTGTATTCCCAAAAGAACTTGCACTTGAACTTATAAACATTTTGTCATTTTCAATGAGTTTTGCTTTGTGCATCTAATTTCTACACCGGTTAAGTCAAAATTGCCACCGATTACTAGAATCTTCTTTTRTGCCTTTCCACCTCTTTCTATATGTGATAGTTCAAAGTTTTTTAGGCAATTTCAACCCCCCAAATGAAAAATAGACAACGGTAGGGTTTTTTTTAAAGTTTCCAAAGAATAAATTCTATGCCACATTTTCCATGGAACTTTCTCACTTTTTGAAGCCAAACTTAAGAATATGTTTTCATTTTCATTTTATTTAGGATCCCATGATTGAAACACACTTTGAACAATTACCTAGCTAGTAACTCACAAAAGTTAAAATAAGATCATCATAAATGAAGACTTACATTGTAGCACTTTGTCCTTTTTGACATGTATTACTGGTTGGAAATGTTTCAAGCATTTCCGTCCTATTTCCAACACAATCAAGCGTAATGCCTGAATCCTCCAACTCCAAGTTAAAGATTATCTTGCATAGATTGTGTGACAAAAATCCCATAGCAACTCAAAAATCACAAGTCCCCGAGGTGATACTAATTTTTGTACCCGAGTCCTTTAAAAGTTGAGCTTATCACCACTTCTAAAATTGCATGAATGAGGTCAAATCATATTGAATTTTCATGTAGATAGTACCACATTGATGGTAGCGGCATGAATGGCCTTGTTGTAATTATTGTGTTTTGGAATGAACAAGTCCATGACTAGGTAGGAAGGACCATGAACGGAAAAGAATTCCTACTTTTTCATCTCTTAATTCTTTAAGCTCTTTTGAAAGAATTTTTGAAAAGCTTTCAAAAGACTTGCCCTTCAAGCAACCATCTCGTCCGTTATAAGCAAAGCACTTGAAAGGCTATAAGGAATTTTTTATTGCCCTACAATAACGAAGGGGTCTTTGAAAACCTTTTGCATTTCTTTCATAGTCATATAGAGAGAAAGCAAAGAAACTATTGTTTGTTTATTATAAGGGAGTCACTTGGTTTAGTTCAATGCAATCATGTCTTCCTAAGCAATAATGTCAAAATGTCAATGAAACTTCCACAAGTTATTTTTTCAAAAATTTAAAAAGAATTAAAAACTTAAAATTACCTCTTCCATCCTTCAAGGGCTAACACAAATCCGTTGCATGTGTGGAGGGTGGTGAGCTTCATCAAGTCTTATTCCTCCACCTTGAGCTATAAAAAGACTCTCTCCAAGAAAACAATCTCTCTTGAAAAGTGGTGGATCTTCTTTCAACCAGGAGGGAATCTTCTTCTTGGGCATAGACTAAGAAGGCAAATTCTTTCTACACTTTTAAAGGAAGCTTACATCCCTCTCTTGATCCAAAACATCTATTACTTACAGTTTTGTTTCATGAGTACCTTTGTTCTTCAAAATGTCATCCCCAAATGTTTTTTTGAAGAATACTTATCTTCTTCACTTCATTTTTGGTTTCAAACGCTATGTAGAGCACTACAAATGCCACTATACAAAAATATTAGCATATCTAAATGTTAAACTAGAGAATAACAAGCCTTGCACTGACAAAAATCACATTTACTTTCTACAATGACTGTGAGGATCTTGTGGAGGCTCACTCCTAGAAAACAAGACAAGGGTATGTATCTTGTAAAGTGTAGCTATGTATTCACTCATATCCTTACAAAAGGCATACGTACCATTCAATTTCAATATGTTACTAATTTTGATCTAGTTCCTTAGAGTAGAAAAGATTCAATCTACTCTATACAACTGAACAAGACATAAGCATATTCAGAAAAAAAAAATCCAATTGAAATTGCACTTTTTCAAAAAATAGGCATATGTTACGCAAAATTAAAGTGCACTGCTCAAAATCTTAAAGAATGTCATCAATTGGATTGTTGATTTCCAATAAATTGGTGTAGTTTCAATGCCAAAAAATGATGTTACTACAAGCATTCTAGATTCTTTTAAGGAAATGCTAGAATTTGAATGTCGTGTAAATGATTATAAAATTCTATTGTTATCTTTCATAGTGACTTCATTATTAGGAGCCACTGCATGACTGGATTTTCTTGAATTTGAAGTTAAACTATATCAAGTTACTSTGTGCTCTAATAGACAAAATAGATTGTAGGCTATTGCAAAAAATACTTAGCTTCTACTATTTTCCGTCACACTTTGCTTGTCTATTAAATTATTGAACATAATATTAAGGATACAAATCAATTGGGTTTGATATTTGAAGAAGAGGTGGATATGGAAAGCATAGCCTTACCATATTTTTCATATTTATGGAAAACAATTTTGTAGGGAATGCAGAATTCTTAACATGTGTCATACTTGCAATTTGTGAGGTTTGTAGCATATTTTGGTACACTTTTGCTATAATTAGGAGATGCTACTTAGAGGGCTTGATTCCTTGATATATTCTTACTAGAAGATTTCTACAAATAAATTTTTTTCTTCTATACTTGCAATGAAAGGCTTTCATTCACTACGAGTTTTTAAATTATAGAGAAGCAGAAATTTGACTTCACTTACTACCCAATATTTTCAAAAAAATGTCTAAATTTTTTTCTTAGTTTTGAAATTTTGCCTAAATTTTTTTAAAACAAAGATGTGAGCGGGTGCAATTCTTGAAAAAATTGCAATCTTTATTTCACAATGATATTGGCATAGCAAGAGGTCTTGGAAACACAAATGGTAAGGTGGGCACCTTCCAAATTGCCACTTTTTGCTAATGTGCCTAATTACTATTATTAGATTGTTCAAATTTTTCAATGATTTTCTTGTTGGCAAGTGGAAGAGGGTTTCAATGCACCAAAGAACATGGCATTAGAATACCATATGCAAAAGTTAGGAAGGGTCAAAGTTTTTTGTAGATTTTTTAAAATGTTTCTTCCACATAGGTACATATTGATTTTCAGGTGATACACGGAGTAATGATTGCAATTTTGGGTCAATGGCACATTTGGTTTTGATGTTGTAATAAACAATCTAAATCCTATGATTTTATTTTTTTCCCAAAATATTGAAAATTGAGTAAGATAAAGAATTTCAAAGTCTATTTTAGAGTAGAGAATCCATAACTGCCTACAAACAAAAAATTCTTGTAACTTTTGACTCATTGATTAAAATAGATTGATTAAAAGCTTTCCACATAAATGTAACTTTAGGAAACCAATTACAAAAAAAAATTGAAAGGAACGATTTTTTCTAATCACTCCGGACTTCCCATTTATGATAAAAGTTACACATTAGGCCATAACTTTTTACTCATATTTCCAACTGTCATGAAATTTAGTGCATATGAAAGATTCAGTGCATATTTAGTCACGTATTCCTTATCTCCACCTGCTATTAAAATTTGGGCCAAAAATACAAAAATCTCAAGTCACAAATACTTGTCCAAAATTGCTATGTAGCAAAGAATTAGCACTATTCAAGTACATATGTATTCAATTTAGATACCATTCTCATATTTACATAGTAACATCACACTCATTGCATTTCCTTTTGAAAATTAGCATTGCATTGTTGGCATAGACAATGTACTTTTGCTTCATAAACCCTTGGTCATGAGCTAGAGAAAATTGTCATCAAATTGAATCTAGAGTTACCAAACTTATCAAACTCCATTCTTGTGTTGAAACATCGACCTAAAGTGATAACATAAGACATGCGTCAAAAACACTTTTATGATGGTTTGAAGACTATTCTATATACATGTCGGTTTTATAGCTTTAAGATGCAAAAGTTGAAGCACGCCTAAAACTTTATAAATTTACTTACTGATATATGAAAAGGATAGAAAATTATATTTGAAGGTCTTCATACTTCATTTTGAAATCTAAATTGTTGTGATTAGAAATTTTTCAAATTCTAACATTTTATGCAATCTAAATTCCAAAATCAACCTCTAAAACATCAAGACACATTCCATTGAAAAATTATCAACAATTGTCACTTTCTAGGGTAGTGAGAACACAAACAAATTTAAAAAAAAAAATTAACCATAAATTTGTACTAGACTACTATAGGAATCCACGCGTAGAAAAAATAGTCGGAAACTTTGGATGCACAAATTGAGAGATTATAGTAACATTTTTAGACAAAAAAAAGATGTTTTATTTTAGACTTGCCTAAGTAGATAAATAGACTTTTAACTTCTAAAGTGAGAATTTTGCACTACACATGGATTTTTTTTGACATTTACATCCGATCAATTTTCTTTTGGCAGTCTTTGAGAAATTATTCTACGAGCAGAGTTAAGAAACATCTATTGAAGGTTCAAGCATTGAAAATAGAAAACCCCTTCCATGATCCATGATCATATATTGTGGAGGCTAGCAAACGTAGGTACATATCTTACACTTACATCTAGACCTYTTTAATGTTACATCCAAAATGCATGTGAATATTAATTGGAGTTTTGTTATGTCTTGACAATCAATGCAATAGTGTTGCATGAAATAGTGACATTAATGGAATACAAGGGTTTGGAATGAAAAGAGTGGTTTAGAACTCATTTTACAMTTCTCAAACTTYTTAACATTTCTCAGTTTTGWATGCTACTTCTTGTAACATAATAGGATTTGATATTGTGAGTATAAAGTAGGTTTGAACTTCATACTTGTGTTCTTCAAGGTATATGGTGAGAGGGAACTATATTAAAAGGAATGTATGCTAACAAGGTATGGATGCACCCACTACTCATGAGCTCTTATTTTTTTATGTTACATACAACAAAAGATAATCATTTGCAATTCATTAGAGGCTTTAGTGTAGGACAATAATCACTAGGTGATACCGTGATATATATTAGACTTGCAACTTAACACAATTGAATTACAAAGAAAGAGGTGCTTGTGCTCTTGAGGAAAGATTAAGAAATTTTAATTCTAAAGATGCAAAAGGCCTACTAGTGTCGAAGGGTCTGCCTAAAAGAGACCTTGAATCAAAGGATTTGATGATCTTGTCTAATCCAATAATTTTTCTCTTGTTTTTGTGTTGTCTTTTCTTGTACATGGACTAAATAAATGTAATCAAATCTTAGCTACCATAGCATTATATACCCTTCTATGTGTTGAAAAGCACACCAAGTGCTATGTGTCGCCATGAATCTTTGTTTAACCCCTAAACGACCAAACTCCGTTTTTTGGCAACATAGCGATTTTGGGCAACTCACTATAAATGGAGTTTATATTTTTTTTCTTTGAAATTTTCATACATGTGTCCAAGGAGCACCTTTAAGGCCCAACAATTTTCATGGCTTTTGACTACATGGTTTAAAATTTATTGCAATATATGTACTTTTTTTAATCTCCGGGCAGTCCAAGCAGGTCTGAAAAAATGACTTTTATCAGAATTAAAAATACGTGAGAAGCTTTGAATTACTCCATTTTGATCAACGAATCAAAAGTTATGAAGAGTTTTTGTTTGCGGGCAATCATGGAATCTCTACACTAAAATAAACTTTGAAGTCCTTTATTTAACTCATTTTTCAATAATTTTGAAAAAAATCAAAATATTGGGTGTGGACTGTTTATTATAACATTTCAACCATTGGGATTGGGAATTTTCAATTTCATAAATAAATTGTTAACAATTTAGTATTTTGAATCATTCTCTACTTCTTTCTACTTACTATTTTTTTCCTTCATGTTGTACAATTCCAAATAAATTGAAAATTTTCAAGAGTGTTCTAGAAGGTACCTTTCTAAGTTCTTCATTAAGGTCTAAACCCTTTTTTTGAATCTCTTCTCTACTAGATTTCAATTTACTTAAGAAAAATTCAGCTGTAAATTCTACTCCATCAGCAGATTTCATGCGTGCTCTGAGGCAATCATACTTACATTGAAGCTGCAATTTTAGTGAAGATATATTTTATTATTAAACATACTAAAATAATTTTTAGAATATMAAASGAATTTGTAGAASAATWATTGAAATATTTAAACATGCAYCCAMACACATATTGCATATGAAATATGGTATTTTCTATAGTTTAAAAGAATTTGATTTTAAATTCAAGTAGTGCCTCCAACTTGTGGATAAATTTTTCTAAAGAAAAATGTGTGACCATCCAAAAAATAAAAAAGTATAAGTGGATTGTGATATTGTGCACATAATATAATAGATGTAAAAAAATCTAACCCTATATTTCACAAATTTCTCATAATACATAGACTTGCCAATCTTAACCTTGTCAATTTTTAATATAAGATTTTGGCGTTTGAGTTTGAGATCATGAAGTTCTTCAGCAATCATTTTCATTTCTTGGTGTTGAATTTCTTGACGAGCATCCACCTCTGCTTTTCGGTCTTCCATATTTTGATTCAATCGTTTTTTTAAGAGATCCAAGTTGAATACTTCATCTGTATGAAAAACGATCTAAGCATTTGAAGCAAAAAGAAGATGCAAAACCATAGGCTCACTTTTTTGTTTTTGGAAGATGGCTTGTACCTCAAATTTTGAAAGTCTTAAAGACTTCGAAAAGTGGATTTTTATTGTTTATAATTTTGGATATTGTTAGAATTGAATTTTTATTAGAGATTTAAGAAAAACTATTCAATCTTTTATATTTTTTTGAATTTACATACCACATACCAGCTTTTGAATGCAATAAATCAGTTAATCTTTGTACTTCCATTTGCAGGAGATCTGCCTCCAATGCCACTTCTTCTCTTTCTTTTGTCATAGCCTAACGTCAATAACAACATCTTATATAATTACATTATACAATAAATAAATTCCTTGGTCTAATATATATTAAATACAAACCTATATTAAGTGGTATTCAATATCAAGGATGGAAAGAAAATATCATTTTAACATTTCATAATCTCTTATTTTTGTAAATTGACCAAATTTGTGAATTTAAATTAAAAGAATGCATTTCTTGTGAATACATTTAGTATACCTTATTGCTAATCATTCCAGCATCACATTCTAGATTGAGCTCTGCATTTTTATCATTCAACTTCTTGTTTCTTAATTCAAGTTCTTCTTTCCTACAACTATTTTTACGCATATCATTCAATGATTTTTTCATCTGTTTATATACAAAAGATACAAATGCAAACATAATTGTTGTAAATCATTCATGTTCAATGATCCTTCCTTCATACTACAAACATTATATATAACTTGCATTCATCAATAATAAGAGTTAAATAAGATTCTTATTAACAATATCAATTATTTTAAAAAAAACATCTAATTCTTAAGATACTTGGAGTAAGGAGATTACAAACTTGATCATTGATTGCATGTTCTTCACGTTTAGTATTTTCTAATTCAACTTCAAGCTCTTTAATTTGTTTTTCTGTCTCAACCTCTTCCGCGTTACTACGCTCACCACTTGCTCGTCCAACCTTCCCTTCTAATAATTGGATTTGGAAATCTGCTGCATATAATTTCTCCTCTTTTTTAAGCAACTCTATCTCCAATATTGCAATTCTATTCACCAATGTTTTGGCTATCGATTTTCCCCCTTTGATTTCATGAACAGTATCTCCTTCTGTTCGCAATAAATTATAATTTCATTTATATTTTTTTCATTTAAAAATGTCTAAAGTAATACAATGAAATTCAAGATTTATGTTAGTATTTAAAAGTGTTTTGTCAAAAGAGATTCCCTAATGGTAAAATCTTAAAGCAATGGTGCACTCAAGTTTAGATCAAAGACCCCTTAGAAATTCCATACCAGCTGCTCGCAATGAAAACAATTTTTCAGATCCCTTGAAATGTTTATCTTGCAAGCTGGCAACTTCTTTTTTTGCAAGYTTTAGGTTAAGTTCTTCTGTATGTAATAGTTTATTAAGTGTATGGGTCCGCTTTTCTAAAGTGTCCAAGTGACTATATTCATCTTCCACCTTTTTTCTCATTGTTTTTAATTTGTTCCTAGCATCTTGGTACATRTTTTTTTGCCGAACAATTTCCTTCAATAATACAAAATAATTGTAAACATTTTTTTGCTTCTCTACATTCACAAGGACGCTAGCATGTGAGCCTAGAAATGCAAGACTATGAGCCTCCAGCCTAGGTGTAAGTAGATATTCTACAACTAGTGAAAGCGTTTATAACATACATATTTATAATATAAGTACCCTGTAACCATGGAAGGTGTCAATAGCATAGGTGCCTAAAACTTAGACACCTATAATATAATTAGGCACTTATAAGGCCATATTTCTGAAATTGAGACTTTTTGCAGATTTTGAGACAGAATGCTAGTTATTGGAAAATTCATTAAAAAAATAGTAATTGAAACTAAAAATAAATAATGCCCAAATAGTGATCCTATAATGAAGTTCTAAAAGTTGATGTTGTTACCTATTTTTTTTAAAATACTAGTAAAAAGATAAAGCAGTTTATCTTCGAGTCAAAGAAAAAAATGAGACTCAAAAAGTCTCAATGTAACGAATATGGCCTTTTATTATAAAAACATCTTATAAGCATGGAAGGTGCTTATAACATAGGAACCTACATTACAGACACCTATAGTATAAATATCCTATAACAATGGAAGGTATGTATATTGTAGGTATCAATAACAGAGGAGCCTAGGCTTCTAAGCTCATCAAGATCCTAGGCTCACATGCTAGCAACCATGTCTACATTCCTAAGATTTTTTGCTTCTCTACATTCACTATTTTGAATGACATGGTAAATGACAGAAATTTCAATGAAAAAAAATCACAAGAGTATAAATACAAAATTTAATTCACCATACTTCTTGAAAGAAGACCTTCCTTGCAACTTCTTTGGCATAACGATGTTGAGCTCGAAAATGTTCTGCTTTAATATTCACTAGTGCYTCACGTGTTCTTTTCAATCTGTGCATTAATATATGATATCAGCATAATACATTTTTACTAAATCTATAGTAAAAAATACTCTACTTTTCCATTTCTTGTCTTAAAACGTCTTTTAACTTTTGAGCATCTAAATTCTTAAAATAAATCTCCCTTTGCGTATCTGCCTGGAAATATATGCAAAATTAATCTTTTAAAAAAAAATTTAAACATAGGAAAACTAATAATAATGAAAATTACAAATTGAATCGTGCATATATGATTTATGATTTATAAACATCAATTTTTTTCTTGTATAGCAACCATAATAACCAAAAATTTCAACTTGAGATATTTAACAAAATTAAAAAATCATAGATTACCAAAATAAATATTGACTTTAATTAGTCTTTCATTTATATTTAATGATTAAAAATTGATTTCTTTATCAATCAATTGGAGGTGAAATTAAACTTAAATTTTGAGACAATGACACTAAAGATGTTGTGACTGGATCATATAATGTCATTTAAAAAAAATTTCAACATCCAAAAAATTGCTATGCTTAAGCATTGTTAAAGTAGAATTTTTCTAGCTCAAGATTTAGTGATCATGTTGTGTACATGTATGCTTCTTTTGCTCAAAATTAAAAAAAATAGACATTTACACATGACAAATAATCACAAATACATGTATTTTACATGTCTCACTTAAATAATTTAAATATTCTTTTGGGATTCTTTATCATGTATTTTTTTTATCATTAAACAACTTACATTTGAAAATTAACCATAGAATCATTTTAATGTATCAATAATCTTATCATTTGATGAACTTTCATCCATTTTCATAATTAATAAAGTATAAATTTTGTATTGAATAGATTGAATTTAAATCTAAAGAAAATTTTAGTATTTCAAAAGTCTTCATGAAGATTATAACATTAAAAGAAAATGATAAAATTATTGTATGAATAGGATGATATTCTTATTGTATTTATATTCTTTTTTAATAAAAAAAATTTATCAAAAATTTATTATAAATGTACACAAAGTTTACATTTTTTTCTTGTTCATTATAAAGCTTTAGGTCAAGATTGTCTAAAAGTCGTTTTTGTTTTYGTAGATTTTGTTGATTTTCAGCAAATTCCTCAGTAAGTTTGTGTATTTCTCCATCACGTTTGTGTACAAGCCCAATGGTAGTTTCCCATTGTTTGATTACCTCTTGCCTCTCTGCATGTAGTTGCCTAATTGTAATAAAATTTATTCTTAGTAGTTGAGCCTAAATATTGTGATTCAATTATTAATGAATTATTTTTTAATCTAAGTATTATCTCACTAATTTGGCTATTCACTAATTAGATTCACTAATTTGGCTATTCAATAATTACTTTTATAGTTTAGCTAAAAAACCTCATTGTCAATATTTTTTGAACAAGTTATTCCAAGTGGATCTAGTAATATTATAGAATTCTCCTATTAATTTTTGTATATTGAGAATATACATATTTGCATTATATGCATACAAATATGCAATTTGAAATATGAAAATAAATATATTTGTATTATATCTAAGCAAAGATTTATGTTTATACAATACAACTATACGAATTAGAATTGTTAAAATAATACCAAAATTCCACTGCAGTTTTATCAAGTGCAACTTGATAACTTTGGGTTTCTGACATTTCTGTCTCTAATAAATCTCGAATTTTTGCCAATTCTCCTGATACCATTTGTTCATCCAACCTCAAAGCCTTAATTCGAGTATCATCATACTTGTGATAGCTTTCAAGAGCAACATAATCTTCATCTTTTTGGAGCGCAGCTTGCACCCATTGTTCCAATTCTTGCTACAAGGCTCCAACAATCATAATCTATACAAACACAAGACAGATCACGAAAAAGGATCGAATCAAACACTACTCTGCCCTGTTGAATTTATTAATAGTAGGAAAGAGAGCCTGAATCAACACTATTCTTAGTGGAAAATAGGGTCTGGATCAATAGTTTTCTGTTGCTTTGTACGGGTTGACCTGGATGTTATTTAACAAAATTCTGTTGCTTCTGTCATGTTGTCTCGGTCCCTGTTTCTGTTCCCTGCTAGAAGGAAATTTGAGAAACGAGTTTCTAGTTCGTTTCTAAAAGAGGGGTATTACATCTGGAATTGCGCAACGCAGGATTAGGCTAGGTTTGGAAGAAGCAAAAGAGTTGCAAGGCTAAAGTTGGTGTGAATCATGACACCCTTAGTAAACGAACTTACAACTTACCCATGTGCAATCTCAATAACAAAGGTCAATCAACAAATGACACCGTGAAGCTTGCAATAACGAATTCAAGTTTGCGATGATACATTCTCGCATGATAACAAGGATTCTTGTATCATTCTTGTAGATTCTTGTATTGTCAAGTTCAAGCAATCGGGATAGAGACCATCCTGGATTCTGAGGGTGACAGCTCTGTGATAAGATGATACTAGAGAGGSAAAGGCAAGGGTGTGACAGACGAGCTACAGAATGTTACGAAAGCTGTGCTTGTTGTCAGTACAGAAACATCCTAAGGATGTTAATCGCAAACCTTCCATCTTGGTAGTCAATACAATTTCACAAATCCTTTTAGTTTCAAAAATCCTTCTGTTTCACAAATGATTCTAAAGTAGAGGCTCCATTGACCATACATGTGAACTTTGACTTGATTTAAATGTGAGCATATACTTTTTTGCAGCTGCTTTTTAGATAACGACACAATAAAAAGGCTGAAAATTTTAGAAGACAGAAGTTCTAACTTGTTGCAAGGAAAGCCTCAAAGTTCACCTGTACAGTGAATGGAACCTCTCCCTTTCTGCATTGGTGAATGGGCACTTCAAATTACTTAATCTTGCAAGAGAAAAACGCACCATGTTCTGGAGAAGCTCAAGTTCGTAAGCAGTCATCGGCAGCCTCTCCTGCTGCCTCCTCACCGCTGGTGGCACTGGCGCTCCCGCCCCTCGTCCCGGTGGCACCGTCCTCTCCTGCGGCCCCCACTCCTCGCCGAGCTCGCCCTCCCACCCTAAATTCTCTGCAAAGGCGCCGTCTTCCCTCGGCCCTTCTCCCAGCACGCCCTCTCCTTCCGGAACCTGCCGTTGCAACTCCTCAAGATCGAATCCCTGCGCACTCCTCGCCCACTCATCCTCGCCTTCGCCTCGCACCATCTCCAACCGCTCCTGCTCGCTCCGCGGCATCCCGATGCCTCGACCTGCTGTGGCTTCGAGAGCYTCTTCGGTGCCCTCGCCCAGGTTGAATGCGGACGCCATGGGGCGGGAAGCAGCACTGGGGGAAAGGACGCCTTCAGCTGGAGGGGGCGTTTGTGGACGAGGCTGCAGCAATGCAACATGAAGTTCATGCTGGAGTCAAATGGCTATCAGTCATGACATTAAACGGAAGTGAAGCCACATTTCGAAAAAGACATTCACTACATTGGCCAGATTTCATAAAGAACGTCACCAGATTAGGACAATACGACTAACTGTAGTATCTGTATCTGTATCTRTACCTGCAAATGGCTAYCAAATTSTTGACATGACCGTAAGAGGCCGCGAAGTCAGATTTCCACACGACATTCACTTCATACCCAGATTTCGTAAAGAACGTACCAAATTATGACCTTCCTACTAACTGCAGTATCTGTATCTGAAATTGAAGTCTCAAACCTCGTTTAACAAGTTTCAGATACGAATATAGCAAGGATTTTSAGTAAAAAAGCTCRTTTTACAGAAAYGTGATAGATTTCCGATAATGAACATTCCAACTCCAACAACTTGTGAGCTCTAGTGATGAATTATCGTACAAAGCATGGTTTCAGAGATGTAGAACATAAATTATAGCATAC
Organism: Pleurozium schreberi; assembly: GCA_006891605.1. Classification (NCBI taxonomy): domain Eukaryota; kingdom Viridiplantae; phylum Streptophyta; class Bryopsida; order Hypnales; family Hylocomiaceae; genus Pleurozium; species Pleurozium schreberi. The sequence continues at coordinate 355,294 of VACF01001595.1, forward strand.
ATACACTAGTCACTGGCGGTGCTGCTCTACTGACCACAACGAACTCCTATATTAAAATTTAGAATCCCAAGTGCAATAATGCCATTCCAGCAACAAGAAAAATCAGAGCAAGCACTGAGGCCTATAAAATCCACTGACCTGCACCAACCACCCCTGCGCATCGTCCGCCCACTCTTCCCCTTCCGGCATGATATCCCCAAACGGATCCCTCCCCACCTTCCTCAACTCCTCCAACCTCTCCACCTCCGACCTCGGTCTCCCCAACCCCCTCGTGCTGCTCGTCCCTTCCCCTGCCTCCCCCCACCCCTCGTCCGGTGCCCACGCGAACGTCTCCCCGACTTCCCGATCCGCAATTACAATCGGGGACACCACGCCCTCCGCAGGGGGACGAGGGAGACGCGCTTCGTGGGGGTCGTCTTCGATGCCGCCCGCCACGCCTTCATCCCAGCTGACCAGGGAAGCGCGAGGGGCGCCGGCGCCTCGTAAGGCGGGGGTGGTGGTGGAAGTGGTTGGCCAGGGCTCGTCGTCCTCGTCCCAGGAAGTTGTGGGGGAGATGGCCGTCTCACGGAGAGCGGGCGCGACGACGCCTTCCACGGTGGGGTTCGAGGAGTCTGGAGCTTCGTTCCAGTCGCCGAGCGTGTCCCAGTCTTCGTCGGAGTCGGAGCTCTGGTCTGCCATCTCTTTGGTAGTTGAGTCAATGGGTTTGGGTTATGGCACTGGAATCCAAGCCCTGGTCTGCCGTCTCATAGTTACTCAATTCAATGGTCTTCGCTGGTCAATTCAACAGGTGCTGGAATCCGCGATCTGGACTGTCACGATCTTTGCTACTCAATTCAATGGGTTACGGGTATAGAACTGGAATGTGAGCCCTGGTCTGTCGTCTCTTCGCTACTCAAATCTACGGGTTACGTTATGGCGCTGGAATCCGAGCTCTGGTCTGCCATCTCTTTGGCACTCAAGTCCATGGGTTACGGTTATGGCACTGGAACACTCCGATGATAGTGACAATGAGCCCCAAATGCAATCTGTCCTGTAGCAAATCGAATTCCTCTTGTCAAGATTCAAGTAGGAGCAAAATCGATTGAACAGCTATAATAGAATTTTTCCAAGGCAGTAAGAAAACACAGACAAACGCCAACACGTGATGATGACCACAATTTCCATGTATTTCATGACATGTCAGTCAGTTTTCAGCGGTAATAGTGGGTTTCAGAGCTGCCACTTCCGTCGTTCCAGGTTCTTTTTTACTTCAATCTCAAACAATGCACCAAAATATGGCAATTTTTGACAATTTTCCTTAAAAAACATCGTTGGGCCCTTAAGGCTAATAAAATTGCCTGTTGCAATATGTTAGAGTCTTCAATGCTACAAGTATATTAGGAGTTGAGATTATTGGATACACCATGGTGTTGACAACATTCTTCATTACCAAAAAAACTTGTAGAAATCTCCCAAAAGAAGGGAATCCATTCCCATGAGTTTTTTTTTCCATTGAGCAGAACACTTACCCACTTAAAACACATATGCTGTCCAAACATGTAACTTGCATTAGAGGAGATTTGAGGGCACTGGGAGACTGTTTCACGCCTATTTCAAATGTTGTGAATGAGCCCATCCCGCATTTCCATGGTCCCTAGTTTAGTTCTCATTTTGGATTGCATTTGAATCCTTATCAGTCAAACTTGCATGATTTCTTTTTTAATGACAAGAAGGCATGATTGCAAGCAATGTAATCACGTTTAAATTTTCTTAATTCTCAAATGAGGTTTAGATTTTTTGAAAAAATAAGAGGTCAAAATTTGTTTTGCATGATTATATAATTTATACTTTAACCCCTGAAATTCTTTCATGTTAAAAAGCCCAAAACTATTTCAAAATACTCGACCCCAAAGCAAGGTCAGAATCTTCATCACTATTTATTTTTTAACAAACCCAACCTTATAAGACCTTTGTTTATCTTGTTCAAGTACTGATTCTTTCAAAATTTGAGAGTTAATATCTCCAACAATTGGAAGTTCAATGTGGCTAAACTTCAAAATGTAGGTCTTTCTAGCCCTTCCAAAAAGTTAAGTTTTGTTTATAGAAAAAAAAAATGTAAGTCTTTTAACTTGTGGATTTTAGTCAATATGTTGAAAAATGAATTGGAAATATATTGAAAAAAATTTAACCAAAAAAAGTTCATACTCATTTTTTTAAATTGTAAAATGGAAGGTGTTATTGAATGAAAGATGAAACTAGTATGCTAATAACTTTTGGAAGATTTTATAAGTTGACACCTACATGTTAATGTGGTCAATCTAGTACCCCAAATCAACAAATAACTGTTGGTTTTTTGTTGATTTAGACGTTGTTTTCTAGTAGTGATTTGAGACTCATTTTCAAAAGCCCTCAATACTAGAAAGTCAAGATTTGCAATGGACACCCTTATACAAAACCTTTGAATAATAAAATCACAATCATTCATTTTTATAATTGGATTTTTGATGCTAAAACTAGATTTCAAAAAGAGTTTAAAAATATTTTAACTAATATAAATGATAATCTGGTATTATTTAACTTCAAGTATTTGTTGACACCAAGATGCGATGAATTTTGGATCAATATGTACATTCTTCATTTTCTAAAGTGATCTCAAAAGTCATCCATTGACTATTTTTTGGTTGTTGCATTACAAGTTTTTGCATCCTTGAAAAGGGAATCTCTGCAATGAATAAAATTTGTCTTATATGACTCCCCAATCAACCCCAATTCTTGAAGTAACTCATAAGTCTCTCCCAAACATTGAGGGAGGCATAATAGCTTCTTGGCATGAAAAGAACCATTGCCTAGCCGTTTTACAATGTTATGCCGTAAAAACTCTCTCCCAAGCATCGGAGGGAGGCATAATACCTTCTTGACAAGAAAAAGACCATTGCTTAGTTATACAAGGTTATGTTGATGAAAAAGACCATTGCTTAGTTATACAAGGTTATGTTGTAAAGACTCTGCAAATGAGAGTGATCCAATGGATAACAAAGAATCCTTCTATGTAAGAAAAAAGTGCAGATGTTGTCCTTAGAATTTTGTGCCAAAAGGGGAGGTCTTCCACAATTTAGTTTGATCTCCAATGAGTGCTTTTGGTTCTTTTTTAACCCTTAAACGACGCCGAGGACGTTTTGCGTCCGATGAATGGCAAAGAATCTTCCCTTGTAGGACAGAAATGCAATCATTCATCCTCAGTATTAGGGGTGGAAAGGGGATATCACTCACGCCACCAATTAGCAAAGTGGTGTAAGCATGACTTGGCTAAATGTTTAGAGGCCCCTTGCAACTTCAACTAAAATCAATTCTTTAAGAAAAAACAGTTGTTTTAAATTGTTCAAGTCACAAGGAACCTGTTGCAAAGGACCAAAATCCTATTACTCTCAGACTTGGACTTTGCGTGAACGCAAAAGAGTTTGATAAAATTTGATCCCAAGAGACTGAGCTCTTGTACCTAAAAGTGATCACTAGACAGCTGAATATTTAACTCCCAAGAATCACGCACTCCTAAAAATTGGTCGAAATTCTTTAAGTGACGCAAATAGTGGCTGTAACCTCAAATACTACCATGAGAATTCAATATCAACCGATACAGCAAGAACAAGCCAAATTCAAGTCCAATGCAAACTCAGAGTCCACACCGGTGGAGGTGGCCCATCGACATCCTCATCAACATCCTCCAACTCCGGAATCTCCTCTTCCTCCAAGTCCGGCACCCCAAGATCGAAAGGCAAGCTCCTGACATCCACAATCTTCACAGGCGGGGGCCGATGTTGCGCAGCCATCTCATGCATCCTCTTCTGCTCCATCTCTCTCACTCTCCTTTCCTGCACCTCCGCCTCCTGTTTCCTCTTCAACATCATCTCGTGCTCATGGCTCTTCCTGCGCTCCATCTCCCTCACCTCCATGTCCACACTCCGCCTGTCGTCCACATAGTTGTAGCTCACATGCGCAGGCCGAAACGGGTCCAGAAACAAGTCCTGCCAGCTGCTCCGCGTCACAGGTGGCGGAGGAGGCGGGGGAGCATTATGCCCTCTCATATGCTGAGTACTCCTCCTCCCCGAGTATCGCCAGTCATCATCCCCTTGAATTGGTTGCATCATCGGCGGCGGATGTGAATCGTCCTCCATTCTATAAGACTTCATATACGAGTTTGAATCCTCAAACCTGTGGATTTTGGTTGGAATCACAGGCGGTGTATGCTCCATCGCGTTCACTGTAATATGAGGAGGTGGAGCATGATGCCCTCTCACACGGTGACTGCTTCTCCTCCCCAAGAATCGCCGGACACGATTCCCTTGAGTAGGTTGATGTGAATCGTCCTCCATTCTAAACGACTTCAAATGCGAGTTTGAATCCTCAAACCTGTGGATCTTGGTGGGAATCACAGGYGGTGTATGCTCCATGGGGTTCACTGTAATAGGAGGCGGTGGAGGAGGAAGAAAATCCAGGGTGAAGCTCTTGGGTAACCCCGGGTGTAACCGCAGGGCAGACAGGCGGGTTTGAGGGGAGAGCGGCGATGTGGAGAAGCTTGTTGATGCTCCCAGTTTCGTAGGCGGTGTTCTTGGTGTGTTGGGAGTCTCGGTGGTGGAGTACATGGAGTGGGAATCCCCGTCRCCCTTCACCTCTCCCTCCGCAAATTGGCGAAAAGCCGAGCCCACGCCTTTGAGAGAGATCATGTACAAAGCGTGGGACGCCGCTAAGCTGTGGCGAGAAGTCACGGTTTGCTTCATCAGACGCTTCCGCTGCTTGCATATTGCTAAGCCCTCCTCGTTGTCCACCTTGGAGTTTGAGCAACCCATTTTTAACTTTCTGTGTGCACAGATGGTCTATCTAAGTGAGAGAAACTCCACTTTCATGGGATGCAGCAGGCGCAAATGYTGCGTTAATCTTGGTGATCGAAATCCACAGGCTCTGCACATAACGGCGCATAGTGACCGTCTCAGGAAAAGCTCACACTATAGGAAAGCAATTCATTTACTCTTAGAGTGAGCCTTAAGCTACTMAAGAAGGGGATGCAGACACTCAATTATTCTYTTSKRTKAATGCTCWTATAGAAATTGACGAAATTTCTACTTCCTTGACACCACAGCCTCACACACCTCAGCAGGTTCAAATTCCGATTCGATTYTGTCAATCAAAATCCACGAGCTCTGCACATACCCGCCCAAGGTGACTATCTAAGACACGGTAAAAGATCACACCATTGGAAAGAAACGAAGAAAGAAAATTTGTCAACTCTTCAAAAGACAGCTAAGCTCCAATTTCCGATTCAAGTAAATGCAAAACCAAAAATTCTCACGAAATCAAATCAAAAAACTGATCCGTCAAAAAACCAAAAGAATTTCCCTCTCTAAGAAAGCAAAGACCTCCCTCACGGAAGAGAAAACCTCACTCCATTCAAAGAAGACTATCCTTTCTAAACTCCGAGAGATCAATTGCAATTACAAGGGAGTGATCAATAAGCAAGCAATCTGAGAGAGAAGGTTCTGGGAAAACCTAAAGCCGTGTTATCGCCGGTGCATCCAACCGCCGGCCGGCAAGCGGGCACCGATCCTCGATCAAGCTTCGGTTCTCTTCCGACACCGACACGCCCAGCCACTAGAGCCTGCAGCTAGAAACGCACACACTCCACTCTGGAGGCATTGACGACCGCCGTGCTGATCACGGCACCAAAATCCTCTTGAAGAAACAGAGTCCAGCCCTACGGAGTTCATCCAACCCTCCTCACGATTGCCGCAATTCTCCGGCCATACTACTCATCCTAATCCCTTSCAAGACTCTCCCGTACCTTCCAGATCCCCTCGTCCATCGCCTTCCACCCCGCATACAATTCCCTTCACTCAATCCAAAACTCCTCCACTTCACAGGCTCCAGTCTACCGCGAATTGGACTCGTCTCCCAAGCCACCAAAACTCGGCAAATCAAACATTCCACGAGAAAGAAAGCTTCGTCCTCGTCACGTCGCCGAACAAGTGTGGTTGCAATGAGAGGCAACACAATACACGAAGAAGAACAAGAAGAAGAAGAAGAAAAAAAGGAGAAGAAGGAGAAGGTGCAAGCAAGAAGAAAGCAAAGTTTAAGGTCGGTGGGAAGCGTGAGAAGAAACGCAGCAACAGCACAAAAGAGAGGGAGAAGATGAAGAAGGTGAGGAAGGACTCATCAAGCCAACGCTCCAAGGAAGGACAACTGCTGGTCCTGTTGCAACAAACATTGCCATCAGCAAGCAGCGCAGCACCACCATGGCTGGTGGAAGTGTGGACCCCAAGCAAGCAGGGGATTTCACAGCCGGGATTCTAACCGCCAACCTCTCCATTTGGTTTGGGTACCTTATACCATCACCCTAGTAGTTTAGGGTTATTTCGGACACAGTCACCACAATTTTCACTTCTACACTGAATAGGGGACCCATACTAATTATTAATTGACATTTCACACAATATAAATATCTCCATTTTTTGTACATCAACAGTGAATGCAGTGTCTGGGGCTCTACATCATGTTTCAAGCATCTACAATTTCCCTCATTCAGTCCTCTTAATTGTTTGGTCCCCTTAATACCCTTCTTCGGTGTAGAAGTTACTTAAGTACATATGTTAACTTAAGTATATACGTTTACAGTAGAAGTTACCGTAACTTCTTAAGTCTTGTTCACAGCCTTTTATTTCGAGGATGGAGTTTCTGGACTGTAGAGTGTAGACTACGGTATTCATTACAGTCCTGTACAGTAGTGAGCACGACTTCAGTTTAGTTGGTGGCTACGAAAACTGAATTTAGGTTTATAGTTTTTTCATTTGTTAGTAATTTCGATTCTTGGTACAGTAGTGCGTGATTCCAAAAAAAGAATTCTTCTTTAATAATTTTCTTTTGGGTGCAAACTGAACTGGAAATGCGGTCGCACAAAATGAGGAATCAGTCATACGTTACTTTGGTTCCTATACTGTATCATGCAGAACCAGTTGGAAAAGAATTGCGCAACAGGCACTCTGTCGGCACCGCAACTGTAGCAGATATTTCTGCAGCGAATAACAACACTTCAAGTTGTTGTTAATTAACTTGGTACTGGGGCGGAGTTATTAAATCAATTAAATTAAATCAACTCCCTCCGTCCCCCTAAAAAAACTCCTAATCCGAATCAGACAAAAGGCAACCCAGCCTATGATAGGCACAACTCTGGAAACTGATGACTATTGGAGTCCCAAAAATTCTTGTGTGGTACATTTTACAAGGCACATGTAGTAGAGCACAAGAATTTTTGGGACTGCAATAGGCATGTTTAGAGTTGTACGACTCTAGTAGGCTGAGTTTCCTTAGTGTGTGTACCACTACAATGCTCCATGAGTTGATCGATTTCGATCGTTGAGCAATTTATGTGGAGTTCAAGTCAATTCCCACTCAATCAATTCCCACTCAATCGATTCCCCAAAATTCCACATTGCTCGCTCAATGATCAACAACCAAAAATCAATATTAAATGCGGCCTTTTTAGTGATACATGCACTAGTTTTGATAGGAAGGTTTTTAGTGGGACAAAGAGATTGGAGTAGTGAGTTATTTTTGTAGGAACAATACTAAATTATAATGTCCAAGATCATGAAGTTGGCATTATTCGAGAGGTAGGAAGAAATTTGTGTCCCCTTGAAAAAATAGTGTCACCTTGAAAAAATAGTGTCACCAGCAATATTTCAACCTCCACAAATTCTGAATAGTGTGACTTTGAAAATTAGTACCACACTGCGCAATTGTCAACAACTCTGTGTCGACGTATGATTGCAACACTGTGCAAGTCTCATCATTCCATTACCAAGATAAGTTCAATCAAACACACAACACACGGAGAAGAAAGGAAGAACCCACACTCCAACTGGTACTACTATTAAGTTATTTCCGTCAAGCCATTGGTTTAAAAATAATCTTAACTAAATTCTGTACAGTAGAAAGAAAAATAAGAACAACCCTCTCTGTCAATTGTAGAGCAGCAGAGGGCCAGGGCAAATTCACCTCCTTATTGCCCCACCAGAAGGTAAATGTAAAAATTGCCCCCCATTTTCAGCCACACCAATTTTGTATTTCTTCACCTCTCCCGTCTAATTTTGAGGCCTCTGATGGCATATACGACTTCAAAATTTGAAAATTTTATCATTTATGGTAAATATTAAAAAAGCGGTATTTTCTCTAGGGGTAAAAATCTGCTAGGGCAAACTAACCCCCTTATTGCCCCATTTTTTACCCCTAGAGAAAACACTACTTTTTTTTTATTTGTCATAGATGATAAAATTTTCAAAATCTGAATTCGTATCTGCCATCAGAGGCCTGGTAATCAGACGGGAGAGGTGAAGAAATACAAAATTAGCGTGGCAGAAAATGGGGGGCAATTTTTACATTTACCTTCTGATGGGGGTAGTTCACCCCGGCCTTGCACAGAAAGGAGCGACTGACTGGAACTGGAATCACACGGAAACCGACTCGAACTGGACCGACTGGTGGTGGGTAGTGGGTACCCCAAGTTTGACTGACTGACTAACTGACCCACCAGTAAGTTACAATGGTTGGTCCGTTGGTCCGTAGGGACATGACCTAAGTTAGCAAAGGACCCACCAATGAGGGGCCGTCTCGATCGACCGGCCTAGGAAATGCCACTACTGGCAGTCTACTAGTACTCTACCATGAACTCACTACTGTAGGGGCGACTAGGAGAGTAGGCTCTACCCCCATTCAAAAAGAACAAAATTGCCCTTGTAGGCTTTGAATATATTGGCCCTTGAATGTCCGCCAAAGATCAGACTTCAAGGATAAGACTAATATAATTAAACTCAAACTACCATATGTGGCTATCAAGGTTGGGGAAATGGCCAAAGTTCAAAAATAATTTTTTTTTTTAAAGTTACAAAAAATGTATTCCAAGAGGGAGTTGGAAAAGAAATAAATTAATGTTGTAGATGTTGGACTATAAGGAAATGGCCAAATGGGTGACACCTTATGTTGAAAGCTTATGATACAAAAATATGGCAAATAGGAAAAAGAAAAGTGACATGCTATCGATGCAGTGTTGGTAGTAGGAAAAGGAGACATGAGGTTGACAAAATTGATGAGAATGGGGAAAGCCTGCAAATAGTGGCAAAATGAACAAATGGACTAGTGAGAGCAGGGATTGTTGATTAGGGTTCCTTGCAACCATCCAAGTTGTTATGTGCAAATCTCAAAATAACAAATTGGCCATTTTTTTTTAATTGTTTAAAATAATGAGGTTGTAAAATTCTCCAAGAAAAATTTTAAAAAATTTAAATTTTATCAATTTTGTGAGAAATTGATAAAACACATTTCCCAACTTAATTAAGTATTTGGTTTGAAATTCYAACCTTGATATACAATATAACCGGATATGGTAATAACATTTAAATTTTAGTTTAAGTAGAGTTAGATGGGAGGACTAAAATAAATAGGATAAATGATTGGTTGTAGTAAGAAATAAGRCTTRARTGGTTGTAGATGTATAYTGATAAGGTCYAGGATGTGATAGGATAACATTTAAGAGTACTTAACACRGRAATAGATTGTGGATGTGGATCTTTTCAAATAAATTSAAGTRTRATTRGTTAYAGTATCCAGATTGGACCTTCATTTTRGCAAGTCTTGATTTGATTCTCAATCCTATATGAAGTGATTGAGAACCTYRTATAAAAAAGGTAAARTARTGAGTYACTAGACTATAGTAGTCACATTGGCAGGGCCTAGCGTGCTTGTGAAAGTCAACCATGTTATAGAAAACATAACTAAGGGGGATATTAATGAATTTAATTTTCATTTTTATTCTATGTATTTAAGAAATGGATTGACAATTTTAGTGAGATCTTGAAGACTTTTTATAATTTAACTACAGTAGTTAATGTCAAGGCTCTCAATGTCCACACTAATCATATTGTTCTAGAACAAACAAAAAATATTTTTTCAAGATATTTAGATGTCTCTTCATTTGTATCTCATATCTCCCTTAAAATGTCTTAAAGATTTWMAAAAATCCCCTAGCATATGTTAGAGTGTGCTGACCATATTAGTTACATCACTACATAGAGACAAAAATTGTCCTATCAACATACTTATATGTCACTTCATTTGTACCTCATATCTCCCTCTGTGACATCTTCAAGACTTCCAGAATTCAATTGCAAAATTCCAAGGCTCTCAAGGATTAAGTGAGCTACAACATTTTCTATTGTGAATGACTAGAGGTAGAAAATGTTGCTTCTTCCAATTCTTACCCATAGAAACCAACAACCTCACTTAMATCAAATTTACTAAAGACATCATACATTCATGGGTTTATGATGCTAAAGAAAAATTAGTTTGCAAATTCTAGTGCACTCTCCATACTACTCCATTTTTAGATTCATTTTTCCATGAATCACTTTCCAACAAATTTCTTTGAAAATGTGTTGTGATTTTCTTTTATTCATTGATGCAAAAGAGACCAAAAGCCCAATGCTTGATGAGAAAAAGAAGAGTCCTCACCAGCAAAATATTTTTTGAAGAAAGCCACGTCATGAATTTCGCTGAAAATCAATTATGCCTTCCCCACCACTAAAGTGCCAACCACTCTTTCCTCAAACATTTCCAAAAATTCACCCTTCCCGCCGCCCCTTCGGATTCTACTGATCTCCGTATACGATACGCCATACGATGTACGTATACATACATATGTTGTGTGTCTGTCTGTCCGAGTACAAGCCTGCTTGGGGCCCACACTTCCACCAGCCATGGTGGTGCTGCGCTGCTTGCTGATGGCAATAGGCCTGCGCACATGAGGCTTATGGAGCCAGTGCAACGTCCTATGTAAGGGCCCGAGAATGCGGGTTTGCTCCCTTTCTGCCCTCACGGATTTTTGACTAGGGTTTTACCTCCAAGAAAAAAGGACCTCCTCCTCTTTCTCGTGCAGTAGCGATTCTCTTCTTCTCTTCTGCACCTCCACACTGCGGGAGAGAGCTTGTTTGAGAGGGGTCATGTGTTTTTACTGCAGCGGGGTTGAAGATAACGTCTCCATCAATTTCTACTAAGAAAGCTTTGTAGGCAAAGCAGTTCCGGGTGGGGGCCCGCACACTCACGTACGATGTCCAATCCAGGACTCACCGGTCCTCAAGTGCACAATTTATGGATTGATAAACTTTTTAGATTCACCATGCAAAAAGTGGATTGAAATTTTGTTGTAGTTTTGACACCCTCTTGGTTAAACATTATAATCTTTCAACTGATGAGAGATACTCTTGTGTTTTCTTTTCCAATGAAATCTCCAACATTTGTACAGTTACAATTCAAAAAAATTGATACAATCATCAAAATGTTTTTTTTCAACATGGATTTCTGGAGGAACTTTTTTTGGAATGCTTGAATCCCTAAAAGCATGAGGGATTTGGACATAACACAAATGTGTTATGAAAACATTTGGTGATGAAAACATCAACTCTTTCCCCTAATAGTAAGAGTCCAATGCGTAGAAACACTAAACACATTATGCTATTTCTCTTACAATTTTGGATTTAGGGTTGTCATCTTTGTTTTTAGTATACATATTGAAAGACATCCCAACATTTTCAAAAAATAAAATAAAATAAAAAAATTTTGGGTTCAACTTGAAAATTCTACTCGAAGTTGGGGGGAACCACCCAAATATGGTTTCTTGAGCTTGTAGGGGTTATATGCTCATATTTTAATGGGATGCCAGAAAGACCAATTTCAAATAAAATACACACATGAATTATATAGGTTTAGGGTATTGATTACAAAACATTTCATTATTCAATATGATCAATAGATTATTATATCATCACATTTTGAAAGTCAATGATTTAAAACTACACCTTCAGTATACTCTAGATCTATCTATCTATTTTTTGTTTTAATTTATCCTTCTTTTGCTCTACAATATCCTTTACTCCGCGTATTTTCGGATTCACATCATTTCCATTTCTCTAAAGCAACACTAATGACTGGACTCTATTAACCAAATCTTGAGTTATTTGGGCAGATGTCCCAACACGAGTAAATCCTTTTTGTGTACTTGATGTTAAAGTAGCATGGAAGTCTATTTTTGGATGCCAAATAATCTCAACAACTCCATCACAACGTCCAAAGTCAACATACAATTTGTAACTTGGAACTATGAACTGCCCTCCATGACAATAAAAACCATCTGCCAACTTTGCTATTTGCCATCCGATTCAAACGTAGGAGCCCAAATTCCATATGCATATGGACTGCGATCTTGATCCGGATGGATTTTATTTGAAAAATCATCCATTGTGTATGTAAGATTACTTGCAAATCCTTTAGTGTCTTGTTTCAAATTGGAAAACTTTGTTTGACCAAGTAATGGAACACCCAAATGCTTAGCTTCATCAATTGTTTGCCCATAAAGGCATGGTGCCAAAGCCATAAATCTTGATTTGTAGAAGTCTGCAATCCATTTAACTAGTTAAATTTTGTCTTCCTCCCATTCATTTATAGAGCTTTCAGAACTTTGAAGACTTTGACCCATAACATATGGATCCAAAGTGTAACCAAGATCCATGCCACCTCTCCAACCCAGACCAAAAATCTTCCCACTAACTTTTGCCTTGTTCAGTTTTATGAAACCAGTCCCTTCCTCAATTTTGCTAGTAAGCTTGTCAGTTTCTCAAAATCTTTATACTCCTCTGAAGCTTCTATATCTTCAAATTTTCTAAATGAAATCACTAACACAATTTTGTTTGCATTTCTATCCTCAATGGCTACTTTGTTTTTATATAGTGGTATATAGTCTTGTGGAATCTCTTCCATCACTTTTCCATCTAAAGTACTATCTTCTACATTTCGTGTTCTTGAAATCAAAACCAATTCATTTCCCACATCTGGCCCTAATTTCTCTTTGAATTGCTTCAATTTTTTTCATATCTTGCTTTAATGTAAGCTTTGCGCTTCTTGCTTGCACTACGTTTTCCTCTTCCTTTTGCCATTATGAATTCACTATTAAATGATAAAATCAATGAATTTAATCAACAATAAATACTTTTGATTAAATTGAAGATAGTAAAGGCAAGTAATATTTCCCAAGGTTCCTATTACCTTCTTTATATACTAGATTTTTTAAAAGTAAAAAAATCCTTTTACAACACAGTTTTTTTTACTTTTTTGAAACACCCTTTTCCATTTTAGTTTTTTCYTTCTTTCAAAAGTTAAAAGAAAACATTTTTATAATTCTTCTACTTCATCAAAGTTAGGAAGTAGGTCGAATTTTTATTTTTTAAACCTGAAAGTTACAAGGCCATTTTTCTGTCAAAAAACATTGAGAACTACCACTTTTGCTAAGTTCAACCAAGGAAGTTGGTATTTAAAAAAAATTAATCATTGGATCTTATACTACACTTGTCTTAGATCATTTGGTAAAAATTACAAGATGTGTGACCAAACAAATTGAAAGATATTAGCATTAAAAGAGGAAGAAATTTTTTTTTTCATGAAGTTGCACTAGTTGCCCACAAAAATAGAAGCTCCAAAACTTTCACATGAGAATCCAAATGGAATGAAACAAAGTTTTCCATTTACAAAAAATAATAATCTACAAGGAAAAAAAAGTAGTCCAATAATTACCTATAAAATACTATGATGGATACTTGGTGCTTGGACATTAGTTTATAAGTAAAAAGACTTGTTTACAATACTTTTTTGCATTGATAGTGATGGAATTCAATGAAAGTTTTTTTGAAGAGTTGTTCTAAAAATTGATTTTTTCTTCTTCAAATGTAACAAAGGACAATAAAGGGCACAATAAAATTACTTAAGGTATTATGGTAATAGATCCGTGATTATAGGTCCGTGGTAATAGGTACTAAAATTTATGAAGTTTGGTAGAAAATTCTATGGAATCTTTAAAAATTGTATGTTCACAAACTTACAAGCTCACAGGCTCATTCTCATAGGCTAGTAGAATATAAGGTAAAATAGCCCTTTGTGGTTATTTGATCCATAGTGGTCACCTATGAAGTGGCCCCATTGTGGTTTTTTAGTTACGTGATTAGGGACCACATTAGGGACTTCCAACTTTTTAGTGTAAAATTCATTACTAAAATTGACTTTTTAGGCATCCATGTTAGAAAATATTGTGATTGCATTAGGTAGAGATGACCATCATGGATTCAGATTTTGTTGGCTATGGAGAGGTCTATAGACCCTAGTGGGTCATAGAAAATTGAACACTTCAAAAATTCCTAGCAAATTCATACTTCATCGAAAAAATATAGTATTAATTGTACTTGCTATTTCTCACACTTGTCTTTAAATGGGGGAAAATTGAAAAATTTCCATAGTAGTGTGAGGCCAAACACCAAATTCTAACCACAATGGGTTGTTTTACCTTAGTAACCCTACTTTGGAATGTTATTTGTAACAACATTTTTTGGTCAAGAATTAATAGAAAATCATGAGTACAATAATAGGGGAATACTTAAAGACAATTCATTTCATGAAAATTCAATTCATTAAGATCTCTCTACAATAGTGATTTTTATACAAAAATTTGATAAATGAATACTTTTGAATAGATTCCACCCCTACAATCCCATTGTCCTAATAGAGACAACATAGATTTTTGGCAATCTCATACTATCTTAGTATTTGTTGTCATTTTTTCAAACTTTTGTGAACATTTAGAAAACATTGTTTTTTTGAAAATATAATTTTTATTTTGATTGGTGCCCAAGATCCATAATTATGGTACATAAAGTCCAAATTCTTATTTGGTGGCGTCAAAACAACCCTTCCAATACTTTATTTAATGTTGAATTAGACTTGTTAAGTATTATTATTAGGGTACAAAGTGAAAATAGTATCAATTGATCAATTTCACATTCCATAATTGCCTAAGCTTTGGACCTTGAATTCTCTACAAAGTAATTTATTAGAAAATACATACATAAAAAAAACAAAAAAACATAAGAAATAAGTGTTTCAA
Source organism: Pleurozium schreberi (assembly GCA_006891605.1). NCBI lineage: Eukaryota > Viridiplantae > Streptophyta > Bryopsida > Hypnales > Hylocomiaceae > Pleurozium > Pleurozium schreberi. Next base: position 370,295 of record VACF01001595.1, read on the forward strand.
AATAATTATGGGTCCCACCTCAAATATAGATGTAGGAAAGTAAAAAAAAATCTTCTATGTGGTATCTATATCTTTTACATTGTATGCATAAAATTATATTTATATGTATAAAATTAGATGCACATACTTATAAAAATAATAATATTCTTTTTTTACATATGTATAAAATTAGATACACATACTTATAAAAATAAAAATATTCTTTTTTTATATATTTAATTTTAAATTAACTATACTTATGCACTTTTTCACTATATAAATATTGTTTTATCATTTTATTTTTTATATTATTTTGATGGTTTCGATCCTTGGATATATGACGGGTGCATTGGTAGAGTTTCATTTGAAGCGTCCCCTCATGTCAACTTGGATTAATTGGAAAGAATATATTTTGTTATATTATGTTGATACACTCAATTCTTGGAGACATGAGGGGTGCATTGGTAGAGTTTCATCTAAAGTCACCCCTCATTTTTGTATTTAGTTTTTTGAAACAAATAAAAGGTTAATCAAAAAATAAAAAATAAAAATAATCAATATTTAGGATTATTCTCACTAAAGCTTCCTAAAATGTTCTCCTTCTAGAACAAGGAAGTTTCAACCTCTAGGGATAGTAAGATATAGCTTTACAAACATGCATGTATTAATTGAATCCCTCCTATGGTTCTCATTCTAAAGTAAAGACTAAAATTGGAACGTAAATTAATGCCTCCCTAACTACTTCTTCTATTATGGAGACTCTAATTTTTAGAAACCCCAAAATTTGCTCTAGAAGTTGGTGTCTCGAGTGTTAGTGCTTGCATAGTGCTCCAAAATTTGCACTAGAAGTTCATGCCTTGAGTGTTAGTTCCTCCACAAAATAGTCGACGAAACCTCCAGTAGAGAAATTTCCATCCTTTGAGTGGCTCGGACTTAACAAAGCTTTCATTTCATGATTCTGATCGCTCCTTTTGTTGGGTTTCGACTCCAGCGTAGGCTTACCTGGCTAGCTATGCATTGGCCAAGTCAAATCGATGGAGCTACTGGAGCTGTCGCGCCCATGCCATGAATAGAAACTGATAAGTTTACTTGGCCGGAGATGGAATTCAATTCATGAGTGTTGTGTAAGTAGTTATATAATAAACTAATAAGCTATTCGAACTGCATGATATTGTCACAGTCGGTCTCTTGGCCGGCGAATCCATGAGTGCTTTGTATAGTAATAAAACTGATTAAATAAACTATTAGTAATGTATATATGAACTGCGCGCATGATGTTGTTCCAGTCGGTCGTCTCTTGGCCGGCGAATCCGGCCATGCTCGAGTGTTGTATAGAATATACTAAACCACTCGTCATGTCGTGGTGGTGATCGATCGATGCACTGATGAATTCGATCTCTTTGTTTTCTGATGAATGGGCATGGCCGGGGGTCTCTGACGACGGTGTTGTTGGCAGACTTTGAGACGGAGGGATGCGGGATGCCTGAGTGCCCGCGCGCAGTCCGTAGGAATACGGCGTCATGTCCATCCGCTGGGGCTGACTGACGGTCGAGTCTATAGTACACCAATGAGCCGAATGCGGAGGTGTAACAATGGGTGAATGTAAAAAAAGAGCCCCTTATTTTGTGCCGTTATAATTTTGTGATTAACACCTCTCTTCTGTAATTTGGGTCCTCTGATTGCAAATATGAAGTCTAAAATTGCAAAAAAAATTATGCATGAGAAATAAAAAGTTCCCGTGTTTTCCCCAGGGTTAAAACACTGGGCAAAACCACCTCCGCATTCGGCTCGTTGGTGTACAGACTCGACCCTGACTGACTGACACACCGAGTAGGACAATTACTGTGGATAACAATGGGAAGGACAATTACTGTGGATAACTACGGGAAAGGACAATTACTGTGGATAGCTATGGAAAAGGACAATTACTGTGGGATACTGGGCTCCACCGCAGTTGAGAAATAAGGTGGAATGGTGGATACCCTGGCCCAGAACTGGCACTTTATTGCTACTGGGCATAGTTGGTATTTATTATATACTGGTCAAATATTCATGATTTCTTGTTGGCACTTGGCAGGTGAATGGAGGTTCCAACGCACCAAAGAACGAGACATTTGGATCCTGTATGCGAAAGTTATGAATGATAAAAGATTTTTTGGAAAATAAAAATGAAGTTCCAATATCAAATTCCTCACCTTTTGTTAGATATTGTTGCTCAAAGAAGAATTTTGTGGGGGTTTTGTTTGTTATTTGTTTGTTTTTGTTTTCAGTGCATGACATTAGGTACTTAGCAACTTCAAAATTCAATGAAAAATAGAATGAACTTTGCATCTTTCAATGGGTATAGGCAGTTACTGCCTCTTTTAGGTGCATTGTGTCAAATTGTGTCACAATGCACCCATTTTTTTTTTTAAATTTAAAAAATAAATAAATTACCCACCTTTCCCCGGGCCTTCAAAAATTTAATTAATTAATTATTTCCCTCCCCACCCTTCCCTCCCGAGTACTTGTAATTTTGAGAACCCATATCATGGACAATCAATATGGAACAATTTAGTACAAAATCCATATCCCGTATCCGTATCTTGTATTTGGTATCGTATTCGAACCATATACCTAGTATCCATATCCATATTTGGTACCGTATTTTGGATTCGTATTTGGACGACTTAGATTATTTTTTTTCAGAAATGAACAACATTTTAGAGGTGAAGCATTTTTAAAAAAATCAATGGCCTATCAATGATTTTTTCTAGAGAGGGGGGAGGAACTATTGCAAATTAGGAGGTGACAGCCTCTTTTGGGTGCATTGTGTGATGTACTTTCTTGCATTTAGAACTAATATAGCCAAAATGAAATATGAATCTACAACGTGAAATAATTATGGACCTTGCATTATCATGCCTCCATTGTGAACAAAATTAATTGTTTAACACCAAGTTCCCAACTCCAAAAATGTAAACTTCTATCCTCTTCAATCCAATCCAAACAATGTATTGTAGGAGCATATTATAGAAAATTTTACTCTAGATTGTCTTTTCTAAAAAGAACTCCCCTTCTGAAAACTATGCCACACGGCCTAGCTATCCATGCCATAGGAGAGTTACACAAAATTACAATTTTGGCTAAAAATGTGAATATGAAATAATTCATAAAAAAATGCATCCAAACTTAGAATTGTGTGTAGCATATATTTTTAGGTTCACAATGAAAAACATCATTCATAAAAATATTGTGTACAAAAAGAAATTCAAGTTATGATAGTTGACCAAAAATCATGAAACTCTAATGTGTCTCTTTGAAACTCTAGGGATTAGTAATGTTGTTCAATGGTTGGAAATTTCAAATCATGAGGAACAAAATGAAAATGAGATATAGTACAGTACAATAGGCAATAGATGCAAGTTGGGCCTCATTGATCTTTTAAACTATAACTCTTGCAATTATAGTTAGTAGAATTGTCAACACGGAGCGGTTATAGGAGTTGTGCAATGAAAGAACAATTTCCAAGGTCTAACAAAAAAAATCATCAAAGTTTAAAAATTGAATAGTATAACAATAGTTCATCATTCTTAATTTTTTATATTAGTGAAATTGCAATTTATAATGATGATAGAATTCTAAGGCTATTGCATAGGGTTTAAGAAAATTCAAGCAATAATAATCCTAAACAATATTTTTTTAAAGACCATGCAAAAGAGACATAAAAGTTTTGAACTTGGAGGTGCAATAGTGATAACTACATTAACTTATTACACACTTCTTTATGTAATGTTGTTAAAGTATGCTATAGTAAAAGAAAAATGTAACACCAATGAGAAAGGATACTATGTATATTATATTATTAATTATTTCAACTACATAAGTATTCAGGGAGCGAGATGGTTTAAAGGATGTGATTATGGGTTGCAATCCTTTATGTACATATAAAGTATTAATAGCTAAATACAACTATTGTGTCAACACTACCCCTTTACTGAAACTTCATATAATAAAAAATAAAAATAAAAAATTTAGTGATCTTCTAAAAAATTTGGTTGAGCTAGAGCTTCAATAAAGATTACCAGTCTACATCATTTAAATTGATGTTCGGGTTATTGAATTTTGTTAGATTAGGCTTTTTTCATAAACAAATAATATTTGATATCTATAAACATGGAAAGGTAGTGAATCTTGGATTTTTATAAATTTTATATGTGATTGATGATAAATAAAATAATAATTGTGTAGTGGTCTAGGGAAAGGCTATCCAATATCCTGTCAAGGACTTGTCATAGTGATTGAGATTTTTTGGTGGCAGTTGAAGATGTAACTAGATGTTGATGTTTAGATTCTTGATTTTTTGCCCAATACTTTGCCCAGGTCTTATCATAGTGATTGAGATTTTTTGGCAGTTGAAGATATAATTAGATATAGAATGTTTGGATTCTTGATCTTTTGCCCAGTCTTTTGGCTAAGCAAAATTTGTGTACCTTTGTATAGAGTACAAGAGAGGATGTTGGATTGGAGGTTGCTTGGTAATAAAGTTCATACTCTTTGTCGTAGTCATTGAGATTCTTTGGTGGCAATTGAAAATATAACCAAATGTTGAATGTTTAGATTCATGATCCATTGCAAAATCAAAATCCATATACCCTTGTAATCAAAGAGAGGATGTTGCATTTGAAGGTTTCTTAGCAATAAAGTCCAAGTTCCTTAATTCTTTTTATATATACAAAAAGATTCTTTTGATGGCTGACAGTTGGATTGTCCATGATTAGACATAAACTATGATAAATTACTAGTTGGATTTGCAAGGTTTGTACATGAGTCTTGTACTTGTAGCTAGGTACATGAAACTATCAATAGCTTGTAGAATAGTCTCATGTGTCCTTTTGAAAAGATATTGATGGCATCACAAATTGTATGTATTTGATTCTAACTTTAACCCCTAAAGGACCAAGGCATTCTCTAGCTCAAAAACCACTAAAAATTGCCGTGTCTGTTGCATTCATCCAAGAAATCAAATTAAAAAGTTTTGTAAATCTAATTTTAAAATCTCATACTTCACTTGTATTGGAGCATGTGGTAAATATTTCATGGATTTTGACCGTATAGATTAAAAGATATGAGCAATCAAAGTTGAAAACAAAAGTTTTTTTGAACTTTGGTTTGCAATTTGAGATGACTTTGACCGCCATTTGTGAAAAGTTTTTGCATTACAAATCTTGAGTTTAAAATTTTTTGTGTAGAGAATTTGAGTTGAGAGTAAAAAAATGAAATTTGAAGGAAAAATATTTGATTTGCAATCTTTAAAAAATTGTTAAGTAGAAGTACTAGGTCCAAATTGAGCAAAACACTAAATTGTTAATAGCTCTACAATGGAGATGAAACACCAAAATCCCAACACATGAGATTGTTCTTGCAAACAAACTTAACTCTATGCAAAACAAAAAAAATTCAAAAATAGTAAAAATTGCATTAAAAAAATGAATCCTACAAGTTATTTTTTTCAAGAACATGCTTAGATAGCCCAAAAAATAATATTGTCCATAACTTTCTCAATATTAGTCCAAATAGAATGAATCAAAGCTTCAGATGTAGACAAGAACATAATCTTTGAGAAAAACATTACAAATTCTATTTTAAAATTTTTTTTGTCTTTGTTTTGTTTTGCCCGACAAACTACTTTTTGGACATAAGGTGGCATAACTTTTGCTCACAGGCACTGCTTGAAACATAAAGTACATTCTCAAAAAGCTAATGTGATTTCTTACCGTCAAAAAAAGTTTCAAAAAATAGTGTCAAAAATTGAGTTCACACAAACCTATCTTGTAGAAACTTTAGTCCTTTCCGAGTTAAATAAGATTAAAATTGGATTACAATCACTTATATGGAATTTATGTATTATTTCAATATTAGGTTCTTTGCAATGAAGAAATCGGCTTGGAGTAACCAAATAATTATATATATAAATGAAAACCAACCAAACATCTCGAGAAAAATCCACGTATTTTCATGTTAAAAAATTCACAAAACATATACAAAATAATACTTTGAAAACAAAAACAAAAAGATGTAATATTCATAGAATGCCTTATTGATGATATTAAAGATTCAACCTTTATACCAAAAGTCAATTGTCAAAAATAAATATTGCATTTGTAGTGAACTTTGGAACTAAATGTCGATGAATCAAATTCACAAAATTCCTTAAATATATTTCTTAAATTTGACAACGAAGATTATTTTGAAAAAAATCATGCTTGTCTTAGTCTTCTATTAAATTTTGCTATCTCCTGAGATTCTAACTTCTATAGTAGTGGAAGATTAGCTTACGCATTGCATTGGATTTTTGACAAAATTTACAAGCATGATTGTTGAACTAAAATAAATTTTCCTATCAAATACTTTTAATAATCTACTTGACTACAGTTATAACAAATAGTTCATAGAAAATTATGACAATTAGAATACATTGACTTTGTGCCATTAGCATTTAGCAAATTCATAAATTAGTATATTCAATAAAATTGATGTTTTTTTTAAAGCTTTAATTTGCAGTTTGACTTGATTTCCACTAATATTTATAGAAATCAATTTAATACAATCATGTTTTAGCCTTCTTTAACCCTAAAGTGTCTTTATTCATCCCAAAAATTGACAACTTAGAAAAATCATTATAAAGTGCTAATTAGAAGCATATTTTGGAATTGATATACAAATAGAAGTTGTAGATTGAGAGTTGTAGATTCCATCTATATGGTTAGATTCACCAATACTATCACCAATATTTTTTTATAAATTTTGAAAGGGAAATTTCAAAATTCCTTCAAAATTGGATTACAAGCAAAATATTATCATTTTTGGAGTAGAATTTGTTGAAAGGGATTTGAAATGAGGTTTTCTTGACATGGTGATTTAAAAAAAAAATTGTGTTCTTAAAATCTATGACCTGGTTTTGGCCAATCCAGTTTTGAACTAAAATCAATGCAATTTTGGCATGGTCAACTACTTGACATACTTGCATGCAAGCCAAATCCCAGCCACAGTTTGCAAGTCTGGTGGGGATGCTCTAAGGCAAGACGTTAAATCCTCCATTTGAAGTGGCAAAAACGCTGGAATTTTTTTATTTTTCATAGAATTTATTTTTTGCAAATTCTGAATTCATATTTGCAATTAGAGACTCCGAAATAGCAAGGCTAGGTCTAAACCATACCCTAGACATGGCTCAAAATAGGGGGCACTTTTTTACTTTTACCTCCGGTGAATCCTGTTGGGCCCACTTTGAATGGAGGATTTAATGTCATGCTGCTGTAAGAGCATCCCCACTACGCACCCAGCCAAAAGAGGCGGGCTGGCATCACTTGGTGTGTCCAATGAATGAGCCGGGCCTTCCTTTTTGGCAAGCACCCACTGCAACTCCGCCTCAAAACATGGGAAGCAAGCCGACATAGAAAGCAAGTCAACACAACCTCCAAGAGTGCTACCTCACCTGCACAAAGAATGGAGAATTAGTAAATGTCCCTAAAGTACCTTGAAATATGTGAAAAGGACGAAATCAACCCATACCGACATTGGCAAGACTCTCCATTCAGTCGTCCGGTCTCTACATTTGGTAGTGACCGGCCATCTTTTTGGCTATGCTGAGTGTGCCGTGGGGGAAATAAATGGAGCTGGGCCCGACCAGTCCCCGGTTTTGCGCCTTTGGCCGTGCGCAATGGGGATGCTCTAAAGTAGACACCACCAAAATAGCACCTGACCTTAAACCACCATCTTCACACTATGTACATCTCCAAAACCAATTATGTACTTATGTGGAAGAAACGCTTTTGGAGACAAACTTTGACCCTCCATTACTTTTGCATATCCATATGGCGTGTACTTTGGTGCAATGGGACCTCTTTGTAGTTGCCAACAAGAGAATATGAAATTTTGGAGACTTCTATTGCTTGGCATCCTTCTTGTATTAATATTGCTAAATGACTTTAAATGAAAAAGGGGATGAATGCCCTTTAAATGAAGGGCCAAGATATTACTTGGCTCTTCATTTGGCTATAGTAAAGGGCAAAAGAAAAAACACATGACCTTATAATTAAAGAAGTGTCCAATTAATTGAAGGAAAGATGAAGGGTTGCTTATGGTATCTATATAATCATGGATTAAGACATCCATTTGGTTTATTCAAAAGAGGTGTTCAAGAAGACTCACAACACGAAGGCATTGTGTATCTTTTCTTAAGTTATGTTAAACCAAAAAGTAATTTGATATAATAATAGGTGATCTTATTTTTGGGGAAACATTGTAATGGAAATTGTGAAATGGATTCTATGACAAATGTTTGGGCATGTTCTACTTTGGATGAGTTTTGTTGTTCATTGGCCCATATTCATTTGTGTTTTGGCAAAATATTGTAGTAAGTCTACCGTCACATACAACCATATGTGAGTTTAGTTTTTGAATTGAGCGAAGGATGAATCCAAAATTCTAAAATGTTTAGAAGTTAAAATGTGATTTTGAGGATATATTGTGTACCAAGAAAAGAAATTTGTAGAAGCTATGGATTGATCTAACATCTCTTGCATTTGGAGTTGTATTAACCCTAAGTTCCATGACTATGTTTTCACCCAAATTATTCCCAAATTGCCATTTTTAGTACAAATATCACATTTTTGAGAAAAATAATTTGGCACATGCCACCATAGGATCTTGTAATATGCTTGAGAACATGTGGTTAAAATTTCATAAATTTCAACCCAGTGGATTGTAGGATATAAGCATTCAAATTCATTAAGATCATTTTTGGGGCCTTGCGAAAAACAGGGCAACAACACTTCAGAAGCTCGCTTTTCTATGAAAAATGTCCAAAATGGTGGTGCTTCTTTGGGTTCTTTGTCCTTGACAATTTGGCCACATGCTTGAAAAATTTCAGATCATTTGGAATTGAACAACATATAGGAAAAAAATATAGTATGTAGATAGTAGTAGAGAATGATTCAAAATACTAAATTGTTAAGAGTTTAATTATGGAAATGAAAAATGCCAAACCCAATGGCGGGAATGTTGTAATAAACAATCTACATCCTTTAGCGGGTTTTTTTTTCCAAAAGTATTGAAAACTGAGTAAGATGAAGGACTTCAAAGTTTATTTTAGAGTAGAAGATTTATAACTGCCCGCAAACAAAAAGTCCTCATAACTTTTGACTCACCGATCAAAATATAATGATTCAAAGCTCTAGAAAATCAATATTAATTTTTTTTTTGAAAAGAGTCATTTTTTCTAATCTTCACAGACTGCCCATTTCCAAAAAAACAAAGTAACATACTATGCCATAACTTTTGACTCATATTTCCAAATGCCATGAAATTTAGTGCATATGAAAGATGTTCCTTGCCCCACCTTCTATTAAAAATTTGGGCCAAAAATATGGAAATTTTTAGCCACACGTACCTGCCCATAATTGCTATGTAGGCAAAAAATGCATGCTGGTCCTTTAGGGGTTAAACAACAAAAATGCTTGATTTAGACATAGATATAGATTGACTTTGATAGATTTCTAGCATATACACTTAAGTATATTATGTAGGAGATAAAATAGGAATCCTAATAGGAAACTTTAAAATTTTGGATGCACTATCTTTAACTTAAAAAGAGGTGGAAGTTATAGATTGTTTTCTCTTTTATATTTGAAGTGGTACTAAATACCAAAAAGGTTTTGATTGCTCGGTTTATTGGACATAGATTCAGGCTGATCATCATAGATCGGTGACATACCTTGGAATAGATTATGTAGGCTTGAAGATTAGTTAGTTAGTTTTTATGATTTTATTGAATTTTGCTTTGTTGATATA